>OX453278.1:10629511-10697011 GCA_949710005.1 Ricordea florida
AGCACTGTCACAATGTTCTGCAGTAGAAAACGTGGTTACTTCGTTAAAAACATAATATATGGCTGTGAGGATCCGATCCCTTAAGTCACTGTTCTCTTTGTAGTGTTCGAGCTCTAAGACGGAAAGATAAATCCAGGTCCTTGGAAACTGAGTGAGCTCTGTCAGGTAATCTTCCCAATCGTTGTGAAGGGTGAATCTGAGAGCGGCGCATACTTGCCTTGAAATGTTTAAAACACGCATCAGGTCCATCTTGTCCATCGCCCGGTCAAAATAATAACTCCAAGCATCCTCTTGGTCCATCATCAAGCATGAATGATGTCTTTGGCTTGGGTGATTTGTTTCACAGCCATAACAAGAATCCATCTTTGCCTGATGAACGGCTTCATCACAAACAGCAGCATACGCAAGACGAAAAATATGACCAACCAAGACTGCTAAACGTTGCTGCGTCACTTATGCATTGATTTGATAATGTGTATAATAAACGAATGAACGAATAATAAGTGGTTGTCTACACTCTTGTATACTTTGTCGAAAAATAAAAACCAGGCAAGTATAAATTTAGTACAGACCACGTGTAATTACAAGGGTATAATACGGTTACATGCCAAATACCTAAATGAACTCTTTCCTGGGTAAAATATACTCGCGTTTCTTTTCGGCTCAGCTCAAAAGAAGAGTAGTAGAAAGAGCAGGACCAGGAGCACCGAGCTCATTTTGAAGCAAAAGAGCGTCCGGTTCACATCACGCAGAGTCCTATGATGGGAGTATATCTGTCACTTCTGTCCAAAAGTATTTAATCGTAGCTACAACAGAGACCGCCACGAAAAGCATCACTGTCCCAATCGTTCAATGGAAGAGCAATATGAGAGTTTCTCTTCAACTGAAGAGGATTCTACAGAATTTCTCGGTAATGACAAAATGGAGGAAATGGGAAGCGAGGATGAAGACAGTAGCGGAGATGAGCGCAGTGTAAGCGAAGGGGAGCAGAGTGAAGATACCACTTTAGATAGCGACAAGGAGCCTGAAAAGAACCCTTGGCATAAGCTGCTCTGTGAGGCTGTGAATGATCTTGAATCACAATTTCAAGAGCAAGTGAACATCCGCACGCTACAAGGGGTGTCCGAAGATATTGGAGAGGTAGAGGCCTTCAATGAATTACTTCCTGCCTACAGGAAGAGAATGCGAAAGCTGTATATTTCCTATCTCACATGGTTTAACGAGTTGGAAGCGGATCCCGCGCACAAAGAAATCATGAAAACGCAAACACGCTACATGAACAAAGATGACATGGACTTCCAGGAGGCCACAGAAGCATCAGTGAACAAACGGAAACATTTATTGAATAGGCTCTTCAAGGAAGCAAAATTACCTAAGGGATCACCCCCTGAACACATTCAGAACGGCTTATTTCAGTACAGAAACTAAGTAATTCTAACAATCATGCGAATAAACTTAACAAACAGTGGAGAAAAATTCACTCTGTGTATTTTGCTGCCACAAAAAAATTAGATTTTCTGGTCGGTGTTTATTGTGAAACCTTAGTCAAACACACGTTTTGGTTTTAATGCGAGCATCCATGCCGATACTCTACAGTTTTAGAGCAGTGCTCCATCTTTTGCGAGTAGGAATAGATTGCTCTCTTATTCCAGAGCACGTTCCTATACAAAGTTCATTCTTACCATCTTGTAGTAAAACAAGCCTTTTTGTTTTCGTCCGAGAAACCGACTCTCGTTATTGTGAATTAGAGGAGCAATGCTCCATCGTGAGCGAGCAGGATGGTTTGTACTAAAAAAGAAGAAATTGTCACTATTGTAAACAATTTAGAAAAGTACCTCCGAGTTCTGCCGTAAGGTGAAACTGCTTTCAAAGAGCAAGTTTAAATTGCTCCAAGCGTACGCAGTGCTGACAATAGAAATTAAAACTAGATGAAACAGGTTTACGGGTTTTTTTCAAAACTCTTAAGGTGCCCAGTGTGTTTAACTTAGTTGCGTCGGACACGTTTTGCAAAGTTTTTAACTGTTTTTCCCGCATTGTCTTTGTCTTCTTTTGAACAAAAACGGCTCGATACCGCGTGAATGAGCGCATTTCAATATACTCATTACACCTCGTTATCTTCACTTTCATGGTCACATGCGAAATCAGAACTTCATCTTCTCGACTAGGTCTCACTAAGTGATCCGAATTCGCTTTCTTCCTGTTTGTTTGACTCTACGAGCTGAGCGTTCAGTGCCAACAGGGCGAACAGTTTGTTTGCTCTAAGTGTAAGTAAAGCATCCACCGCTGGTTAAGTTTGCGGATGCTATGATTTGCGTAATTGTTTGTTGTAAAGTCCAGTTAAACAAATAGTGACGGTAAACTAGCGCTTCGTGAGCTTAAAGAGCTTTCACTACCACGGTGTGAGTCACGTTCCAAGTGGTAGAACGCCTCTTCCTAAAAAGAGACCATTGCCGCTATTGTAACCGGTTCCTCCTTAACCAACTGGCAAAACTGCCTCCAAGCAAAGCGGCTATTTTCAAATTATCAGCCGAAATTCGCACACTGTCTGTAAAGTTGTCTATTTTTACGACCAAGAGAACTTTGTGTTTGAACCGAAGATCTAATCCTAATTCATGTTTTGTAAATTTCTCAAACATCTCTCAGTGGAACAATGCTTAAGAGGTAAACATGTTTTAAGTACTTGTCCGCTTTCAATGAGCGATTTTCAAAACTAATTACATCTCATTGTTTACATTTTTCATTCGCAGAATAATATGCTAATTCGGAACTTCTCTTCGTCAAGAAAAACAAAACTCTTGCGAATTCAATTTTGAAAGGGTTCCCGTTTAACTTGGCTTGATACCTTTTTTTTTTTTGGTCTTTGAGTTTGTAAGTTGAACGCTCAGTGCCAACACGTAGTGAACAATTTGTTTGCTTTCAGTTTAACCTTTCGCATAGACTTTAGGTTTGTTTTGTGTTTCTTTGTTGTGTAATATTCTACCCATCGAAGTAAATAACGTTCAAAGGTTTGACTTCACTAGTTTGTTTTTGAATTTCGTGGATATGTGACTTGCTTCTCAAGTAGCTGTTTGGGACGTTTTAAATTCACCTTCAATTTATGAAATACATTTATTGTTGCACCACATATAAATGTCTGTTTAATAAGTTCCTGGGTTGTTTCATGGGTTACGGCCAGTAACCACGGAATAACGAGTATTTGTCGCAACAAATATCCAACAATCCTTCGAGGTATCCTTTCGAACGAGTTGGATGTTGTCTACAAAAGGTCTTCTTTTTCTTGCAATATCATTCAACGGATACATCCATGCAATGAATACGCGTCTTTCGCTTCGCATGTTTGTTCATGGTAAGTTCCAGCTCACTACAATATCGATTTCAAAGCTCATTCAGACATGGTATCACTTTCTCACCCAAACACAGTGGGTTAAAAACGATAATATAAAGCGTCCGTGTCCAACGCAAAGAGTTGTTGGTTGATCATTTGTTCCATCCATGCAGTTCCTTTATTTTCATAAATTATTAGCAGAAACGTTCAGTGACTGGTTTGTGTCATTCCGGTTTAACAGGAAAAAAAATTTCGGTGGTTAAAGTAAAGCGCCTAAAAGTATTTCTCGTACAAACTTGTATCCGATCTTCAAGAAACCTGTTTGTCTGGTTCCCAAAAGAACTAACGTATTCATACATTCATAACGTCAGTGACTCTTTCTCATCACAATTTCGATGATGAGCTACTCCAAGTGTTAACTCTGTCTGAAAGATCTTGAAGTTATTACACCTGCCTCAGGTGAACGTTACTTACGTTGTTTGGACTGGAGACAATGTCCCTTCTTCTGTCATGAAGATAATATCCACGGTTATCATTAGTGCCTGAGTCTCATTTTACTATAATTGAAGGACAGTGTTACTGAACTGTATTTTTATTTGTGTGAACAATAAACTATTTTTATTAAACGTGAAACTATGCGTTGTGTTGTTAATGTAAAGGTATATTCAGTGTATTAGTGCCTTGCTGTATGCGCGCCTCAACATGCCCGGCCTGCATGCATAAATTTCTTTAAGAGGACAGCGATTTTCTCGGGCGTTTACTGTAATTTATACCCCTTTTTCCCGGCGCTGTTTATGAACTCAATATGGCGACCATAACGTAATCCATTCAACATGGCAACCTTACAGTCATATATTCCATATGGCCATTATAAAGGAAAACTTTCAATATGGGGGTCGTAAAGTCATTCAATATGGCGACCAACTCCAAACTGTCTAATTATATGCATATGTCCTTGTTCTCCCTACTAGGCCCAAGCCCCGCTCTCTGGTCTCAAGCGCCGTCTAATCTACTGAGGCATCGCTTTTGTGGCCAGTAACACCGTCTTACTCTCGAATTCTCCAGGCCGGCTGCTTTGAGGTTGATTACAGATGTTGCCCGAATACAGTGGGATGTGAAGTGAGTAGACATGCAAATCAGCTTTCTTACTCATATCAAGCGGCCGAGTAAATTATCCATGGTGTTTTTCCCTTAAGGGACATTGCAGTACCACACCGCGTCGCTTTGAATTCATAAACTTGCCGGTGCTGTAGTTCTTGGCTTTTGCCACAAGACTGAGCAGTTGGGGTTTCGCTTCTGCAAATACTTCTTTATGCATCTGACTGCATCTCTCCGGATTATCTGGCCACTCATCACACATTATGGCTCTTGAGTTATCTTCGTTGTCACGGTGGCCTCCAGGATGATTTTTTATAGCTCGCTGTCTATGAGCAATATATTCCATGCCGTTTGCTGTTTTTCCGAAAACAATATCTTTTTTTTTACAATATTTCTCTGGTTTTCTCGGCCTCGCCTGCCAAAGTAGGGCATCAGATAGATCCAAGCAGTCAGAAAAAGACTTTCAGGAGTGTCGTTTCCTGTTTCGCTGCAAACAACTGCTCCGTATCTTCACGCTCTAGGGCTTGCTTGTGCCTTGTAGATGACAACACCCCGTCTTCGCCAAACACTTTAGGTGGAAATTTAAAGCCTCACTGGATGGAACAAAAACTTTGTCTTTTATTATGGAAAATACTTTCCTATGTGCAACTTGAGTCAGGTGCCGTTCAAGACCTGCTCGAATGGCTTTCATGGAGTTTCGCGAATAGTGTTGTCCACTAACTGTACGTGCCTCCACGTAAAATTTGCGAAGGACTTCAGCAGGTCTTTCTACCGAGCACACTTCGATGTTTTCCGTTATTCTTTTCTCTCTAGATCATGCTTAAAGGTCAAAACAATTTTATTGAATTTAACTTTTATTCATTGATATGTTTTCTTGCTCTGAGTACGTTTTAATTCGTCAAATGCATCGTAACTTTAAACTGAAACAAATATGCCCTATTAAAAGTTTCTTTACCTTTAAAAACTTTAACTTCATACGAAGTCGCCTCCTTCGTTTTTCGGATACTCCCCCATTCACAAGGATGGTTAAATCTTCTTTGCTGACCTCGGCGAAGCGAGTAGCCATACTTATTAAAATTTTCACGGACGACCGACTACCCATCCGGGTATTTTCCTTGGAAGGGCACTATGGGCTGATAGTGTCTCTCGTCGGACGAACACTATCGCGTCACGTGATCAATTTAAACCAATAAGAATCGAAGAAAATTTAGTGGTGAACTATAAATCATTATATTCATATATTTTCCTTGAAGAAATAACTTCGTGGAACAGCTCGCCATAGCTGATGTAACTTAGGACTAAACACTTGCTCAGTGGTTACCTAACTACACTAAAAAACGTTTTTTTTTTTTTTTCTGGATAAAGTGGTCGGATGAGACGGGATAGTTAAAATGATTTAATCAATATAAGTATCTGGAAAACTTCTGCACCTACCCATCCCCCAACCAAACAAGTTGTAATAAGTTAAAAGTTAGCCAATGTTAGGTTAAGTGAGGGATAGGTGAACAGTTGCCCAGACCTTTACATTAATCCGTAGAAATTTACAAGTAACAATTTGGACGATAAAACCTAGCTCCTAAAACAGGTCGGCATAGAATCATTGCATACATGGATAAATTTAACTTTCTGTCTTATGTTTGAATTTTAGGCTTTCCGTCGCTATTCTAGCTTGATGTTAGCCGCTTAACGGTCTTCACGTTGAAGTTAGATAGGATGTTATTTACTACACCAGGAACCCTATGATTAAATTTGACGTTACCCGGACCAAAAAGAAGCAAGAATGATAAAATAGAGCCTCCTTTAGTGGTACTAACAGTTTTCATTTCAAGGACAATTTGAATTTCCCAAAGTCCGCCTTCTCAACCTTTATCTCTAAATTTAATAGAACTCTTTTCGCCTGACAGGTGTCGCCAAAGCGAAGTTTATTCACCTGTTAAAGTGTTATTTATACACCTGGATACTTAAGAAAATATTGAAAGGAATTGGGCAAACTACCTTAAGTGACAAGCAGACCAATTCAAGCTGGTGTCTCGCTATGGTAAATATAGGTGATGCAGACGGTAAAGAAAACTTGATCAATAATCTGCCAAACAACGACGAAACACGAAAATTTGCAAAGTATCAGGACTTAAAAAGCATTTCCCTATTCAACCTTCCCAAGAAGGGTTATATATAGGCTACAATTGCAATCCTAAGTTTCTTCGCCATTCGATTTCTTTCGTTGGATAAACATATTCAGACAGTCAAGTCTAATTCAAGTCGGAGCCTTCAGTTTGGTCTTCAGTTTGATGGTTGTAAAACCCAATTTACAACCATCCGCTTAATGTACTTAATTCGATAGGTCTTTTTTTGTCTAGACCTTAAAAATGAAAATCTTTCTGCGGAAAAATCATTTTAATTAGGCTTCAAGATTTTATTTTTTGGCAACTTTTATAGTGAACTCTCCCGCAAAAAAGGGTTACAGATTTCTCACTAATACTTTTAGCAATGACAAATTCGACGAAAATGCGAGTTAGAATACTGTACGTTTGCAGCAATAATTATTTGCAAATGCGAACTTGGCATAATTCGTACGCAGTTGCGTCCAGAGGTTGCAAATGATCCCTATACTTTCTACATGAAATGGCCGGAAAACATTTGGCACAAGGGTTGCCGCGAAAATTCTCATTCATGTAACATATAAATAATTTTTTTTTTCTGTGCAAAGTGTACACAGTTTGTTGTAAGAAAAATGCGTATATATGAGTGTGCCAATTCAATTCCTTTACACATTTCTCTTAAGCAAGTCCAAAGTGAATGAAAATTCACACGCATTGTTCCTACACGTATTTTCTGGTACCTATTTTGAAGCAAAAGTAGAAGGGAAAAGCAAATTTTAAGAGCTGGAAATGTAGATTCTACCAATTTGTTTATATTTGATGCGCGCGACAAAACATTGTCTAAGGGAATTGCAAATGAACGAATAATGTTAACAAATTCAGCGTGCAAAACAGATAACATATGTCAACTGGTCAATACACTTTCAATTGCCTTCAGAACAAAAATGCAACAAGTAACCTGTTTTAGTTGAGTTACAAGGAGCTGAATATGTAGGTGATGCCCTAAGAAGCAACCTATGTTGAGAAAATGACTTAAGTTTATCAGGTGTTTAAAAAGATTCTTCGTATTATGTTGTTTATATCTCGGAGTTTAAACAACATTTTGTTTGTATTTTCCTAACCTTGATGTGAGCTGCGAGCGTGAGATTATGCCGCGTAACTCTTGGTAACAGTTAAAGTGTATTTGGATAGGTGAAAGGAGATATCTCTTACTGTAAATGGGCTTGGTATTTTCTTTGCTTCATCCATTTGAAGAGAAAAATTAATTTTTACTCGGGCTCAAGCCATATGAGTAAGCAAAAGTATCAGGTATGATACCACAGCTGTTTCTGATTTTGCTCTTATTTGTATATAAAATTAAGTTACTTTAATATAAATTCTTTAAATATACACCACTTTTCTTTCAGTTTATAGAGCTATAAAAATTGCGTACCGACCGGTCGAACTGTCTCTTTCAATTCATTGTTTCGAATGCTCACCACTTTAGCTTTCATAAATCTAGCTGATCAAATGACTAATGCACTTAAAAGGAAATTAATTGATACTTAAAAACGTGCACGGCAGCATGTCCTAATGCGTAGATATTGACATTGCAGTAGACATTACTTTTTACACCTGTTGTCGATCAAGCTTGATCAGCTGACACTCTTGATTAATACAGCAAAACATGATGTAAGCAAAATGTGGCTGTGAAATATTATTCTACGGTAAGAGCAGCGCTCCCTTGCCATATAACAGTATCTCAAAATGCGATTTTACAATTTATACTTTGCCACATTTTCTCTGCTATCTTTCACAATCCATCTTTGTCAGTGCTGCTCTAAAGGATTTTATGGAAGCAGTTGTACTGGTAAGATTTTCCTAATAGTTCTACTTATCAGTTATCTTCCCCTTCAGGTCTTGCCGTGAACGTTCTAAAGGAGCCCCACATCTTTTATATTTTCTCTTCGTATCTATTTTCCTTCGATATGGGTCGTACTGGTGGCCAAAGGATTTGAGTTCAGACAATAAGACTCCATATCAAATACCATTATGTCAGTATCAATGCCAGAATAGCGAGCTTTGGAATAACAGCTTAATTCTGCTATACGTGTAGCTTCCTCTATTGAAATGTTTTAGTCGACTTTAGTTTGAAACTCAATCAGAGTGGAATTCAAAAGTTAATTACCAGATGAAACAAAATGAGCCAGGACAGAAATTCTTATGTCAAGGAAAATTTTTTTTGTGGATTTGTCCCTCGCATTATCTGGAAACATTTTCAAAAGCCCTTGCAACTGAATGCGCATCGAAGAAAAAGAAAAGAGAGATTTCAAAGGGAACTGAACTCAAGGCACTCGTATTAACGGTGGAGATGATCTAAATTAAGTTTAGAAACCATTCATAATGCTACTGATCTCGTTAATGGATGTTCATATGTTTGCAATTGAGCGGATAAAAATTAGAGTTTTGAATGATAATTAAGTAGATCGGAAATTTGTGTTGCGCACGGGAATGATGATTACCTGACCCGAGTAGCGCAATACTGAGGTTAAAGCGATTTAACCTAACTGGCTTTAACTGAGTACTTATAAACGTAGATATCGCCTTGATCCAAAAGAATGTACTGAAAGCTTCAAACCTCCTAAATAATAGTTAAGCAATAATGGTCAATGCTTAGCGCGCATACGTCTAGTCCTGTATGTACGCGGATAGTTGGGAGAGCACGAAGCGGGTGCAAGAGTCGTTCTAGGCGAGGCCGAGACTGACTATAGCTCGCAGCGGAGTACTAGTGCTCTCCCAACTAACCAAATGCATCCAGAACTAGATATATGCACAGGTTGAGCACTGACTATTACCTTTATAACTTTTGGGTGAACGAGAAATGCTGTGGGAACACGAGCCGCAAGCTAAAAGTGGTACACGCACTATAAACCTTAATGTTCACCTGATCAAGATAAAGATTCTCCTCTGTTTGTGCGTATGCTTTCAATTATCAATCGACTAAATTATTGTCGAAAAAGGACACAAAAGAATCAAACTCAGACGGATTATCGCTCCAACAATTGGAAGTACAAATGATCTGCGAAGCTTACTCAACTTCAAAATCTGGCATAACATTTGATCAATAAAGGTCAGAATCACTCTGCGGAATGCATCCAACTTTGAACGCTCCGAATTGTGCCATTCGTTGATTTGAAGTTCAATCGCATCTTGTCACGGGATTTTTCGATCTACAAGTGCATTGTATTATGGACAGCTGCTGAGAGTTGAATTGATGGCTCCAAATGTGGTCTTACAGTGCGGAAGACTGCTCCACGTTTCGCAAAGAACATCGCTGCAGTAGCGTTACTGATCATGAACGGCCCGAAGGAAGCGTATCAGAAAGACGTACTAAGCTTTTGCTCGTTTCTGTTCTGTGAAATCGCCATTATATGAGGTCTTGGATTTTGTCATTGTACTACAAAATTGTGTTTATGGTTCGTACTGAATTCGAGCTTGTTTACACCAAGCCGGTTGTTGTCGTACTACACAGTGTTCTTCGTTTGGCGTTTGGGTTTGGCGTTTTTTACACAAGGCAAATATTTCACAGATACAAGGGAACGAAAAATGTGTTTATTTCTTTTCTTGAATTGTATCATCTCAAGGAGGCTAAATTTAGCAACGCTGCTACAACAAAGTAGAACATTCATCAACAATTACATTGTGAGTACTCAGAGCTAGAAAACTGTGGTTTAGACAAACGTGGATTTCAAGAATTTTGAAGAAACCCGTTGACAATAGCAACAAATTTTTTATGAAAGTTTTAAGTATTAAACAGATTTGTAGTTTTCTTTGTCCTTTCTGACTGTTGATCTTTGAGTAGGTTTTGTGAATTTTCCTTTCGACAAACTCGGAAAGCGAGTCGTAGGAGTTGTTTCGTAATTGTGACTCCGACTTTTTACCGTATTTTCTCCTCTTTCGCTGTCATCTTCGCAAATATGTGTGCTCATAAATTAAAATTTCATGCAAAGTTTGGAAACTAGTCTTCGAGCTCGGCACAAGTTGCTAATCCTTTGAAAAATAAAAGTATTTTCCGCAAAAAACCCGTTATTGTTTTGCCAGATGCCAACGCGTCATGTACCGTGCAATATCCAGATCTTGTACATAACTAGCTAGCCAATCAGAGCACGCGTAAGAACGTAGCTATTTTTGGTTTGCGACGTTAGTGTTTTAAATCTAATAATAAAAAAATACCTTTAAAAAAACGAATTATAGATCTTAGCTATAACCCACATTTTCAGAGTACACTTTGGAACATTGTTGTTGGCACCCATATACGTTTACTGTTGTTCGAACTCTCAGTCACCAAACATTCTTTGCGATTGTTATGTACGATTGTATCATGAAAGATCAACACATGTACATTTATCATCTCATAATATTTATATAATCCAGTAGCGGTACACATAGTGCATTTCCGAATTACTGTATTGCCTTATTGTACAGCATGCCAAGTCAATACATACAAGGATTTTACCGGGCCAGGCTCGTGCAAATCCTGCCCAAGTAACTCAGGTCATCAAATTCGTGGAAGCACAACAATTCAAGACTGTCGATGTTTTGCGGGATACGAAAGTAGTCCTGAGATTGGGCCTGCCGTGGTAAGTAGTGTACCTCATCTGCAAACTCTGTTCAGTTGCACTAATGACTTCGACTCACAGTAGCTTTTTATTTAAAAAGAGATAAGCAGTCTTAGGAGCTCTAACGGTCTAGAACTGCATGTATCCAAGTAGGGATGACCTGCTACCACAGAGAAGAGGAAGGAACATAGAAGGAAAGAGAAAAGAGTTTGGAAACCTGCTTTGTAGGCCACGAGATAAACAAGGAAATCGGAGGATATCGGAACTCGGGGATTTTAATCGGAGAAAAGGAATTAATATTATCTGAGAGCTTGAGATTATTATTTGCCGGGAGCCTCTATTATTAGTTACGAACGGACTTACAGTGTTTCAACTGATTGGATTGTATCGATCTACTAGAACCCGCAGGAAGCCTTTACATATAAAAACCGTAAATGGGAACGTATTAAATAAGGATGCAATACGGATCTTCCCTTTCCCTTCCTTCCTTTTTAATGGGAACCTAACAGAATTATTCTCCATCCAGCTACTCTCAATGCGAGTTCACGTTGGCTTTTGTTGATTGTGCTAGCATTTTAATTTTAGGCATAATTTAGCTGCCCCAGCATCAAGTCATTGTTTTGCTTTTATCTCAGTTCGCACTGCCGGAAAAATCTGGCTTGTTTGACTTAAAGAAAAAGAAAAAGTAATAATAATAGTAATAATAACTAATTGTGTTTTAGATAAAATTATACTTTTGTAAACTGGTGATCTCCGACTGCTTGTAGTCGATTTGGTTGGTGAGATATGATGTTTGTGGGCCAAACAAATCTTATTTATGTTTTACGTAAAAGAATATTTAACTGATTCTGAAGAACAACTGCAGGTAATGTGGTATTAGTAACGGTAATGAGACGGTTTCGAGTTCAATATGGAATTAATTTGGACAAGTGAGTTTTTCACGAGCCGCTCGTGCAATTTCAGCTCTTTGAAAAAGTCACTCGTACAAATTAATTCCATATTGAACAAGAAAAACCGTATGATTACTTATTAGTAAAGGTAATCATACGGTTTCAAATTTGCACGAGTGAGTTTTTCAAAAAGCTGAAATTGCAGAGCCGCTTCCAAATTGAACGAGAAAAACCGTATGATTAGTTATTATTTCAGGCATGATTACTTATTAATAATATAAACATGAAAAAGTTCGCCTGGAGGAAGTGCTGGAAGATCTCACTGCGGAAAGGAAGTGAGCATTTCACGCGAATTTGACACTTTATTTACTGATTGGCTGATGAAGATCAGCTGATAACGCTACGAACTCAAAGCGGTTCGTTTGAAAATAAAGAATGTCATAATCCAAAATATCGATGTGTAATTTGCACTGGTGTTACACTTTTTGCTCTGGTGTTACAACTGAACTGCACTGCTCTCAACCAATCAGAATCGAGTATTTTTTTCATGTATATTATTAATGTAAACATGAAAAAAATTATTGACCAGAGTTAACTTTCTTGATTTAATGTAGCCATTTTTTCTCACTTGATAAAACGTTTTTCAAAGTTTCCGTAGAAAATTTTCGTCATCATTATACGTGATATCATTGGCTTAGAATCCTAGATCTAATCTAGAATTCATATGTTTATTTTGCACTGGTGTTACACTTCTTGCATTGGTGTTACACTTGAACTGCACTGCTCTCAGCCAATCAGAACTGAGTAAATTTCATGTATATTCTTATACTTGTAAGGACATATTAAAAGTTGGATATTTACTAAAACCGAACCTGCAGTCACTAGAACACGGTTTCTGTGTTTGCAATTGTGCCTATTTGCTCTACTCAGAGCTTTACTTTGCTTAATTAAAGGTTAAGTGGCATATATAGCTGTAATGGCTTTCTTGGCTCCTGCATAAGAAATAATGCAGGAGCCAATATTTCGAAGGAAACACAAGTGATTGAGTATAAGTGAAGGAGCCAATCAGCGCCTTCCTAGTATTTAGCCAATCACAATGCACAATACAATCGCGAAGAATTGTGGGAAATATCTGGAAGGTCCAAGGTCCATGTGCACCACAAACCGACATTGCCACGTTTGCAGTTGCAGTTGCAGCCCCCGAATGCAAAGCTTGCGGTATTTAATATCCCGTCAGTGGGTGGGAAGTGTAAGCCCAAAGACGTTGCCATGGAGGACAGACCACTGCTCCAAACTCGGTGGGGAATCGAACCCCACCTCCACCTAATACATTACCTGATGGAGCAAAACGATATTGTAATGTATGAAATAGATAAAATCCGCTGCAATGTAACGGGCATAGCTTAGAGAAACTGGCGTGATTTTGACATAATTTCCAACAGCATGGTGCGCTGCAAAAAGCATTATATACCAGTTTTACAAGCACAGTCGACAAAAACCTTCATAACTTGCGCTATATCAAAACTTGTTATGAACCCAAGGGTGATTTCATTACGCGTTATTCGCTGCTTCCTTTCAGTTCGTTTATGCGAACACGTGGTGGCGCCAATGAACGGAGTAACTGTTGGTGCCTGTGGTAGGCAATACTTGTCCGTCTGCCGTTTCGAATGCCTTGAAGGCTACAAACCACATGGAAGCGCAGAAAGAGAATGCATCGTGGCACCTAACGAAGCTATGATGTGGAGTGGGACTCCATTACAATGTATAGGTTGGAATCAGCGATACGTTTCAGATCTAATAATATACATGAAAAAATTTCAACGTTCTGATTGCCTGAGAAAACGTCAGTTAATCTCAAACAGCGCAGAAATTTGATATTAAGTGCAAACAGATAAAATTGAGTGCAGAAATTTGAAATTAAATGTTTTTTTGTATATTGTTAAAAAGTTATCAAATGATATCGAGTGAAATATGGAAATAATTTGGACTCGTAAATTTTTCAAAGACAACAAATCGCACTCGCATTTGGGTCTCAGGAAGACTTATTTGTGCGTATTTATTCTAAATTGCACAAGACATTATTTGATAACCTATACAAATAATTCGCTCTATGTTTGTGGTAGTTTTAAGCGTACAGAAACGAATGCTTTACTAACGTTATTTATTTTCTATTTTTTTTTTGCAATACAAACAAACCAACTCATAAAGCTAGAAAGATACTAACAATTCTTTCAGCACTAACAGAACCAATAGCATTTCCATATTACTGATAAGTTTCCTAAACAACACTAACAGACTGAGTATAAATAACAGGATCACAATTATAACTTAGAATGGATTTATTTTGTGACATGTTACTTGGAACTAATTTCCGCTTTTTGCGTCTAACATCTTAGAAATTAGGTGCCCAGCATTATTTGTACCGAACGCGATTCCTCAAAATGGGGCTTGTACAAGCGCTGAAATGCTCTACAAAACTCGTTGCACGTTTTCCTGTGAGGTTGGTTACCAGATGAAGGGTTCCGTTACTCGTGAGTGCCAGCAAGATAAAACATGGTCTGGCGAACCAACAGTGTGCGAAAGTAAGTTTCATTAATATCTATATATTATTAGCCGCAGCCACTTTCAAGCTAAATTCAAATTCTTGGTAATAACAGCGTAATTATACACATTGTAATTCACAGTATCTTATGAACAAAGAACGCTTTACTCCCAGCCTTAAAGACTGTTTCGAATTAAGGCGCAGAGTATTTCAAGACTGTTTTAGGGAAACGCGAATTTAAAACTTCAGTGTTGGGTTTCACAAGTTAGGTGTTGGGTTTCACAAGTATACATTTTGCCACGCAACAGTCAATTTACCGTAGGGACTGTCAATTTAACGAAGGGACTGTGACAAATTTTTATCAGAAACGATTGAGAGCTAGAGTCATATCCTCGTTAACTTGTAAGTCCGTAGTTTTCATTGTGAGCATGCGCATTAGAGCTAGGCATGCGCATAAGTACCTTGATGACAATTTGTGACTGAAAGCAAGGCACGAAGCCCAAATCTCAACTCGGGCCCGAATAACAAGCAGTGACGACCACAAGATGCATCTCTCACAAAAGGATTTGGGTTTTGCACACCTTTTATCTGTGCCCTAGCGTTATCCGTGTCGCTTTTTTTGCTACTGCATATGAAATAATGCAGGAGTCAATATGTCGAAGGAAACACTAGTGAGTGAGTGGAGGAGCCAATCAGCGCGTGCCTAGGATTAGGACGATCACAATGCACAATACAATTCGCTCACCAATTCGTAGCTTGGTCGTTTTCCTCCTGAGGAATGTACTGGGTTGAGTTCATTGCACTTCGAGCCCTTATTAATTATTATTATTAATTATTAATTAATTATTTTTAATTATACTAATTATCACCGTGTCGCTCTGCCGATGCAAAACACCCGGTCATTGCACCAGTAGACCCAGACAAAGGGCGCCGCAAAGAAAACAAAACATACATACATACATACATACATACATACATACATACATACATACATACATACATACTTTATTTGTTTAAACACGGTAAAATCTTCAGTATTAAAAAGTTCAGTAAAAAAAACAACACTGTTTTACAAGCTTGCCGTGTGGGAGCCCGACCAACAGTTGTTAGTTGTTAATGTCGGTCAATTTCCCTTTTAAAATATCCTATGAGTTGACTGTGAGCTAGACTATTCCATAATTGCATTATTCCATAATTGCGCCGCTCTGTAGCTAAAGGCTCGCTTACAATAGTTTGTGCGAGGCTGTGGCAAGTCCAGTTTCATCTCAAAATCTCTTAGATTATACGGAGTACTGAGAATGCTAAATAGATTCCGCAAGTACACGGGGGAAAGCCCTTCCATGATTTAATTTTGATTATAATATAGCTATGTTCTTACGTGCGCTCTGATTGGTCAAAAACCCATGTTTTATCAGAATATAAAGCGTAGAAAAGCCAAATTTACCTCTACTCGACAATTCTGTAAGACACGGCGAAAAACATTTTCTTTGAAGAAATTCATGCTGGAGTTCTCTGCGAAGCAGCAGAAAGTTTTGAAGCTGAGAATACTAAAACAAACCAGAAGGGCACTCGGCAGAGCGCATACCTCCGCCCCGCCACATATTGTTGCATGTCTTAAGAGTTTGGATCCACAAATAAGAGCAAAATAAGAGCTATTTGAAGAAAAGTATATCCCATTGAGGAGTAATATTGTTGTTTTTCCCACATATCGCTTCTTCGCCTTCGATAAAGTGGAATCAGATGAATGGCATCAAGTTTCACAACTGTTTTCTACCATGGGAACCAAAAAAGCGATTGGTCAACATTAATTCGAATAGTAAAGAAACCTTCCGGAACATCCCGGAACATGAAAAAATTTTTAAAATTTAAAAAAAAATAATAGCAAGAAATAAATAAGACAATAAACAGACTTTATATATAACGAAAATAGACATAAATACATAAAATAAAAACGAAAAATAAAGAAAGAAAATGAATCTGGTATCTTCTCCGAGTATAAGAAAACAATATTTTGTCGGAATCACGAGAGGATGAAGCTTTATCCTCTCTTGGTCGAATTGATTTGCTGGGCGAGTGAGGGAAGTTCCATGCAAATGATAGTCATGATTGAGGGCTCGCCTCTTTAAAATATAGTAGATTGGGTTGCGAAGAGGGGAATTTTTAAGCTTTCCTCGCACAGCCACCTCCCATAATGGTTTGCCTTGAATCAAGAGAGAATTATGACGGTTATCCATTTAACAAGAGTTTAGGGACTACTGGCTTTGGATTTAAAAGGAAAGATTTATATTGGTGGTAGATACTATACTGTTCCATGGGCTCCTGACTGTTCACAGTCCCCGATTTTTAGATGGTGATTGCGGCCATCTTGGTTTCTCATAGCAAGCGAAATCTGGGGAGAGTTCCAAATGCCCCTAGGGACGGGTACTCGTTTCGTTCGCTGTACAAAACTACGATGGCGGCGATCGGCAGGAAAATATGGAACTATCACCAGTATAGGTAAGTTTTCTTATTTGTTTCATACGAAGACGATTTCACATGGCTTACCTGTGTAGAGTACTCGAGAATTTCAAGCCGATTTATTTCTTTCTTTAGTTTTATTTTTTGGGCTCTTTAGTTATGTTTATATTTATTGTCCTATTTATTTCTTGCTATTATTTTTTGTTTAAATTTTTTAAATGTTTTCATGTTCCTACATGTTCCGGAATGTTCCATGTTCCGGCTTTTATCGACGCCCGAAATTTCTGTAGAACCTTAGAAAACTTTCTGATAAAATCGCTCAGCTTAAACACGACAAGAATTGCGGTGCGATATATACAGTCTGGTAGGTATTTTGCGGTCGTGGAACCAGCCATATAGTATACAATATATACAAAACTTAGGCGTAAACTGACATTCACGTTTGTTCGAAGCCGTATTATCAAGTGTAGCCCGAGTGAACGCTCCCGAGAGCGTCTATTCTGGATCTGAGATCCGGATAAATCCCAAATTTTAATTGATTGATCCTGGGTATATTTGCGACCTTTCCACCAAATTTGGTGCAAATCCGTTAATTAGTTTTTGCGTAAAACGATTAACAGACAGACAAACAAACAAACAAACAAACAAACAGACAGGCGTGAAAACATAACCTCCTTGGCGGAGGTAATAAAGAAGAAGAAGCGAAAACAGTCGAGAAGTTGGTATTAAATGGCGTCAGTTTGTCGATCTGTGTGCTTTGTTGTTTCTACTCGCGGCATGTAAAAACTATATCATAAAGCAAATGAAGAGGCCTACGCCGTGTATTACACCGTGATTAAAACACGACGGGCATTTGAGAACACTCGAGAAATGTAGAAAACACTCGCCTGCGGCTCGTATTCTCTACATTTCAAATGCCAGTCGTGTTTTATCACAGTGTGATACACGGCTTAGGCTTCTTTATTTGTTAAATAAATATATGTACATATATAAAAACTTAGGCTTCTTTAATTGTTAAACATTAGTGTCGCATTAAGCCTTTCCGGGTGCATGGAAAGATTATCCCAATGGAGCCGATTTAGTAGGAAATTGGAACTGGTCTCATAACTGGACCCAGTAATGACCTTTGCAGCCGCATTCTGAAGACTAGTTTTTGAAGTTTATCGCTCAAGGTAACATTGGGTTCATTCCAGAGAGAGCTACAATTGTCAAACTGAGGCAAAATCAACGCTTGATAGATCTGGATAGCACTATTTTCAGAGATGAATGGTCTTCCTCGTTTAAGGGCGGATAGATAGAACGGAAGACGTTGTACGGAAGGTTCTTTGTATTTCGTTCAATTTTCCCGTAGGGAATCGCTGCCCTCCGTTACCTCCGGTGGAAAACGCACGTCCTTCGCGACCCGAGTGCACGACTCAACCTGTGCTTTCATCAGAGACCTGTACCTTCACCTGCCTGGATGGATTCCGTTTTTATAAGATGCATGATCTAATCAGCTTCACCGTCATTTGTTATTTAGATGGAAGTTGGAGTCATTCAATTAGTCATTGTCATGGTAACTGGGCATAGAAACACAAAGGGCCGAATATATAGATTGCATTAGATCAAGTTTAACACAGTCATGATATAAACCAAGCAAAAATTAAACAATAAACAACGCTTTGGCATCTTTTACGATAAGAAATGTAAGGCAAACCCAAGGCTGATAACATATAAGCTTGTTTAAAAGTAATCAAATGATCATAGGTCAGTTACAACCCTTGCAAGTTGTCTTGAGCCATTTTGCAATTACCTCAAACTTTGTTTTTGAAAAAGTGTAGAAATGAGTCGCTGGGGAAGGGAGGGGGGTATGGTTAAAAGCGTTTATAAGGTGCTCTCTCCAGTCAGGGGAACATTGTCCAAACTTGTACTATATACTTATGCCAAAATCATGTTACCAGCTATATTTCGCCAACCATTAATTTTACTATGTTTATTCTAAAACAAAAGGTCAACACTTTGTAATAACTGGAATTTAATCAACTACGATGATAGCCCATACGTTGTTACTTTTGTTACCATAACTAATTGCCGTGATACAGCTACCAAGTTACATAAGAAAAGCGATATTTTTTATCTATTTTTCATTATATTAATTGTAATATTTTAGATATTGTAGCAAATATGCTTCAAGGTAATTCTACCCCTTTTTGACACATTTTAGATATAGACCAAAGGCCGACTTGCCTTAAGCTGATGTATTTTTAATATCATGTCAGATATTGAACCACCGAGACTAACCTGTCCTTATTTAACCATGGAAATAAACACAACAAAAGGCAGCAGCACCTCCGACATGATTTTCTGGAGCGTCGCAGTTTCTGACAACTCTCTGGTAAAAGTTGGCGGAAATGAAACTGTGACAATTCGTGCAAATTTCCCTTCACCTCATAAGTTTAACATTGGAAATAACTATGTCAGAGTTGATGCTGTTGATAGCTCTGGAAATGCAGAATCGTGTTTCTTCTCCGTCGTCGTCAAAGGTAAACTATAACAGCTCTAGGAAAAACAAATTCCAAGTCTCTGGGCACACTGTAGCGTTAAATTTGCGCATCTGTCTTTCAGAGAAAGTTAAAAAGTTGGATTTATTAAACGGGTTGGTACTGTATGTTTTACTAAGAGAAAATGAGGTAAGAGAACGCATCTTCCATACTGGGTTCTCTTACTATGATAAGGAGACAGAATCTATTTTTAGATCCAAAAACTAATTTAACTGACCAATGGTTGATGTCCTTCACATCACGTGGTTTGTAATTTCAATGCACCATGGGGAAACCGCGCAGCCATGGAACGAGATATAAATAGATATATTCCGCGCTAAAAATAGATTCTGTCCACTTTTCATTTCAGACAGGGTTATGTTCTCTTTCCTCATTTTCTCTTGGTTTTACTTATGAGATTTTGTGTGCAGAATTTCGAAGCGAATAGCTGGAGGACAGCCATCTATCTAAAACCTTATCAATCACGTGTTCATTTTCTACTATCGAAATAGCAAGTCAACACATGATAAAATTGTTGGAAAGTCAAAAGTCGATAAAACTAACCCACTTGCGAGTCCTCAAACTGGATATGTGGTAAATATATTTTAGGACCTAGCTTGAAATAAATTTACAGGAGGTTATCATGCTCTGGAAGGAAGGAATATTCGAATTTGCAAGAATACTTCAAAAAGCAAAAACTTACGATCAACGTCTAGCATGTAGGAAGCCCGAGGCAACAAAAATAAACTTTCTGCAAAAGACTGTAATAAACGGTTCAAACCCCAAGATCTCTAGCCTTGCCAAAATCACCGAGGAACATCAGCACTAAAATATATGTCTTTTAGACCACCTTTGTTGAAAGTTTCTTTTCAGGGACAAATGTATGCGTGGTTGCATTGCTCGTGTATACTTAGAATAATTCACCGGCAATGTTTTTACCTGTTAAGAAAATCAAGTCGATGGTATTCGTTCCACTTCGTACAGTTATAATAATTAAACAATTATTAAATGCATAATGATGAGCCTAATCCGTGACCCTAACAACCTCAAATTTAATGAAATTGTGGAGTAGCTCAACTTAGTTTAAGTAGCGAGAGAGGAATGACCTGTTCTGTGCTTTCAGATGTTGAACCACCAACGTGCAGTTTTTGTCCAGCGGATATCGATCTTGTGGTTGAGAGCAGCAAAGAGAGAATTCTCTGGGATCAGCCAAACTGCACTGATAATTCTGGTTTGACTCCTGTAATTCAAGGCAGTCGTTCGAGTGGCCAGCTTCTTGACGTGCCAGGAGAATACGTAGTGGGTTATCAAGTGTATGATCTCCATGGAAACACGTATACAGGATGTTCATTCCGTATAACCCTCAGAAGTAATAAGTTTAAAAGTTTAAGTGCATGTTTCTCGATACACTCTTGTAAAGCGTTGATCTCAGAGCTGATGCCCTGGAAAATAGATTGAGTAAGCACTTAGTATCCACATTGTAGGGCTATGCACATCTCTTTTTCAGTAATTTTGGAATCCTGGGTCAACTGACGCCAGTAGAATACTCTATTCCGCTCTCTGTACTGCTATTGAAAAGAGATAACGTTTAGAAATGTTCAAACTTGCAGTGAAACCGCTCTCTTCGCAGTTTTTTTTTCTTTCTATTAACTGCAACATAAATTATTCAAACGCCATATAGCTAAGTTAAGTGATTAATGACGGTCCCTTTAATTTTATTTAATTATTATCCTTTCTTGCTCACAGGGAAGCCTTGCCCTCTTTATCCATCCCCCAAAAAGGGAGCATTGGCTTGTTATAAAGTTGGTTCAGATTGGACTTGCCTTGTGATGTGCAAGAAGCCTTACGACTTTGTGTTCAACCCTCCCTTCGTGTACATGTGTTCACAAACGAGGTGGATATCTCTTGGATATCCTGGAAATTATGAGAACAGGACTCCGTGGCCGGACTGCAATAGTAAGTTACTCGCTTTGATTCTCGATTCAGATATAATAATAATAATAATAATAATAATAATAATTAACAAATAAAGAAGCCTAAGCCGTGTATTACACTGTGATAAAACACGACGGGCATTTGAGAACACGAGTGAAATGTAGAAAACACGAGCCGCAGGCGAGTGTTTTCTACATTTCTCGAGTGTTCTCAAATGCCTGGAGTGTTTTAATCACAGTGTAATACACGGCTTAGGCTTCTTTATTCGCTTTATGATATAGATTTTACATGCCGCGAATAGAAACAACAAAGCACACAGATCGACAAACCGACGCCAATTAATACCAAATTCGCGACTTTTTTCGCTTCTTCTTCTTTATTTGTTTTTTTATTCTCAGCTTCAAAAATTTCTGCTGCTTCGCAGAGAATTCCATCATGAATTTCTTCAAAGAAAAATGTTTTTCGCCATCTCTTAGAGAATTATCGAGTGAAGGTAATGTGGCGAAAAACAATAAAACACGCTTTTTCTATGTTTTATACTCTGATAAAACATAGGTTTTTGACCAATCAGGGCGCGCGTAAGAACGTAGCTATATTATAATAATATAATAACGGGGGATTTATATAGCGCTTTATCCCAAAGCTCAAAGCGCTTTGCAACACTTTTTGTGGGGGACTTTGCCAGACTGCTTATTAAAGGCGCAAATTGCATGTCTTAAACTGCAAGAGAGTCACTCCATCCCTTCTAAAGCGAGTGCTTGGCCAGTACGATTTATCAAGGGTACAAGCCATTAATTGGGGCATAATTAACGAAAATCAGGCAAAGAAAGTGTTTGAACAAAAAACAAAGCTATGTGTTGAAGAATCTGGGATTTGGCTTGAGCTGTCAGGAATGCTAGGTGCCTCCCCTGATGGCTTGGTAGGCACGTATGCACTGCTGGAGGTGAAGTGCCCATTCACCCAAAGAGATTTAACCATAGAAGAAGCAGTATCATCAGGTAAATTTTATATCAAGAAGAATTCACAAGGACACTATGAACTCGATAAAGGACATGTTTACTGGCATCAAGTACAAGGACAGTTATATTTAAACCAGGTGCTGCAATTTCTATATCAGTGCAGTCGATGACCATTTTGCAATGCCCAAACGGTGAAAAAGATTCTGGCATAGAGGTTCTGTTCTTCTCTTTGGATGGCACAGATTGTAAACAGTCTTCATATAGTAGCTTGTATAATACATGAACCAATGTAAGTATTATATTACTGATTGTTGCAGTGCTACAGTGAAAGAGCTCAGCCAAGTGCAGGTTTGTGTAGTTCTGTCGTAACTTCATAAGGGTTATAAAAACTTGATCTTCCAACAGGATCCTTTCAACCCTCCAGCCATAAAAATAGTTAATTTCTGCCGAGAACCGTCTGACATAGTTCACAACAATTGAAAATATTTGCTTGTTTGGTAGTCCTGTTTCCATACATATTACTTCATCTCTTAAGCCATTACCGAGTATATCAATAAGAAGAATTCAAAGAGTCAGAGTTCAATTGTTCGAGTCGTCACGCCACTACCTAGCGCCCGTATTTCTAGCGTGTTTTACCTTACCTTAGGAGCTTTTTCCACCAATTGAACTCCACAGGATCCTTCGGAAACCTAAAAAATTTACATGTCTCCCTTTCTGATTGATGATTACAATCTGGGGCAAAACATTGAACCATTTTCGACTTGTCCACGTTACGTTACCCAAAGAGAGACGCTATGTTGATCTTTTGTTTAGAACCAGCCAAAATGCTTCCATGGTAACGTGACGTCAGCGCTTCGGTACTCTATATCATTGGAGACATAAGCTGTGATGTAGGCGCCTCACCCTTGATCATAAGACCCAGTAGAAGCTACTGGACATATGTAATCTTTATTCTCAGGTGAATCGAAGTGAATAGTGGCAGAATATTTACCGACGGAGCTGAGAAGCAGCGAGGTAAATATTCCTAAAGCCACTATTTAAATAGTCTCCTCCGCAGCCGTTATTAGGATCGTCACGCAACGCTTCTCCCCCACTAACGGCTGCTTCAACCCGAACTCTTTTTGTTTCCCTTTGTTTAGAGTTCACGTGAAATTTACAGAATTGCACCAATCACGCGTTGCCTATTGTCCACTCTGAAACCAATTAACGTATCAGTAGTTTGTCAATGATGTCAGTTTCCCGCGTCAATTCATCGCCTCCAGTTGCTAGATGTTGCCATAAATCTCAGAGATTTCCTATGGATCTAACTCCGAAGAAAATAGTCAAAAGCGGCTCTGGGTGCTTCATTTGTTCGTCGGCTTTCCTCAAGAATAACAAAATCTTCATTTTCGGTAAGAGTTCACTCGACATTGCTGAAGTCATCCGATCCTCGCTATCTGTGGACGTGAGTCGCTACACAGAAAACAGCGAACTGTTCGTCTGTAGAGACAAATGCTACTAGCGTTTGATAAAATTTAATCGGGCATCGGATAAGTTGAAGGAGCTAAAGAAAGAAATCGAAGAAGTCTTCAAGGCAAGAGAACAGGGCAAAGCGCAGAGCAAAACGCCTACTATATCCAGATGAGAATGCCGACAGAGGTGCCAAAATACATCAACTTCATCACATCGAGGAAAAGCATCCAAATCGCTGCGATCTGCCGATACCACTTGTACTTCTTCGGATGCGTTGGGAAGCCGAATAATGAATTGTCAACCACTACGACAACACGTAATTGAAGAGGTGTTGAAGATTGCGTCAAAAGAAGTTACTGGCTTTAACTCAAAATAAAACCCTTCGATGTTGAGGAAGGATGAGAATAACAGTCTCGAAATGCTGCCATCTTGTGATGTTTTACAATTTACCAGCAATACCATTTTAAACTCGAGCATAAACTAATGCTTGAAATCAAATATTTATTGTGTACAACAAATTAAGTATAAGCGAGTTGTAAAGGAAATTCACATAGGAATTGCTCAAATCCACTATTCATCAATACGTCTCCGGCCTGTGTATTACGCTTATGCTTTTTCTTTTTCTTCTCAGGTAAGCTTAATAAAAATATCCCGGGCGCGAAAGGTGAAGTCATCAATTTACAAGCGTAAGATTTCAATGCCTACAGTATTTGTAAATTAATTCACACAGGATTTCCTATCTGAAATGTAACTTCAGAAGCGGAATTGACAAACAAAAACATGTGTCCAACTGACCCTTAACTTGCCACTGCTTTATAACATGAGCTTTATCATAGCCACGGCACATAACTTTATACTGTATACATCATTGCACAACATGGTTCTCCAACGATCATTCAACAGCCACGCTCCTGGTGACCCGAAAACGATGGGGTATTCTCCCTCCTCAATCCACTATCTGTAGCCAATAGAACACGAGTTGTGATTGGACAATTTAGTCTTGGCGCGACCGCCTCAGGAATATGTGAGGCATGTTGTGATTGGCTAATTCGCGGAAACAAAAAGAGTTCGAGTTTTAGCAGCCGTTAGTGGGGGAGAAGCGTTGCGTGACGATCCTAATAACGGCTGCGGAGGAGACTACTATTTAAAGAGATTGAAGAAAATAATTGTTTTAATCTATATCAATGAAGCAACCTCAGTAGGGAGCTTAAGCAAACAAAGCGACGACGCCGCAGATAACACAAGCGGTGTAATTTGCATTTTTCAAGCATGTGCATGTGTAGCGCGGAAAACCTCTGAGACCACTACATAAAGTCTTTAAAACAATAGTTGTTGGGAAAGACTAATTGAAAACATAATAACAAACCGCAATTCATTGAAATTCAAAATTCAAACATAATTTGCATTTTTCAAGCAATTTGTCGAGTTTTGTGAATATTTAATTATCTTAGCGTAACGCGGCAAAAATTGGTCAGGTGACTAATCATTTAAAAAGCCAGAAATTCGTTACGCAAGGTACATTTCAAAAGTGTCACCACCGATCGCAAATCGAAGCTTACTAGCTGTATAAGGAACACAAATTTTGACTGATTCGCTCCTGTGACTGAAGGGCTACTTTACGTTGAAGATTTCACTACTAACTGATGATTTTCGCGTACATGACCGTACATGGAATTTATACTACAACAAGTGCAAATAAATTCCATGTACGGTCATGTACGCGAAAATCATCAGTTAGTAGTGAAATCTTCAACGTAAAGTAGCCCTTCAGTCACAGGAGCGAATCACGGTGAAAAAATTTAATTGTTGAACCGTAATTTGTACGACAGCGAGACTTACTGGACTTTACTTTGCACGTGCAGTTTCATTGTGTCGTTCATTTGCGCCATTGTTTGGTCCTGCCCTGGTCAACGTTTCATCGTGGTAGTTTTTCGCTTTATTTCCCTCGTAAAACCTCTTCGAAAAAGCTGAAGAGTGAATCGACGGCAGCCATATTTCGGTCTCTTGGACGCCATTTTGTTTTTCCCACACCGGCTCAAGGATTACCCAGAAGCCCCTACATTATTCACCCCTTAGTGAAGAGTTTACTGCTGGCTAAGCCTCAAGGCTCAGCTGACATTACCGCTGGCCGAGGGGCTCAAGACAGTGTCGGCCATCTTGTTTATATTATATGTTCTAAATTCTGTTAGCGACTTTAGCTCTCCACTTATTTCCTGTTCGTGTCATCGTTGTTATTTTCCTTTTATCATTACCTAACTGTAATGTATTAACGTCGTAGGACTCCTTCATTGTTCCGTGAATTAAATTACCGTTTCACTTCGAGGAGTGTCTTCCTTCACTTAGCAGGTGGTTAGTTAGTAAATAAACTCCTTTTCGGCGGCTGGTATATCGGAGGATAATGAATAGTTGGCCGAGAAGCGACGCTTCGAGAGCATATGTGAAATTTTGAGGACAATTTCTCAGCCAGGGGCATCATCCTCCCATATACCAGTCAGCCAGGAAGGGGTTTATTTATTTTATAACCCTCCGCGATCGCGAATTAATTCCTATTTTGAACGTCTTGAAGAAAAAGAAAAACCAGTGGCCTAACTGGGGTTGCGACTGACGCAAACACCGCACGTACATTGATTGGTTAAAATTGTTTTATTTGAACTATGATTGGATTAGAGCTTGACAAGCTGTCACTTCAAACATACTCTCGCAGCGCCCCTTACATAAAAATCTCAAAAACACAGCACTTTTGGTTTATTTCCCCGACTGCGTTCTTCGAAAACATGTCAAAGCTAAACATTTCCAGTTGAAAAGAACAGAAAATCCAACCATACCACTCTGAATACTACCACCCATGAAACAGGGAATTTGGAAACTCTGGTGTAGTTGAAGGAATCGTTCGTAAACTTGGCTTTTTTGTTGAATGGCGGGCGCTAAGGAGGTCAAAGAAAAAAAGGAGTGGAAGAACTTTAGTTCCAGTCGCAAGAAGAGATTGAACTAACTGAACTGAATTCCGTTGAGCCATAAATCGACCGATAATTGTGGATGACTAGAATAGTTGTTCTACAGTTGGTTGTGCACTGTACGACTGAGCGATTTATCCCTTGCGTAGTTTTTCGTTTTTGGTTTGGAAAGGGTTCTCAACTGGTAATCTTCCAAAAATCATTCCTTGACATCGGAAGAAATAAATGGTTAAGTGTAAAGGGAGTCGAAGCTGGTAGAAAACTTCAATAACCTATTTTCTTGCTTTTTTGCAGTAACCGCTGCCCCGTCATGGCTACGCCAGTCAGGATACGGCCAATTTTTCTTCGATGGCGATGCTAACGACCCAAATGTGCAGCAAACCCTGCAGAACAACACCATTTCAATCTTAAAAGGTGGTTTGATGCCTCCTTTCCTCTGTAGAGCAAGACCAAGCTGTACTGCTTCCAACGTTGTTATCTATCCGGGAGAGGTATTTCAACTTCTTATTCAGCTTGTTCACGTTGTCTCGATTTTCTTGCCCAAAGATACTCAAAATTCTGAAAAAATTTTCCGCATTCGGAAGGAATACACGTGCATTTTACGTTACTGATAGACCTGGAAAACATCTTCTGAATTATTGTTCGGTACTTAAAGACCTTAAACAGGTTTTTTTTCTTTAATTTGAACGTTGGAGCAATCGTTGAACAGCTTTCACTATCCGTTAAATAACCAAATTTTACTTTCTTATTTGGATATCAATTACTTATTCTTGCCTGTCAAACGCATGAGCGATGACGTGTTTCCTACGTAAGGTCACAGTGTTTCATCGCGTCATTGGGTGACAAAACAGAATTTCTTACGTATGAGATACGCAGGAACGAACTATCGTAGTCAGAATTGCTATTCTTATGGCACGATGTAGAGGCTCGGGTATTGTCAAGGGACTCTAAGAGGCTATTAGAGAGTTTAGCGGGAAATGTTAATCATTCTACGTCAGTCAGTCGTTGGATCACTGTTAGTTTTTTAATCTGTGATGTACTCTGTTTTCCTCTCCCCCGAGGTCTGGTGCCACATAATTAGATGGAGAATACGTTTCCACAGACTTTTTGGCCACATATAAAGAGTCGTTTTTTAGTGGTTTTTCGTATCTGGCGTGGCATATCATCTAGCTTTTCATGCTTATAATATCTTAGATTCAGTTTGCCTTGTAAATTCAACTAAATCATTATGTCCTCTAGGTGACTGATTTGCAAACCATAAATAAACTATTTCACATTGAATGCCTCGTCGTATTGTAGGCAGAATGCTATTCTTTCCAAGAAGTAACGTGACTTTCACTCTTATGTGATTTTGTGATATTTGGAAGCACCCTAGAAACAAAAGGAAGACACTTCTTGTCAAGACATAATAATCCCACGTTTGGAGTTTATTCCTTTTTAAGTGAGACCGGAATGCATTCATGATGCATTTCTAAGGATGCATTTCCGGTATCAACTGTTCTGTCTGGGGCACTATGCTGTGTCAATATGGCGTTCCATCTCCGCCAAAAATCAACTTTGTGTCTCAACATCCAACTTTGTCATTCGACTTCCAACGTGACAATTCAACAATCTAACATTCAACTTTAAAAGACACAACATTCATATTTCTCAGCCAATCAAAGCAAAGTTGTAACGCAACATCCAACTTCAGACATAAACATCGTACTTCGTGATCATGTCAACATTAATATTCGCGTAAATCAACTTCGAACTTACCAACACAATAATCTGTAACGCAATGTTGGACAAAAGCCTCAAATTTATCGCCGGCACAGTTCACACTTATTCGTTGACAGTTACAAGTAGCAGTATCCTAAACCCCCAGGAGGGGGGGGGGTACTTTAGGAATTTCTGGGTGGGGATGTGCCGCTGGAACCCTGAAACCCTTAGCCTATACCAGAGCTGGTGCAGCTGAATTTTGCTACCCTATACTAGAGTAAACCCCCCAAATCACTCCTATTCTAGAGTAGCTGTATTCCACTAGCACAGTCTAGCCAAAACAAAACCTTATACCGCAATCGTTTCTCTCTCCAAAAATGATTTTATTTATACTAGTTCAGTTTTTTTTTTATTCTCAACCAACAGGTCAGTTTCGTGAAAAATGATACCCTATCCTAGACCCAAACGCTCTGATTTATATACCCTATGATAGAGTAAACTGCTTGAAAACCATACCCTTCACAGCAGCACATACCTATATAGCCCATATATGGCAGTACCCCCCCCCCCCCCGGGCCTAAACCGCCTTACGTGTCTCCACAGATTGCCTAACCAGAGCCTTCATACAGTTGCAGCGAGATGTATGATGACAATTGAGCCAGCTACCACGACCTCAGCCACATGTGCCTTTTTCATAAGCTGGGTCTAATTTTATCAAACAATTGTTCAAATACCTTTTCTTCCTTTCAATAAAGTAGATTGAAAACGAATCAAGTGAAGTGTTGTAGGAGTGGGTTCCTGTTTATGATTTGAGTTTTCAATGGAAACGCGGTGGTTCAGCGACAGAAATTGCTCCTTTGACATGTAATCTGAAAAGCACTTCTCGCGCAGTTTTTGTTACGTCAATTATTTTGGGACACTTACGGTCAGGCTTCAATGCCTTTCAAGTGTGCTTTACAGTGTCCCCATGTAGTATGTCAGTGATAGAAACAGTTGACACTCAAGAAAAATTCATTCTTATTTTTATATGGGTATTTCACACTGAACTAGACGCTCCACGTAGCGTTAACTCGGGCTTGCTTGGTTCGTGTATTGTGAAGCTTCTGTGCTTTTAGTTTACTGCTAAACTTGGTTTTTGAAAGTGCAAAATTGGAGTGAACCGACGTACTTATTCAAGATACGGAACGCCACGCCGCGCGCAAAACGCCGCAGAATGCTCGAAGTTGGCACCACAGGCAGCCCAAGCTGTTTATCTGTTGGTTTATAAGCTGCGATATAAGCAAATTGATAGTCACTACTAAAATATGATCTTACTCAATAGAAGTTATGGAATCATTAGTAATTGTGCGTTACAAAATTGTTTAAATCGTAAATAAAGCCGTATTTCACGGTTTTTCTTAAAATTCCCATTCCCTGTACTAAAAAGAAAATGATGATGGATATGCTGTTATGTGATTGGTTTATAGGGTATTAATTATCATGCAATGGCTTATATGTAATGAAATGGAAATGCCAACTTTTTGTGTGGAGAATACCGAACTGATTCAGAACCACGGCACCCACTTTGAACCTTGAGATGGGAGGCAGAGGCTGCGAAATGATAGGTGTAAATACCAACAAACACTTTTATTTATACGAATCATGGAAATGGCAAAAAGTTCTTTTCAAAAACTGTAAAAAAAAGGCTTTTGTTTATATTTATTAGTATTTCTAGGCATGAGTTTAGTAGTACAAACATATTTTGAAATACTGAAGGGATCTTTACTACGGATGTCATCGCACTGTCTTTTCGAGACAGAAAACACGCCGCATTTTTGTGTCATAGCGTCTACTGTGTGTACGCACCGTAAAACGTCGATGTTTATCTCTACATTCCTTTACGCATTCCAATATTGAATAACGAATCGAAGGTAAAACACTTCATTTCTTCATCTCGGACGAAAGATTTTGTCCATTTTCCTTCCATTGTCTTGTCTACTCTAAATCTACAGGAATATTTATTAGCTGCGCTTTTCCCACATGAAAACCGCAAAGGAATGTAAAGATAAACATCGACGTTTTTCGGCGACATTAGACGCTATGAAACAAAAACGCAGCGCCAGCAGACTCCTAGCGCCTGCGGACACATGTTAGTTAGTTATGCACGCGCTTAGTGGCCGCGCATATTATTATTGCTGTGGTTGTTAGTCCGCCATCTTGTGGCTACGTTCTGTTCCTATTAAACGTGTTCCTTTCGTTAAGTGTTCGTCCCATTTACTGGCGTGGTGGCAGCGACTCAAGAACCCACGATTACGTAAAACTATAGCGAACGAAGCGAAGGTCTCTTAACGAGCCAACCTGAAGTTGGTTGGACGACGAACACGAAAGATCGTGAAAGCCCACGAAAGCTAAGTACCCCTGCATTTATACGTTCTTCCTTTATACCTACACAAACATGACCACTAGCCGAGCACCTAAACAGTGGTCGTTGACTAAAACAGAAACGATAACTTCTTTCGAAGCTTGGAGACAGAATCTACAGTACATCTTATCACTTGATTCTAACTTTGCACCCTTCTTGGGCGACACCGTGACGTGGCTAAAAAAGTCTCGAGGACCCTTAAGAGGCTTTACTGATGATGGCGAAGACGTTCCCACCGCTAGGCGACGCTCAGCTCAACAAAAGTGTACACATCTTGAGCTCATGCTTGGACAAATTGCTAATTATTGTCCTGTTATATCTAGAAATTCCATTGTTAAGAATGCCACATCAATCAGTTCTATCTGGCAAATGATCCGTATGCATTATGGGTTCCAATCCACCGGAGCACATTTTATTGATTATAATAATATCAGATTAGAACACGATGAACGGCCAGAAGATCTTTTTCAGCGCCTGATGTCCTTCGTTGAAGACAATCTACTCATTGCTAATGGCAACATTACTCATCACGGCGAAGCCATCCCAATCGATGAAGAATTAACACCTAGTCTTGAAAACATGATCGTCCTCACCTGGTTAAGACTTATTCACCCGGATTTACCGAACCTGGTTAAACAAAGGTACGGTACCGAGCTTCGTTCAAGAACCCTTGCCTCTCTCAAACCCGAGATCTCCCAGGCATTGGATTCCTTGCTCGACGAGCTCCGCTCAGCTGCTGATTCAAAAGTACTGCGAACTGCTGTGTCAAGATTTAACTTTTCAACCTCACGTGATTCCAACAGGCAACCTATTCCCAGGCGCCAAGTCTCCACCAGACGTCCCAGGTCGTGCCCCCTATGCAAAGCAGCAGGCCGTGTAGATCATCAACACTACCTGAGCAAGTGCACCTACTTACCCCCCGAGGACCGCCTCTTCTTCACCAAAACCAGATCGACAACAGTCGTCGAAGAAGATGAAGAAGCTGGTGATAATCCAATTATTTACCCACTTGAGCCTCATGATCTTGAACCAACTGACCTGCCATCGGCACGAGCTGTATCACGCAGAGTCAGCACAAGAAGTTCGCCCCAACTCAATGCCTTCTACCGACAACACCCAGTCAGATTAACTCTCGACACTGGCGCTGAGACCAGCATGATTAAAGCATCGCTTGCTCGGTCACTCGGTCTCACGATAGAAAAGTCCTCTCAACAAGCATTACAGGCCGACGGTACAACCCCACTAGCTGTTGTCGGGGAGGTTCATGTGTCTCTTTCTCGCTCCAGTAAGCAACTCACTCTTGATGCTCTTGTCGTAGACGGTTTAGATGTTGACATCCTGGCTGGCATTCCATTCCTTATAAGCAATGATATCTCTGTACGCCCAGCCACTCAGCAAATAACTATACAAGGTTCTGAAACCATCCGGTACCACACCGATGACAAGAACAGTGCACAACCCCACATCATTCGTGCAGCTACGTCATATGTGTTGCGCTCATCAGGACCCACTACCGTCATCTGGCCTGGAGATTACCTTGAGATTGATGTTCCTCCTGAACTCGGAACTGACTCCACTATTGCTGTTGAGCCTCACTGTGATACCGTCTCACCTAAAAAACACCCAGTCAGCAACAAGTCGTGGCCCCAACCACAAGTCTTAGGATCTGTTGGGAGTAAAGTTCGCTTAGTCAATACATCCGATGAACCATATACTGTTCGTCGCCACGAACACATTTGTCGGGCTCGTCCCACCACCCCAGCAACCACTTTAGCGATCCCTCCAGCTACACCCCATCCTGCCTACACCCGATCAGCCACAGAGACAAAATCCGGCCTACCATTTTCTAGCAGTGTACTCCTGGACCGTGATAAACTCCTCCCTGACGCCCTACGTTACCAGTTCCAGGCCACCTTACAGAAATACGACGACGTCTTCAAGCCAGATATCCCAGGATACAACGGGGCAGCAGGCCCCATAGAAGCCAATGTGAACATGGGACCTGTAGAACCCCCCCAACGAAAAGGGCGTCTCCCCCAATACTCCCGAGGCCAACTAATAGAGCTACAAGAAAAGTTTGACGAACTCGAAAGACAACAGGTCTTCCAAAAACCTGAAGACATCGGGGTGGCAGTAGAATATTTAAACCCCTCCTTCCTTGTGAAGAAACCCTCAGGTGGCCACCGTCTTGTTACAGCCTTCGAAGATGTCGGTCGTTACAGCAAACCCCAACCATCATTACTGCCAGATGTTGATTCTATCCTTCGCACTATTGCACCATGGAAATTCCTGATTAAGTCGGACCTCTCCCGTGCCTTCTATCAGATTCCTCTCTCTAAGGCGTCACGGAAATACTGTGGAGTAGCTACACCATTTCGCGGCATTCGTGTATACTGCCGATCTGCTATGGGTATGCCTGGATCGGAAACCGCTTTGGAAGAGATGATGTGCAGAGTGCTCGGCGACCTTATTCAAGAGGGTTGTGTAACCAAGATAGCTGACGACTTATATTGCGGAGGCACCAGCCCTGAAGATCTCCTATCCACCTGGACACGAGTACTTAACCAACTTGACAAGTGCAACCTTAGACTCTCGCCCACCAAAACTGTAATCTGCCCAAAGTCTACCACTATCTTAGGTTGGGTGTGGTCCCAAGGCAAATTGTCTGCAAGTCCTCATCGCGTTTCTGTACTGTCCTCCTGTCCTCCACCCACAACCGTCAAAGGCATGCGTTCCTTTATTGGCTCTTACAAGGTCCTCAGCCGTGTCCTACCTGACTGTTCTTCGTTAATCGACCCCCTCGACAGTGCAATCTCGGGGCTACAATCACATGATAAGCTCCCTTTAAATGACAACCTTCTCCACAAGTTCAGAGTTGCTCAACAAGCCCTCACAACGACTAAAGCCATTACCTTACCTTGCCCCTCCGACACCTTATGGATAGTAACAGACGGCTCTGTAACCAAACGTGGTCTTGGCTCTACATTATATGCTTCCCGCAAAAATCAGCTCTACCTAGCTGGCTTCTTTAGTGCCAAACTCCGCAAACACCAAGTTAACTGGCTCCCTTGTGAAGTCGAAGCTCTAAGTATTTCTGCTGCTGTCAAGCATTTCAGCCCGTATATAATTCAGTCCCAACATCGCACGTGCGTCCTAACTGACAGCAAGCCATGCGTCCAAGCCATCGACAAGCTTTCTCGTGGAGAATTCTCCTCCAGCCCACGAGTAACATCGTTCCTCACAACTGTCAGCCGATACCAAGTCTCCTTGCAACATCTGGCCGGTACCGCCAACTTGCCATCTGATTTTGCTAGCAGAAATGCCCCTGAGTGTCAAGAACCCATGTGCCAAATATGTACCTTCATCCACGAAGCGGAAGACTCTGTTGTTAGAGACGTATCTGTTCAGGACATTATCGACAACACCAAGTCCCTGCTTTTCACCACAAGGTCAGCCTGGCGTGATCTGCAAAATCAGTGCCCCGACCTACGCAGAGTCCATGCCCACCTTAAACAAGGAACAAGACCCTCAAAAAAGCTGACCAACATTAAAGATGTCAAACGCTATCTCACTGTATCATCAATCTCTAAGGATGGCCTTCTTGTCGTGAGACGCAATCAACCTTTTGCATCGACAACGGAAGCAATAGTCGTTCCACGTTCTGTTCTCGACGGTCTCCTCACAGCCCTCCATGTTCGCCTAAACCACCCGTCTCGCCATCAGCTACAGACAGTCGTGCAACGACATTTCTATGCTTTGGACATGAGCAATGCCCTAACAAGAATTTCATCCTTCTGCCATACCTGTGCCTCCCTACAGAAATTCCCAGTTTCCCTGGTGAGTCAGACATCTGAGGACCCACCAGACGTCGTCGGCATATCCTTTGCTGCTGACGTTATCAAACGCCAGCGTCAACTAATTTTGCTACTTAGGGAGTGTTCAACGTCCTACACCAGCACATGTCTTATACCCGACGAGAAACATGACACTCTACGAGATGCACTCACTCGCCTTATTGTGGAGCTACATCCTATTGATGGCCCACGAGCAGTGGTTCGTGTTGACCCTGCTCCAGGTTTTGTATCGCTCAGCCACAATGATAGCCTAAAACATCTTAATGCCTGGCTCGACGTCGGCCGCACCAAGAACGTGAACAAAAATCCAGTAGCCGAAAAGGCCATACAAGAATTGGAAGAAGAATTCCTACGGCAAGAACCAAGAGGAGGACCAGTCTCTCCAACAGGCCTTGCCTTGGCCACAGCTCGCCTCAACTCGCGTTTACGCCATCAGGGGCTCTCTGCTCGTGAATTGTGGACTCAACGGAGCCAATTCACTGGTGACCCACTCCCACTCTCTGACTACCAAACCATCCTAGCGCAACATCAGCAGAGGTCTACCAACCATCCCTACAGCGAAAAATCCAAGAGTAAGCACAGCTGTTCCATATCACCCGCAGATACACGTTGGAGATCTCGTGTATTTGCTCTCTGACCGTGACAAACTGCGTGCCCGCGATCGCTACATTGTTACTGAAGTTAGCAACCCGTGGTGCCGCATTAAGAAATTTACAGGATCCCAACTTCGCGCTACATCATACAAGGTCAAACTGTGTGAATGTTACGTAATTCCTACTCCCATCTGCATGCCTCGCCCTCGAGAAGACGACAGTGAAGATTATGAAAATCCACCAACCGCTGATCCAACCCCCTCACCTCCACCATCCCCCCCTGCAGAACTCACTTGCCCATACGACCCTGGCCCAGCAATTTCATCCACATCTCCCTATGACGATAACACCCACGAAGAAGACACCAATCTTGATCAGGAGCCTACAGACAAGGACCCACCAGTCCGAGAAGACCTCACATATACCCCGGCCCCGCCCATTTGCAGCCATTACACTCCTCCGAGACCTCAACGAGTACGAAAACCCCCCAGTTACCTCAAGGACTACTTGTCATACTAAGACATGCCTTCAACCACTGGTCAATATTAGCCCCTCAGGATGTACTACTTAGATACCCTATGCAATCCAACTTACCACTACAGAACTGTATCTATACCGTCCCCGTCAGCCATGTTACCCCTAAAGAAGAAGAAATGACGAGATAGAAAGACAAAAAGAAAGAAGAGATTGCGCCAGCAGACTCCTAGCGCCTGCGGACACATGTTAGTTAGTTATGCACGCGCTTAGTGGCCGCGCATATTATTATTGTTGTGGTTGTTAGTCCGCCATCTTGTGGCTACGTTCTGTTCCTATTAAACGTGTTCCTTTCGTTAAGTGTTCGTCCCATTTACTGGCGCAGCGTGTTTTTCTGTTTTGAAAAGACAGTTCGCTGACATCCATAGTAGAAGATAATACTTTTTCCTTGTAAAGTTGAGCTATCTAGTACTAGGGTTTTCCTATCACCTTGTAAAGTGGACCTTACAGAAAAAAAGAGATATAAATAAAAATAATGGAGGGAAAACGCCAGCAATTAATGAAAGGCCAAATTATTTTATTGAAATAACAGAATCGAGATGGGATATTAAAAAAAACGTAGTTGTAGCAATATAGACAACAATTTTGACAAATTTGGGTCAATCCTCATCTGCATTAGTTTCACATCTTGTGACATGAGAATGATTTCCAGTTTGTCTTCGTCGTTATTCTTTAACGTGGTGAAGCACTAAATGTTCTGGAAACGGTGAACAACATTAACGAGAGTTAAACAAGAGCAAAATTTTCAAACAATAACAATATGCATAAGTGTCAACGAAGTTGAATTTAAACACGTTCGAGATAGACACCTCGAGACAACTAAGAACAAAGTCAGTGAGTTCTTGATCGTTAATTCAAGTATTAATGATGCACCTTCGCAATAACGTCATTTTTGAGATGAATGATCTCGAGTCATCGCTATCAAGTTTCTCCTGGGAATGGCGATCAACGGTAGTTAACAAGAACAAAATCAGTAAACGGCATTCTTGATACTATTAATCGAGGTCAATCTTCACGATATTGTCATTTGCATTGACGATCAGTTTCATATCTTCTGATGTGAGAATGATCTCGCAAAATTTATCTTCATCCATTTCATCTAATTCGTCGAAGCAATTGTTGTTATCGTTGTGCTTATTGATGATGGCTTTCAAATTTTCTGGGAAGAGTGTGTAGCACTTGAGTTGTTCATTGCTGTCTTTTAGTGTCATCTTTGCTAAGGTTGAGCTGGTGCAATTCTTGGCAAGGAATCTACAGTGGCAACTGTCACATTTGAGTAATGCAGAATCTTTGCGGGTTTGAACTTTTTTAGCGCATTTCACGCACTTGAAGAACTTGAGAATTTCAACGCTCTGAAGGCTCTTGCATGATATTTCACGTAATTGTAGGCTTTCTTTAGCTTTCTCTACTACCTCTGCGTTGATGTCTGCATCTTGTGGATCAAATGGCTTAAAGACTGTGTTATAGGTAGAAGACAGATACTTCTTACCGTTGTACTGCTTGACACGTATGTTTTGTATTTCGTAATGTTCTCCATCCTGTACCAGTTTAATATGATCATTCCAAATAGTAATTGGAGTCATACCTTGAAAATCGACAAAGGATCCTTCAAGCTTTGTCAGATGAGGGTTATTTGGTATCTGCTGAGGTTCGCTGTTGTCAAATAAGACCAAGCCACGCACTGTAACGAGCTCGTTGACCTTCAGTTCGCCGAGTTGTGATGTGGCGACAACAGCGGGCACATCCTCTTCTATTTTACTATAGGAGAAGTCAACTTCTGTTTCAAAGGCATGATCTATGTTGGTGTTGGTGTTGACCCAAATTGTATTGCTTTCAGATGGAGCGGGAATGTATTTCGTTATTTTACAAGGCGAGCAGCGTTCTGCATGTTTCTCAACTTGTGCTTTGTGTTTCTCCGGGGAGAAGCATACAGCTTTTGTGGTCTTGTCTTTTTCTTGTAGTAGGAAGGTAAAATATTCCGACCCTTTTTTTTAAACTTTAAGTTTACCTATGTTCTGTAGATATCCTGTAACTGGAGGTCGTTTTGTAGGGGAATTTTCTGCCATGTTGAACCGCACCTCTCCTGAACCTCGTGGGTGAATTCTCGTAGCGTTGGAATGACAAAAAGCTGAGGAAGTTCATGTAGCACGTGGTCAGTCCCGACTCTCATCCGTTCTGTTACGTACGTAACCGTAGACGTAACTAGCTCGAAAGCAGTCGGAAAATAGTCGTAGAGATCTCGGGAGTGCGTGATGAAATGTCTTTTCATTTTGCTGAGGTTTACTCTACTCTGAGTGGTAGCCTTTGACTTCTATGCTTTGGACGCAGCATTTTGCAGATGTAGGTTTGGAGTTGCAACTGCTCTTTAGGTTCTCCTGAGATATGGAATGTAACCGACATTGCAGATAAGAATATTAAAATTTCCATGTTTTTAAGTTATAATTAATTTGACTGTTTTGTTTTGTCTGTTTCCTGTAGATTTAGAAAAAAAAAACAGTTAAGCTTAATTGTATGAATGTCAAAATTTATAGCATGGACTCATGTTGACTTTTCATAAAGTATACTTACCTTTACGAACGTGGTGTAGTTTTCAGAGCCAGGCCAGGGTGGGTGGACATTCGCTGTCCAATTTTAGTTTTTAATTATAATGTGAAGGGTATATTTCAATTTTAACAGCATCGTGATCAGAGTAGTACACAGCAAATACAGAACATTGAATTGATTTGTAAGGACTGTCTTTCGTATAAGCATGGTCTATAATACTCCCAGAAGATATAAATGTAGGACTTTTGACAAGCTGAATATATTGTAAAGAATCCATCATGCTCTTTAGTGGTTTAATTTCATTCTGATGTAAAAAGTTTATGTTGAAGTCACCAATAATCGTGTCAATATCATAACTATTCAGTATATTTCTAAAATTATCTATATATTGCAAAATGTTGGAATTGTTCTTTCTGTAGAGTAACATAATAGATTGGTTTATATGAGTTGCATGATTAATTAGCACAAACTTCATTGCGTTAATAATTGGAAAATATTCATATTGTTTGATTTCAATGTAGTTCTTAGTACATATTGCCAAACTAGAGAATCTGTCTGAAATATGATCTTGCCGTAGTAGTGTAAATGGTTGTAAGGTTTCTCTTATTTCATTGTCATTTGAACTAGGAAGAAGTTGTGTCTCTGTGAAAGCTATGACATCACTTTTAAATATATTAGGATCACACTTGATGTCAATACTGTGTTTATTAAGAGATCTGATATTAAGAAAGCTGATTGCTAACAGCTGTTGTGGGTCATTAAGGCTAGGGTTAGCCTTTTCATGTAAACTTACATGCATTGTGATTTCTTCAGCTACTTTTCTTAATCTCTCATATTCTGCATGTACTTTAGCATTTGTTTTAACATGTTTGTGTTCAATTTTTCCAAGTATGTAAATACCTTGTAATGTTTTAGCACGACTTATTGCAACATATATTTGACCATAGTTAAAGTTTCTTTGTTTGTTAAGATCAAAGCTAATTACTATTTTGTCCAATGTAAGTCCTTGTACTTTGTGTACAGTACATGCCCATGCCAGTGTTATTGGAAATTGTATTCGGTGTATTTCAGGTGATGATGGCTTATTAGGTCTTACTTTGATTTTGACTAAGATGGGCTGTACAGGCACTACTTTGTGTTTTTTAGCATATTGATTATTACCTTTATTTATCATGTTCTGCCCTGCTTTATCATCATCAAATTTGATATATATTATAGATGGTTTTTGAGTGTCTGGATTTATACCTATCTTGACTATAGTACCAATCTGACCATTAATTAATCTGTCTGAGATGTCAATATTGGCTGTAAGCATCACTCTTGCTGTTTCTTTCAAGTGAAATTCATAATCAAGGCCACCTGTTTCTGATCTCCCTCTTGCTAGTACTCGGTCAATATCTTGCTTATTTACATTATTAGGATATTGGTCTGTGGCTTGCAAGGTGAACCTAGGTTTAGGAATCTGCTCTAATTTCCTATTATTGTGTTGGTCTACTGGAAAGTTTTCAGCCCATATATGTAGAGCATCTGATGGATAATTGGTGTTTGACGGACTAATTGATCTTGACTGAATACATTGGATATCTTCATCAGTTTGGGATGCAGTCCTAAATCTATTCAAAAGTTCAGTAAATGGCTGGTCATCCTTTTGTCTCATTATTTCTGTGAGCTCTATCATTTGAAAGACATACCAAGGGTGACAGAGATTAAAAGCATTATTATAAGTATCAAAAACTGATTTTCTGCGAATTGGTGGTAGCTGATATAAATCACCAACAGCAATAATACTAATACCAGCGAAAAGTTGTGAGTTATTGGTGCCAAATATCTCTTTTAATCGTTGATGGATGTGGAGCAAAGTAGTGTTTGCAACCATTGAGATCTCATCTATAATTATTAGTTTTAGTTCAGACAGTGATAATCTCATTTGTGTTCTTTTCTGGTCAGACATTGCAGGCAGAACATCACCAGTAATTTTAGGTATTGCTAAAGCTGTGTTAATGGTTGTACCAGAAATGTTTATCGCTGCAACTCCAGTAGGTGCGGCTAGTAAGACTGTAGGTTTCTCAGGGCTCATTGGAGCATATCTAAAGGTTTTTACCACAGTGTGATAGATTGTTTTAATCAAATGGCTTTTTCCAGCACCAGCACCACCAGTTATGAATAGATAAATTGGCTCAACATTTTCCGACATTAGGCTGTTGAGGTTCTTTATTTTATTTCTACTCCATGTAAGAACCTTGTCATATGCTTTGCGTTGCATGTTATTTAATGATCTAACTGATTCCCGTAATTGGTCATCAGATATTTCTGTTGGCTGATCGTGCATACTTATTAATGGACTATGATTTTGAGTAGCTTGAGAATTTCCAGCAAGATGTGAGGGTACTTGTTCATTAAATATCTCATCTGGTAATGATTCATCTTGTACATCTAGTTGTAATTCAGCATTCTCTTGATCATTGATAGGATCATATGAATGTATGAGTTTACCATCATTGTTTCTTAGCCATTCTAGTGCTTCTGTTACTGCTTCTGAATCAGGTTCAAAAATTGATCTGTTATGTTCTACAATGTCTTGTACTCCTGATTCATAGAATTTTGATGCATATGTGTGATCATTTCCAAGGAGATTAGATTCATGCCTCCAAGGGTAATACAACATAAGTAGATGATGAAAAAAAAGTTCGGGTTCTTTTCTTTTATTTGGTCTATGGTATCTGATAACAGCTTTAACTTTTCTGCATTTCATAGTTTCATTAGTGGTCATCAATTTTATTTTTTTAGGCAATGATGAATCATTGTAACTATGTTGTATCTCAATGAAGTTTTCTGTAAGTACTTCTGGTTGTGCGTCAATAGTTTCACTGTGTTCTTTTCTATAGTCCTTGTAGTAATAGGCTGCAAACTGTGCAAGACAAAGATTATCTACAGCAGGAATAGAGGCTGGTCGAATAGTGTAACGCTCAATGATGTTGGATTTGAATATATCTGTACTCTCATCATCTAGATCATCAAGTTCTTGTTTTGTTTTTGTAACCCGTACTCGTTTATCTGCTAAGTTAGTGCTAACAAATACTGTTGCAGGGAAAATCTTTCTTAACCATAGTTCAGGCATGCATCTGTATACAGATTCTTGTGAGCTAACCTCTCTTGTTGAAAGAAATGCAGCACCTATTTTTCTCAAGCCATCCCTTATGTTCATGTTCGTTGTTTTAGCTTCTTTGGCTGCATTCATTATTGCTTGGGAACATTCAGTTTCATCCTTTGTGAAATATGAACAGATATACGTTATGCACTTGTAATGGTCAAACACAGGCTGTAAGTCTACATTGGCTTCAAATCCCTTTATACCAGCTATGAAGTAGTTGCTTATAAAACAGCTGTCAATAGGTCTTCTTAAATGTAATTCATAGTTAGAGTCTGGGGAAACAGCTAGTGCTGAGTAATACTGTTCTTCTGTTATGTTAACAGAGTTGAAAATATCTTGTTCAGTTAGAGAAGCATCATAGCTAGACTTACTTGGATTTAATACATCATCTATTTTCTGTTTTACTAAGGAAAGGACTTCCTTTCTTTTTTCCAAAATAATGGTTTTATTGTTTTCATCCAAATCTTCGGGAAGAGGTTCTGCTACTATAGTAGAATTTGTAAAAAATTGACCAAAGTTAAATCGACATTGAATGTTTTTGTATTTTCTACATGTTTTAGAATGGCTATGCTTCTGATACATTTTGACTAAGTCATGTAATTCAGCATCTTCTTCTTTACTTGGCAGGTAAGCCTGTACATGTTTATCTACATAGTCTATGTATTCTTCCTTGTTGTCATGGGGTTAGCTTAGGGCAGTCATCACACCATATAAGGGCATGTAGGTGGGGGCTCCCTCGCATCTGAAATTCAATACGAAGAGCATAATACACTATTTTACCAACTGGTTTAGCATTTGTCAGTAACACTTCAGTAAAAAATGTTTCAACTCTATACTGAAAGTGTTTTGCAACTACAACAGGATTGAGGTTAAGCATTTGACATCTTTCATTATAAGACAGTGCATCAACTTCATCATTAGTCAGATTGTTGCCTTGTATTTTTGCTAACATTTGAAATAGTTCTGGCCATCTTAGATCTGCACAAGATAATGTCATAAACCATGTTGGAATGCCAAGTTGTTTGACCATTGCAATCACTTCATACATGAATTTTTGCCAGTATGGTGGTGTTCCTGGAATTTGCCTCAGAAATAAATATGCCTGATCTTGGCAAATGAGGTTAACTAAACTCTGAGGATTAGCTTTTAATTGAGAAGCAGTGACAGATTGACCATGGACCTTCTTTAGGGCAATATTTATACTGTTTGATACTTTCTTCTGTTCAATTATGAATTGTGCAAAAAACAAGTATTCTGGGTTTGTTGCAAACCTTCCACTATAATGCAAAAGTCTAGCATTAAAATATTTCACTGGTGAAATTGTAACTTGTCGCTCTGCTGCATAACCATATCTGCCTTTAGGAAACAATACTGGAAATGCTAGCTCTTCACATTGTTTATCAAGCATAAATGACACAGGATGTTTGTTTTCTCCAGGAGCTATGCTATAAACTTCATTTCCTGTTGATTGCTCACTGTCATCTTCAGTAACAGGATAATTTGGTATAGTTGACTGTAAGCATGTCTGATGTACTGGGGATCTGTATTCATTTAAGGGGTCATCATTTTCTTCATCGTCACTATTTGATTTATCATCTTGTGTTGCATCACATTCTAATGCAGGATCACTAACTTCTGTTACTTTCTCTGATGTAGCTTGATGCTCTGCATAGTCACAGTCTGTATCATCTTGTAAATCAAGGAGGGTGCTATCAATATTGTTAATATTAATTACTATATCTTTGTACAATGGATTATGTTTGAGCCAGTTAAGAACTTGTTGCATTAACTGTGGTCGAACTGCTTGAAAGTATACATGTCCTCTAAATTGCAACTTTCTTTTAAGCTTTAGCATTATTATACCAGATCTCTCAGGTGGACGAGGGAGTATATTACATGTTTGATCACATTCTACAGGTACATTACATATTGCACCTTTAATTTTTCTCTGTTGTCCTTTAGGCATGATGACAATCTTTTCAAATACTATTCGCTGAGCTATTAATATTTGTTCTAATTTTTCTAATGAAGCTAGGTGCATGGGTATTTCATCAACATACATATTGTTCACTACAGCCTGACATGGCAATTGTCCTTTTATGACTTTTGAATGACAAGTGCTGCATATATATTCTTTACCATCAAATGATTGTTGGGTATTGAAATATTTTTGGCAAGGGTACTTGTTGTGTATGCATCTTATCACAGACTTTTTATAAAGCATTCGATTACAGACAGTACATATGAAATAAGGGCCTTCTCTTATTTTCATCTTAAACTGTTTAATACAAGATTCTTCATTTTTGGTAACATTCATTTTTGAATCCTTTTTTTTCTTAAAAATTTCTTCTACAAACCTTTTTTTCTCAACAGGTTCCATGCTGTCATACATATGTTTTTTTCTGTGCTTTCTCATGATACTTTTCCTTTCATTTTCAGTGATATCGCAAAAACAGCAAATAAATTGTATATCATAATATATAGACTCCTGTTGCTGTTCATTTTGAATACTATTTTTAATTGCCTCCACGAGTTTATTCACACCACTGATGTGTTTTATATGTTTCATTACAGGTGCATCTCCGTCTTCCTATGTGACAAGAGAAAACAATTGCTTTACTTTAGTATTTTGTTGATAAATACAAGCTATACAGTGACTTGAAATCCACATTAAAAATCCTGTTTTCCCACTCTGGTTCCTTAAAATCAAGGTCTCCAAAGATATCCTGCTTTCAGTTAAATCAGACAGTTGTCCCTGATATACTTCTTTAAGGGTCACATTTATATTAGTGCTGAAAATAGTAACAGTTTCAGGTATTTTGAGAGATGTTAAATGATTTTCACTACCCATATGCATTGTCTTGTTAAGCTGAGATCCATTTTGAATGATTGCACCTAAAGTGTTTGAGTTCCAGTAACTGCAAGGTGAAATAATTGAGTAACATATAGAATAAAGAGCTATTGCAAAACAGTGTTTTTTGAAACAGATATGTTGATCTGATGTATTTAAGGCATCTTTTACATTGGTGTCAATTGCCATTTCATATTGGTATTTTCTAATTTTTAGACCTTTTAATTCATACACATCAGTTCCTCCATACAAGCTTTGAAAATATTGCACTAAGTTGTGTATAGATGATATATCCAATAATACACATGATCCTTGAGGATGACTTTTACCATAAATATCTCGAGCATGAGAGTCAAACACTTTAAAATGGCCATCATCAGCACAATATGTAATACCGATAGCAATACAGCCAACTGTTAAAATAAATGACCTATATTGTTGTGATATCAATGAATCAAAAGCTCTCTGCAGGCTCGTACAGTATTGATATCCCTCAATGCTAGGTTCACCATGTACATTACCTGTGTAGCTTTCAGTGTATTCTAGCTGGTAGTTTTCCTCTAATACTGTAAGCATTGTTGGTAATTCTGTTAGCAGTAAAAATGATTGTCTTGCCAGTTGTGATAAACTGCTATAGAGTTGATCCCCAATATACATGATTTGTACTAAGTCATCAGAGTTGTTTATTCCTTTCACGCTGTGGTATATTAAAGCACATAAGCTCATTGCAACACACTGTTGTCCTGCATTTTGTCCAAATACAACATCATCTCCTTGACTATATGGTGCTTTTATTGTGTTATTAGGTTCAACATAGTGCGTAACAGGACCAGGGTTTTTCTCTATGTCATTAAAAAGCTTGTGTGTTGTACAATTGTCCTTATGAGTTACAGTCTTGTACTCACTATACAGGAAATTACAGGAAAAGAACCTTCGGTATTTTAGATATTTCTTTCCATGTTTATCCGCACTTGAACTGGAACGATATCTCGTTTTGAGGTCGACTTTTCTTTTTCTAAAAACTGTCTTCCTTCTCATTTTTTGTACAAACCTGACAGCTACTTTGTGTCTACTTTTCTTTGGTTTTCCAATATTTTTAATAAGACTATAAACTTTCGATGACTTTGGTATATTTTTAATTAAACGACTCCGTACATATCTCCGTAGCTTTCTGCTTTTATGAGAGAGACGTTTTAACATATTCACCGGTGCTCGGCTTGGTGCACGATCACGTTTATAGCCATGGCATTCACATACAACACGAGTACAATTATAATATACATACTTTGCATAACGAGATCTGAATTCCTGTACTTTTATTGAAACTATAACATCATTTTGTTCATGTACATTTGTAAAATTCATAACGTTTTCTAATATATTACAGTCAGCAAGAATATTTGTAATCATGCACACGTAGTGTAAACCAATATTCGCGATCGCGTGTACAATAATAATAGTGATTAAGTAAGCAATATCAAATCGTACTCTACAACTGTTGAACAAAATAAAAGTTAGCAAAAGAATCAGGATATTGAACATACAAGTTAAGCTTCGATATTTACGATTCAAGCTCCTTTGTTGACTCTCGTCTTTATCCAATATGGCGATTTGCTTGTCGTTGCTGTTAGCCTGATCTTTCAAGTTCTTGTCATGAAGATTATTGATTTTCCCAACATCTGAGGTGTTCATTTTAGAGTCATTGTTTGTTTTTAAGTCAGCAGTCATAGTTTTGTCAGTGTTCTCATAGGTTGAATTCATATATGGCTCATTTGTTATCTCGTAAGATCTTGTATGAACTTTGCTAATTTGGCTAGCTTTCAGGCTATAGAATTCGTGGATCGACCCATTCCGAAAACGCTCAACTTCTTTTGGTGTGGGCCTACCACGAATGGTGTGTGGATCTGTATGAGATATGAGCGTAAAATTCATGATTCTTTCGAAAATCTTCCTCAGAAAGCCCTGCATTGCATACCAAACTCGACTCCCGAAGACCAAACACGTCGCATAGTCGCATGCCGCATGCCGCATGCACGATTAGTCATCCCTAGTTTCCACGCTCTCCACGAGGAACGCCTGGGACCATGACCCCCCATTTGGCGACCAAACCGCTAGCATTTTTAGACTCGGGCTTTGCTTTGTAAGCAAGCCCGAGTAAAAAGAATTGCTCCAGCACAATGCGTCAACTAGTTTTGTCGCAGATTGCAGGTCATTTCATAGTCGCCCGTACCAAGAGTTACGTCTACACTAACCCGGCAGCACTTGTGTCGGTAAACAAAAATATGATGGTTGGGCCTATTGTTCATACACGAAGCACTAGCGCCGGTCGTGTTCCTGGTCCAATTCTGAGCCGTTTTTGTTCACACTACTGAGGCCGGCACATTTTTCATGTCGACAAGAAAAGCTAATAATTATTATCCGGTATGCCTCCAAACATTAAAGTTGCCACTGCGCTGGATCATTATTTTTCACTTTAGGGTGAGATTCCAAGAAAGCAATCTATCATTGGCATGACACCGTCTGTGCATCTTATCTTACATGTTGCAGTTGTTGTTAGGCACGGTTGAGCTACGTCCCGGTGTCAGCATGCCACCCACCCACTTGACTTGAAAGCGAGCACGAAGACGAAATGATACATAAATCACGCCAAGATTTCAAAATCATAGAGTTTTATTTCAGTTTTAAGCGAGATACCCTTAGCGTGAGTCTAGCGTTATAGATAGCCCGGGTCAAGAACAAGCCACAGTTGAAAGAGAAAATCTTGTGACCTCTGTTAAGTAGTTTCACATGAATTTCACGTGATATATTTTGTCGTAGTCAAAAACCCTTTTCGTCTTAAGAACGTGAGACGAAACGAACGAAACTAATTATGATTCTAAAGGATGTATCTTATGGAGTTAACGATACTAAGAATAGATAAATAGGTGTAATTTAGTTCAGTGTGAGGTATCGCTTCTCTGAATATAGATAGCGTGACATAAGAATAGGATTTTATTACATAAGCTTGGTCATAGACATGCGATTCAGATATTCGTATCAGGTGAGTAGGACCAGTGAATACCTAATTTTGTAATACATTTTTTCAAGCAGTGTCAATTTCACAATAAACATTTCGCAAGAGTCATTTCTGATAAAATAGTGGTGAAAAAGTGTTGAACTCTCCCCAAAATCGTTTCTTTTGTTTTTTCGACGTGGAAACAACTCGCTGAATATTTTCTCCTGGCGACTTGCAATGTTTGCCCCCTGGCGATCCCAGAATCCCATGAGCATAAAACGGGATCTGATTACTGGCAACGCATCCATCCATTATGGAAATGAATCGGTTCACCTTTTCCGCAATTGCAGTTTTCATCTTCCTTTCTGGCAGGACAAAAGCTGTATGGAAATCTAACTTCTTCATTTCTCCGGATGGTAATGATTCTAACAACTGCACAGATTGGTTACGTCCGTGTCAAACGCTGGAACACGTGTTGCAGCTTGTCAGTGAGATCCAAAACCTTAATTCCACCCGGATAGAACTTGCAAAGGGAAGTTACACCGTGGCAAACGCTTACAATTTCACTGATGTTGATACGTTTGCGTTGGTAGGGAATGGCTCCAAGCCAGACGATGTACAGATAACATGTAATACCAGCGTTGGTTTATCTTTTGTTCTCAGCCAAAACCTCGTCTTCCAAGGCTTTAAGCTTCGGAACTGCGGCGGGTGGCACGCGACTTTGGTTGAAGCAGAGAAACCCTATGCAAGACCCATTGATGTGATGATCAAAACAGCCTTGGATTTTCGATATTGCCGGACGGTTGAAATGACAAATGTAGATGTTTCTTCTTCTCCGGGATTAGGTGTAAATCTACGCGATGTGGCAGGCATTGTAAACGTCAACAACTGCGTGTTCGCCGACAACAAAGCTGTAGTAAATAGAAGTACAGAAACAGATGAGTACTCTAGACACGATTACGTCTATTCCGGAGGAGGACTGTCCATCGTTTTAAATCAGTATGGTTTCAACTCCGTGAACGTCACGCCATCCAAGCATGACTCGTACCAGCACAACAACACCTATGTGTTCAGCAATTGTCACTTCCTCAAGAACAAAGCATTGTGGTTGAATCGTGACGAATTCGCGGAGAATAACGTCACTGGTTCGGCCTTTGTTCAAGGCGGAGGGCTTTCTATTTCTTTTCGTGGAAATGCAAGTAATTGCACCGTTCAAATTCAATCTTGTGAATTCCTCGGTAACTTTGCACTTTGGGGTGGAGGTCTGCAAATTGAACTAAGGGACAAAACGCACAAAAACCAGTTCGATGTAGAGCATACAACCTTTCAGCGTAACACTGCCAGCTTGGCTGGCGGAGGCGCACGTGTTGGAAACATGCTCCTCAAAGGCCTCGAGCTTTCACTTAACAAATTTAGATTCAGAAACTGTTCTTTTGTCAACAACTTTGCAAGGTGGGGAGGCGGCACTTCACTGTATGGGACATCAATACCGTCAAACAGTTTTCATCAGACAGATCCGTCTCTTAGCCAGTTCTTTTTCAACCTCTCCCGTTGGCATGGCAACAACGGGACAATTGGAGCAGCGGTGGGAATTTCTCTTTACAATTTTAACAAGGATCACATTGGGCCGGAAAGATCGTATCATATTGTTTTCAATAACTGTACTTTTGTAGAAAACCGAGTTAAACAGTTAGAGGAAAACATCAGGATCGGTCAAGGTTGTATATATAGTGTGGAAGTACCAATTACATTTAAGGGCAATGTTACATTTATTGACAACAACAATACTGCGTTAGCTCTGGATGAGTCAACTGTGGAGATTCATGATTCTTTGGGCTTTATAAGAAACAAAGGGTATAGAGGAGGCGCAGTAGCTATGTATGGACGCTCGAAATTCGTTTTTCACGAAAATTCAGAGGTTCACTTTCTAGGTAACACCTGCAAAGACAAGGGAGGTGCCCTTTACGTGGACGCCCCGGGACCTCCCTCAGTAAGCTTCAACGCAACATTTGAGTTTGGTGAACAATTATGTTTTTTTGCATACCAAAACTCGTCACTAGATTACGATGAATGGAAAACGACGGTTCTCTTTGAAAATAATGCAGCTCCGGGCTACTATGCGCTTGGAAATTCCGTCTATGCGACAACACTTAAAAACTGCAGAAGGCCTGGTGAGTCTCGAGAGCACAACTCCTTTCTGCATTGGAAATTCATTAAATTTGGAAGTCAACCGAAAAATTACACTGCTTTGAAAAGCCAGGTTGCTACAGACCCGGTTGACATGACGCTTTTTCCTGAGGACTGGAGCGTTGCCCCTAGTGAAATATTTAACGCCCGAGTCAATCTAATTGACGAGATTGGAAACATTGTTTCTGGTGTGATCAACATCACGATCGGTTCTTCATCTGTTAAGCTTGATACACCATCGACTTTATTCCTGACCCAGTACGGGATTATTTCAAATCTCAGCTTAAAAGGAAACCCCAGGAGCAGCTATTCCGTAACCCTAAGCTACGTTGGCAATGAGGTATTAGAACGCACGATGACAGGCATTGTATTGAAGAGCTGCTACCCAGGGTATCATGTACACAACAATAACAGCTGTGTGTGCATGGTCCAGAAGGAGAAGGGAATTGCAAGCTGTAGCTGGGATAGAAGGTCAGTCTATCTTAAGCCAGGCTACTGGGCAGGAGAGATCGGCAAATCACCATTTGTGACTTATTTCTGTCCTACCGGTTATTGTAAGTCATCAGAAAACGAGACTCTCTATTCTCCTGGTGAGATATGTGCAGCCGGTAGAGATCAGACAAGCGTGCTTTGCGGAAAGTGTTTAAACAATTACAGCGTTATGCTAGGAGGTGAAACGTGTTCGGAAAAGTGCACCAATTGGTATTTGTTTCTGCTGCTTGCTTATGGAATTGGTCTTTTCTTGCTGACGGTTGGAATTATGTCCATTAATCTAGACTTTTTCACTGGATACCTTAATGCCTGGCTTTACTCATACCAGGTTATGAGCGTATTAACCCCCGATGGATTTCAGTTTGGCCCCGTGATAAAGTTTCTCATTAATCTCGCAGCTTTCCGGATTAAAGTGGGTAACGGCGTCTGCTTTGCTGAGGGTTTGACCGATGCAGACAAATTGGTTGCTCTTTACATTCTCCCCACGTACCTTCTGATTGTTGTAGCGATACTATCCCGTATCGTGAGTGTTTATCCGGACTGGTGCTTAAGCCGACGACTCAGGGCTCCTTTTCGCGCTGTGTGTACAATTATCGTACTTTGCTACACTGATATCACGCTAATTTCACTGAAGATTTTACGCCCAGCTCGTTTGGGAGGAGAGACGGTGCTGTATGCAGATGGCAGTATTAGATTTTTTACCGGAATGCACATAGCTTACGGAACCATTGCCATTATCTACATGGTGGGCTTCGTGTTAATGCTCCCGTTGGTGCTAATGTTCAGACCATTCATTGCAAGTTGCCTTCGCCCAATATTTAATATCAACCGATGCATGCTTCTTCTGGATGCCTTGCAGAGTTGCTTTAAAGATGAGTATCGCTGGTGCGCGTCGTTTTATTTTCTTAGCCGCTTGCTTCTGCTGGCAATTGATACATTTGTACCCTCAGGTCAACTAAAAAGAGCTTTATTAGAAGGAGCCAGCATACTAATACTAATGCTGTTCTCTTTCTTGAGACCTTACAAAGAAGCGCAGGACGTCGGAGAAGACGAAGAAAGCTTCGATTGGATTAACAAATCCGACGTGGCACTCTTAACAGCACTTTCCTTGATCGCCGTTTTCAGTTCCCCTTTGGATGAGAGCGCAACGCACAGCTACAGTAGCGCGACTAAAGATGGTTTGACTTCGTTTGTTAGAGTACTGGGATACGTTCCCCTTTTGGTACTGGTGTTGGTAGTGTACAGAACCATAAAGAGACGTAGAGAGGACCGACGACGACGAGACGGCTTCGTTTCCAAGGATGCACAACATGAAATGCCTTCTGACATATATTCTGAAGCAACAACAGAATGACAAAACTATAATTTTCCTAAAAATTTTATCAAAGACCTGGATAGAGGTAAATGATTTATTCCACTAATGATGTAAACGTATAGCAAGTAAGATGAACAACTTTCTTTCCAAATCTCTGCGGGAGATCGTAATCAGCCTCATACAATGATTGTTAAATATTTACAGTTTGCGTTGTTTTATTTCGACGTAAAATCCTTCTTCAATCGATGTTCTGATTGATCCTGGCTGTTATTTGGGAATTATTAAATTTTGTTTTCGCATGATATCCCAAATTGTCAAGACCTGTATACGGCAGATAATAAATGCAGTGAGGAAAATCGAGTATAAATTCTCCTGAGCAAGCGGTTACAGTTCGTTATGTTCTAGTTCGGAGGATTTGACGGTTGATCGATTTAGCATCCTTGATTTCATCATGTTCTCAATTCTTATAATCTGTTTATGTGGTAGTGTATTGGAATTACAAGGAGAATTTATACATGGTCACCTGTGGCATTGAAAGGGTTAAATAATAGTTTTATTTATTGCTGAGCACTTAGCTTGATTCGATCATATCTATGTTATGAAGTATTCCGGCAAAAGAGAATGAATGGGATAGAGTCAAGGAATTGTTGAGAAAACCAGGTAGCTTTTTTAACAAAGCAGATGCACAAGCACAATATAGTTCGCCATATTTTGAACAGAATGTTTTCTATAGCCATTAAGTAATTATAAAGGAGGGTGGTGCGCAGATCTATGTAAGCTAAGTGGGTGAGCAAGTTGTGGCAGAGATCTCATGTATATACCACCACGAGTCCCATTGTACGAAATTGTTTCCCTTTACAGGCAGAGATGTCATGTATATACCACCACGAGTCCCATTGTACGAAATTGTTTCCCTTTACAGGCAGAGATCTCATGTATATACCCACCACGAGTCCTCTGTAGGTAATTGAATGGTACGTTGACGTAATTGAATTGTGCATTAAATAATTTGACATTTCTTAAGTAGTTGGGGACCCGTGGTGGTTATATACATGAGATCTTTCCCAAAATGGTTCACTTGAAAGACTTGTGCCATCACAGTTCAACAATGAAATTAAGACTAATATGTTCTATAACGTGACATGACACCAAAATTAATAGTCGCCGCAGTTTACATTCGTGTATGCTCACGGGATTCCTCGTTGTTTGAATTTCAAAATTATGTGCTTATTGACTAAGTGGGAGGGCAGGACGGGAAAATATTTGGCTCGAGGTCATGACGTACGGACCGAGCGTAGCGACTTCCGTGCATCATGAACGAGAGCCAAATATTTTCCCATCCGGGCCGACCTAACTGAGTCAATAGACATTTTATCATATGACCACTAACTATAGGTTTTGAAAATTTCGAACATTTGTTTTTATTCCAAATAGGAAGCGATAGCTTGGCGTGAACGGGAAAAATCACAAAAAAAAAGATCCTACAATAAAAATTTTCCCTTTAGTTTTTTAATTTCACGGCAACAACCACGAGATTGTAACTCTTCAATGCAGACGAATTCTTGTCCCATCTGCCTCTGTTACCTCGACACCCGTGTTAACTCCTCGCGTTTCTCCTTGCTTGTTCTTAGAGCCCAGGGTTAGTTCTCTGCGCGGTACCTTTGACTGAGTATGAACACTGTGTAAGAAATCCGGCAATCTTTACTGATGGTCACTTCAGTAGAGAGTATGTAGGGCAACTCATACTGCGTCGTTCTACTGTGGAGTAGTTCCTTCAAAGCCTGTAACCTCTCGTATGGAACACTTCATTACAAAACTGCCTCCTTGTTATGGGATAACCTCTAGCTACTCATTTTACTTTAAAGGCCCGGCATATGGTAATGCTTCTGCCTCATATGCATATCAAGATTCACAGCTGCTTAAGTTGTGTACATAACTGCGATGATCAATCAATGTCATTACAAGATCACAAAGTCCATTCCGTCTCTCCATAAACACTTAAACAGTGCCCCTTCCAGCCTTTGGCAACCCAGTATCAAATATCTTCGTTCCAGGTAGCACACAATTTTATTGCATGTGTCTGAGCATAACTGCATATGTAAGAACAATAATTTTAACTGTAGATTACGTGACACGGAATTCATTTGAATCATCCAATACATCAAGTTGTGTTCCTTTACGCTTCATTAAAGATTATGAATGTATGAAGTAATCTTTATGATCCTGAGTGACGCATAGCACGATCAGTCAGCGACAGGTAAGTGAAACCTTCTTTCGCAATAAATCCCTTTTATTGATTGAGAGGGACTAAAGCTGTAAGTGTTATTATCCACAAAAACCAATTCCCGTACTCAACCTTAGAAAGTGAACTTCTCAGAGACAATCATAGCTTCATGAGCTTGGTATCCATGTTTGGCATGGAACACGTTACACGTTTTGGTGTTGGCATCCCAGTGAGTACCGTCACAACTCAACAAATCATTGGTTCGGATTCTGATCGTCAATAGTTAGCAGTATGCCATTTCAGTAACGGTTATTGCAAGGTATATAAACATTGTCATTCTGACATTGAATATTTTCCTTGCATATATTACTATGTAGGTACAAATCAACCTTCATTTTTTTACTGTTTCTTTATTCTTCGAGTTTATTTTTTTTTTCTTGTTGTTGTTGTTGTTCTACTTTCCAGTAACTCCATTCCTAAAGAGAGTATCAGCTGTAGACTAAAGCTTGAAAACTTCGGATCATTGTCACGTTGCACAACTGAATAACTAAGTTCACTGAATTAGCATATATTCCTGTTTGGTTTTTTAATTTATTGTTAAACAGTAAGTATCTACACGAAATGGGCACGTATGTATGAGCACCAGGAAAACTTCAGTATTGTTAAAGAGACTATGTCTCAGACTTCCTCTTAAGTTTTGGTTGACATTGATCAATGAAAAATTGTGACTGTGTCATTCCTCTCTAATATATTTTGATATGGCATTACCTAAGTGATTACGTCAAAGAAGACTTCAAAAGGGAGAGCAAACTTGCCACAAAAAAAACTTTCTGGCGATTTTTCCAAGACACATTAATCCATCCTGTTCTTTTAAATTAAAGCTAATGCAATACTACTAATAATAAATAGAATATAAAAATACAGTTTACATGACTGTAGTCTCGCAATATATTACATCGACATGAATATTTTCAGAGTTGAGTTGACTTTGCAACGGAACTCTTTTAGTTTGTACTTTTGAGTTATATTTTAGTAATGACCATTTCTCAATGAAACCTTTTTCAGTTTGCACAGCTACTTACTCTAAACCTCAAAAAGCAAAGAACCTTCGATTCGACACTCTATTTTTGTTTTGTTTCAGTGTTTCTACGCTCGCTTCCTTTAGACAAATCCCGCACAAGTTGATTTGACTTGCATGGCAAAGATTGGTTTGGCGTTCTCGGGCGGCGGAGTCCGTTCAGCGGCTTTATGCTCGGGCGTCCTACGCCGTCTTCTGCAAAAGAACGTGTCAGTAGACTACCTGAGCTGCGTGTCTGGTGGCGGATACACGGGCACGGCTTATCTGGACTGGAAATACCGTCATGGTAAGAGAGACGACAAAATATGGCACCAAGAATTTTTTGACCACATGCGGAAGAATGTTGGTTTGATCTGCAACTGGCAGAGACCTTTGCGAGGAATCCTGGGTTGTTTTGCAATAATTACCCTGGTATTGTTTGTGACCTTTCTCCTTCCCTGTCTTCTGTGGGGAAGCTACGCTTTCCCGCTGGCCTATGCAGTGGATTTTGTGTTTGGGGAAATAATGCGAGGAAAGACGTCTCTTGAAGAAGCACAGCGGAACGAAAATATGACTGCCACTGAAGACGAGGCCGATGCCCAAAATAACCCAGCCATCATCGACTTGAAATTTATTATCATTTTCCTTCCTATAAATATTGCTGTACTTTCGTACGCTTTAAGAGATCTCATTCCGAAGGCGAAAGGAGCCCTGACCTTCTTGGCCACTGTATGTCTTTTCTTTGCTGGGCTCACTTTTTTCCCTATACTGGTAGAGGATTTCATTCGTTTTCTCCCATTCAATCTGCAGCTGCTTGTATTTGCAATCACGTTTTTCGCATGGTTTAGATTTCCACTGTTACGAAAGAATGCAACTTTGTTCACCGTTGTTTACCTATATAGTTTTGTCATTTCTTGGCGGGTTTACCAGTCCAATAATGCACTCAACCTTGAGTACAATGAAGATGTGTTCAATATTTTGTTGGGCATCTCCATCATTCTGACAGGCTTCACTAATCTTATTGGCAGCATCCAGCAACGCCTTGGCCACGTGTATGTCAGGTAAAGTATTGTTCTGTTGTCTGAAGTAATATATTCCTGAGTAACCTGTGGGACACTATATATTTCAAACGGGGCATGAGTTGACGATTGATGATTGAAAATGTCAACCGATCGCTATCAAGATCTGTTGTTTGAAATAATATTACAAATAGGACTACCGCAAAATATCGCGAAGCTAATTTTTGAAGAACTCGTAATGGTTTTGTACTACTAGGGCTAAAAACCTTATGATTGTTATATCTGTTGCGGTTCAATTTTATCCTGGTATAGTAATGTACAGTGTATGATAATTAGTTTAAAACAAAGGGAAATGAAATTTAAACCGAAGAAAAATTAAACCACAACAGATACACTTTATCCTTCTATTATAATTATATTATATTTTAATGAGGGTACTGGATGCATGTCATAATGTGGGGAAAGATATCCCACTCCTTCTTCTACAGCTATAAAAAATGACGAAGAGTCTTCTTCTGGATGGGGTTTTTATCAGAGGTGTTAGTAATTAAAGTTCTAAACAATACCATTTCTTCATTGAGCTTAGTTGAATGTACTGCAGTCATTATTTCATACAGATAGTGTAGAAAATCATGATTGAGTGTACTGGGCATTTAGGAAACTTGAAAGACTTGTTATTACGTACAGCATTTACACACACACCCATGATGAATGTAAGCTTTTTTATGAACTCTCTTTGATATCAGTGATACTCCAAGAGATTTAAAGTTGCCCTTTCTCTGAATAGAGAGACCACATCAATATAAGTATCGAATAGAAAGATCACAAATATTTGCGTTACAAACCATTTGTTTCCCTTTAGAAGAGGTTTTCCCAGCGGAGAAGGTCAACTGTACAGTTTGTGGTTGTAATCATAACCTTAACAAAATCAGCAAATTTGATTGGCTATGAACTGCCATGCCCTGATTTCAGCCTTAATAGGACAGTTTAGCAGGACAGTATGCGTCATGCCCAAGTAATTGGACAGTACGCGCCATCACGCGCGCGCTTAAATGGCTTTTTTTTCACTGCCAGCAAAAAAAAATCTTGGAATTTCTTGTGTTTTGATTTAAGAAAAGAGCTTTATATATCACAAGTTATGATTAATTGGTAACAGAACTTCGTGTCGTCCAATTCGGTCTGTAGTCATACTCGTGATTAAACAAATCTGTCGTCCGATTTTGTTTATCATTCGGATGATTACAGACCGAATTGGACTCCAATCAGTCCTGTTACCATTGTTTATTAAATATTGTTATATACGTAGACTTTCATTCAACAAAACGAGCACTGTGATTGGTTGATTCTTGGTCACGTGCCCTTGAACAAATTTAAATGTATCCCGACCGGGAAACAATTGCGCAGTTGTTGCCCGCGCGCCAGTTGTACCGTCTTTGTTTGCTTGTTTTTGCTCAGGGAAAGTCTAAATATATAACAAAACACTTAATGTATGGTCCCTCGGGAAACTAGTTAGTTTTGTTTTCCCTCGAGTCCTGATGTTTCCCTCGACTTCGTCTCGGGAAACAAAACTAACTGTTTCCCTCGGAACCATACATTAAGTGTATATTGGTGGGTAACATCATTAAAATGAAGTAAAGTGCGGAAATGAAAAAAAAGTTAATATTTTACTGCTGTAAAAGAACATAAAATCTATGTCAAATTGTCCAAGGTAAACAGTCAAACTAGACATACCCAATTTAAGGATGCTACCTCAAAATTCCAGGAAAGGTTTGTGTGTGTTGGGGTGTGTTTGGGGGTGAGCGTTTAAGAGCAATTTTCAGGGGGTCATAGGAAAAACCCTTTGTAGACGTGGCATTGAAGTTTTCACAACACACTAATATTGAAGCCTTTCAATTACAGAATACATAACTGTATCAGATACTGTTGAGGTTATTCCTTAACAAGTTTATAATTCCTGTAGTCCGTATCGATCACGATATGAATGAATTCGGGTTAATGCCAACTTACTACGGGGATATCAGGTTTCTGTTCTTGCCATGTGCTCGTCAGAAAATCTAACAAGCTATTAGGGCGGAGACGCTCATCGTTTTTTTCTTGCGGGTTGCCTTAATCCACCAAAGAAATGTGAGACGTACAGTATGCCAAAATACGTGTAGTGTTAGTGTTGAAACCGTAAAAAATCATGAAGCCAAACTCTCATTGTGATTTGTCTACCCTGACGGTGTTTATGAGTCTCCTCCCACCCGGACAAGTTCAGACTGTTTGTTCGTCTAAAAACTTGTTCGTCCAAACATTTGATCGTTTAAAAATTTGTTCGTCTAAAAATTTGTTCATCTAAAAATTTGCTCGTCTAAAAATTTGCTCGTCTAAAGATTTGTTCGTCTGAGACAATTTGCCCGTCCAGACGATTTTTTCGTCTCTTGTGTGAAAACGGCCAATATTCAAGACAATGACCTCATTGGGAATATTTAAAAGACAAGTGCACATTGCAACCAGGTGGACAATCAGATATAGCTGATGCTACCCTGGTTTGAAGTGATGAATATAACTTAAAACGTTACAATTCACCAAGGGTCAAAGAATTGTAAATTTTTAAATTACATCAGGAGCCCATTATTAGGCTCCTGCATGGTGGCTGTTCTGTTATGTAAAAGAATATATTCTAAAAAGAGAATTAAAACTTCAGCCTTTTTCGCAAAAAAATTTAATCGTAATGGAAATGTAATGAGCAGTGAATCGAAAAATAAAAATAAAATCGAATTAAAAAAATTCTGCATGGCCGAACGTTGCCACATACCGAGGGCTGCCATGCCATCCCAGAGTGCTTGGCAATCGAGGCTCCACTTTCCAATATGGCGGATCCCGCTGCGTGAAAGAGGTCGAGAGCTAAAGTGAACGCGAAAAGAAGCAAGAAATATGTTGCACGAGATGCAACGCGGCATGTACTCAAAGGCAACGAACTAACAGTTCATAGATTATAATCACAGGTGTCGGGAAAAGCACAGAAATACGCCAGGGTTGGAACCAGGGAATTCTTTTTTTTTTTGAGAGCGATGATGAACTCAATATTGAGAACACAAAACGAGCTTGCGAGAGACATTTTGTGGCCCAAGTCGGTTCTTCTGTAGTCTGCGATGTGCTTGCTGGAGAGCAAGGTCCTTCATGTAAGACTCTAGAACAGATACCGGATATGAAGGTAATTTAGGTGAGGTTTATCTCTGGCCGTGCAGCCAGTAGTAACAGCGGCGATATACATGTACCGGAGTTGAAAATAAGCAAAAGGAAACTTGTTTCAATGTCCCATAGTCACACACGCACAAGTTCAGAAAGTTCCACCCATTCACCAAAAATTACAAATGGTGGCACTGGTGCCTCGTCAAGTCCCAGTAAATTTTCTCTCCTTAGCCTTTCAGTTGCTGACGTGATTAAACTTGGAAAGATAGATACAAACCAAGCGGCAAGTACAGTAGTACATCTGTTCACATGGATCTGATGTCATGGTCCAAGATACGGTCGAATTCAATGAGGCAAAGGAGCCATTTGGCAAGGGAGGGTTTCGCAATGCATACAAAGCGAGCACAAAACACCAGCAGTTCAAAGGAACAGCATGAGTCATTAACAGGTACCTTCCTGATGCTGTGAAGGGAATTGGTCAGATTGGACAAGCCATCACGCCCGTTTCGGTGCCTTTGTCGAGTCTGATCATTCGTGATATGATTCTTGTTTCCATCAGATGTTCCAGGTACCAACGACCTACCTGTTTTGGGTCTGAATTTGTTGTCCAGATTCGCAGCCACAATATTTTCCTGCTTGCTGTATCGATACATCCATAGACAGCCAAAGGGAAAGTCCTGTTTTGGTACCCCATCATCTTATCATGCCCATCAAACGAATGTACGCAGTTGGGACCTTTTGAAGTCAAGTTTCTCTTTCTCCTCTTTTTCTTTGCACCGATTCCACCGCGAGCTTCCAGACCTTCTTGATCAAGGTCATAAATGACATTATACACAGCGTCGCGAGTGACTTTAATATTGTATTCTTGCCTTATTTTCTTGTGCAAAGCACGGTACCCAAGCAGTTTTCCGGGTCCTTCTAATTCTTTCTTCATTGCATCTTGGACTTCTTCCACGGTAACCGGGATGTCACTGTAAAAGATTTCGAAATATCTCAGACGCCTGTCTAGCGAACGAATGCTCAAGCATACAGTGGGAAGTCTCGTTTTAAAAAGTCCAAGGCTTCTTCCCTTTTATACCCCTCTCTTACGTATGTTTCCATATCTTCTCTTAAACTTATGTCCTGCTTCCATGCGGAGTCAGCCATGCTGAGCACTTGTTAACATAGACTCGCTAAGCACTCTGGGATGGCATGGCAGCCCTCGGCAGTGTGGCAGCCTTCGGCCACGCTGAATTTTTTTTTTTAATTCGATTTTATTTTCATTTTATTTATTTTTTTTTATTTTTCGATTCACTGCTCATTACATTTCGATTATAATTTAATTTTTTTACGAAAAAGTCTGAAATTTCTAAATTAAATTGTTTTAATTCTCTTTTTAGAATATATTCTTTGGATAAAATTACATAATACGTGCAAAATCTTCATTGGCAGCTCTCGGCCATCATACTCCTGGTTACATTCATTACTTCAAACCAGCTTAGTATCAACTGTCTTGTTGGGGATGGTTTACAACTTTAAACACTATTATGACAGATAAGTTATCAGTCAAATAATTATTTCATCATCATCACCATCGTGGTCGTCATCGTCTTCATTAACACCCATCTGCCTTATGTGTTTTTCAGGTGGATCATTCAGAATGCCTTCTACTATCCACAAACGGTTGGTACATGTGGCTGTGCTGGTATATCATGGAGAAATCTTTTCCTTCATTGTCCAACCTTTCCTAAAAGTTTGCAATTCATGACCTCAGAGCCTGTTCAGGCATTAACCCTTGACGATCTGGATTACTTCAAGCCAACCTACATCGGTTGCGCCACAAACAATAGATGGCGCCGTTCCACCTTGCCTTTTGATCCCCAATACGAGGTGCTGATGCTCTCTCCGCAAGGCATTGAAAGGTTGGATCGACTTCACGGAGAAAATCACCTCAAAGGAAAATTGCTTCCCACTGATGTGTACCTATCTGATGCTGCGGCGACCTCAGCAGCTGCACTCGACTATCACATGGGAGGGATGCAGGGTGATGATGAGCCTTTCAGAGATTTAAAAGTCTTGCTTGGACTATCGCTTGGAGCATCTGTTGTTGCTGACAAGAGACGAGAAGAAAACAGACATATCTGTAGGCAGGTAATTAACCCTGCACTCTATCAAACATCCTCTTCCCGTTACAGGGTTAGTTGATGTCACACATATCGCTATCATAAAGAAGAATGGTCCGGTACAATTGTTACCTTTCGAATTGCTATTGTTCTAATTCACTGCAGTTTTGCCGAAAGCTCCCCTAACTAGCCAAGAACCTGTGGTACACTGCGTAACTAAGGGCGATACAAACTGGTACAACATTCTATCGATCCAAAATAACTTTGTCCGCTGAAACTCCACTGCGGCTAGTTTAGAATGACATTTTTCGACATTTTTTTTTCCAAAAGGTTTTCTGCTAAAACAGTAAGTTGGGATGTCCTTTTATTCTCACACAAGAAAGTAGATATTTTCTTATATGTTTATTCCCACCAGCAACCTGCTGGAAAATTACATATCCATATATTTACATTCATCAATCCGTCAATGAAGAAATGGTAAACGTACAGAATCATAAGAACCATCTCTAGCTTCTTGAGTGCTTCGCAAACTTCCAAGTGCGTCCATAATTTGATGGTTGTACAGCTGCTGCGTTTACAATTTCTTTTATAACATAAGACTTCACCCCTTTTACACTGGTTAACAATCTGACGTCAGCATGCAACCCATGGGCAAATGGATCACGCGTATTAGCCAATGATTGCGCTCGCTTTCCGAAAGCTACGTTATAATATATTGTTTTTCTTTCATTTAGGCGGCTAGAACAAAACTAATCTTGTTTCTCTTTGAACTAGGTTTTGCCATGGATCATAGACTTCTTTCGAGTGGCACCGCTGGTGCTTTGTTTTTTATTTTATGTAGATACTCGTCAGCAGTTGTACTTGAATATCGCAGTACTGATGTTCTATGGAACAATTTTGACCTTGTCACTGTTCGCACTGGTTCCAACTGGAAATAGCAACCCAGGACGATTGGAAAGAATCGCCAGGTACACTGTCTAAAATTTACCACCTTCATGTTACCTTGGTTGCATCAAGGGTGTGGCACTGGGCTGATAACAGCTAAAAAATATTTTCAGTCTGTTAAGTGTCACCACATTTTGCATGCTATGTAGCTGTATTACATAGGGAAATGCATCTGCAAACAATTTTTGTCATTGCGAATCTTAAAAGGACAGCTACAGCATACATAATAATTATCAGGAGATACGGAAATCCTTTTCTTTGTCCTCTTATATATATGTGTCTGTTATGCGCAATAGTTCGTGTTATTATTACTGTTATAATCATAAACTCAAACTGTATAGGAGGGAAAAATATGATAGTAAATAATTAATGGTCATTCAATGATGCCACAGTCACTATCAGTGTTTAAGGATTCGATGAGTTCTTTAGACTGTTAATTTGTGTTTAAGTGGTAGCTACCACATATATATTGTACATTATAATTAAGCAATAAACTGCAGTTTCTATGGGTTTACCGGCGTAATAAACCACGCGGGATTTTGGGAGAACACGAGAAGAGCCTGTAAATCGCGAGCCGTTGGAGAGTGATCATGATTTACAAGCCCTTCGGGTAAATATTCTCCATGATGGCCGTTGTCAGTATCAATGGGATATGAGCTGATAGCCTGTGAGTAGGGAACCAATCAGAGCGTGCGTTTGCTCATACCTAGTGGTTGTACATATAATAATGTAACATAAGCATGGAAGAATGTGTTTACAGTCATATGCATTCCCTCCCCCACCCCACCCCTCTCATGTAACATCATAAGCTTGTGAATTGGTGAGGGTTTATGAGGTACTTGCAACGGAATTTTCTGCATGCGACTAAGAGGTTCAGTCAATTTATAGCTCATGATAAGGCCCTCACAGTAGGTTCGTAACCCAGTGTCTGTTGCATCTAGAAGTATTGATACTCCCCTCCTCTCCCCTCCCCCTTAATGAAAAGCAGGTCCATCGCAGAGTTATATCCAAGATTACATTGACAGTACCCATTATTTCAGCCATGAACCTCTTACACAACCATGGACTTATTCCACAGTCCTATTTATTCTACGGTCCTGTCACATTTGTATGTTCCTCTTTCCGGTAAGACATTCTTGTTTCTTCCAAACTAAGTAATTGCTTTATCCTTCGTTGTAGGTGGTTCACAATTAACATCCCGTTTGTCAGCTACATACGTAAGACCATTAACATGGTCAACGAGGGACCAAATCCCCCTCCGGTGCTATACCTCAGTGATGGCGGTCATATAGAGAATCTCGGCATTTTGCCTCTTCTAAAGCTTAGGTTGAAGAAAATCATTGCTGTTGATGGTGGCCAAGTGCTTCTGGACAGGAATTATGGACGATCGCTATTGGATGCCTTGCAACTGGCCAGGCTTAAGTTGGGGTGTTCGTTTTTAGGAATGGATGGCCGAGATGTCATTGAGGACATCCGGGACAAGTTCATTGATACGACTCCTGGGTTCCAACCGAGCAGCTACAGGTACAATTGAGCTTAGGCTAATCTCTTGGAATGACAGCATGATATAAAATACGGTGCAATATGATACCATGCAATACGAAACGGTATGTTATATATATAGATATGTGGTGTGGCATGGCTTTGGCATGGCATAGTATGGTGTGGTGTGGCGTGACATGGTTTGATTTGACATGGCACGGTATGGTACGGTATGGTATGGAATATGGTGTGGTGTCATGCATGGTGGGGTATATGTTATGGTATATTATGACGGTGAGACATCTGGTTTAGTGTTCACTAGTTGCTTAATATTTACATCGCATTGACTCCACCTATTGTTCTGCCTTGACCAAGGTTCAGAGTGTCATATTACGAGAAGAAATACAACAGCGATGGCAAAGTTAAAGTAGGGGAAGGTGAAGTGCTCCTTATCAGTCCGAGGCATCCAGATAAAGCATCGGCTGCAATAAATCCAGACTTGACATGGCAGGATATCGACCTCGACCTGGACGCTGGTACCTGGGGCATGGGACCAACTGTATCCGCCGAGGAGGCAGACCGCCTGACGTTCTGCTGCTGTGAATGTTGTCACGGCCACAGCTGTCAAGGCCTCTCAAGCTTTCTGTGTGGAGCATTCCCTCAGCATTCGACTAACAATCAGTTTTTTACATCTTCTCTGTTCACTGCGTATCATCGAGAAGGCTACCGTGCATGTATGGAGGCAAAAGCGGAGGAATTTATATGCGACGATACACAGGAAAACGTTATTAAGCCTGTGGTTGTTTAAAAAGAAAACGTATTCAAAAGCATGCTGTTTTATTATTGTTACTACAACATCTATCAGTATTGCTACTGATTGCTTCCTCTTATGTTCCATTTTTACATTTTTACGAACTTTGTACTATGAAACAAACACATAAAGAGAGTAGTTTACAACGCAAATATGTCCTCTAGGATTGAAAGCAACTTCAGTAACTTCACTTTCTGCTTTAGAGCCAGAGAAAGCCGTGATATCTTCTGCTGCAACGCGTACGTGCAGGCATGCTGCACTGGCCAATTTGTTCTTCCAGTTCTTGGTCACTTTCGTTCCTGTCAACATCGGTTCTATCGCTCATGTCCTGTCGTACAGTTTAATTTGAAGCTCCTCAAACTGGCCTTCTGTGAGAGTAATGCCTTCTCCTACTGCACCCTCCACAGAGCAGTGAAGTTCAATGCTAGTGGCCACAAATGTTCCGAGGCTTGCTGCGGGTTTAGTGCAAACTCCAGCTAAAATGCAGGCTGTTGTCTCTACGTCTTGGATAAAAATCTCTGCACTAATAGTATGAAAAGGTCTGAAAATGTTTGGAAATGTCCACTTATGCGTCAGTTCCGTCAAGGTAACGCAACATCAACTTGTACATGAGAGTCCATAACGATCTTCAAACGAAATATTTCTAAAATTCGATTACGTTGGTAATCACTTTAGTTTAATAGTTTTCTGACTTTCCTTTCCACAAATTGTTCTTGCGCGATCTAATTTCTTTTGCACAAAAAAGGAGTAACAAAAACTTCGGAGTTTTACGTGACAGTGTTAACACAGAGCAAACGTGACAACGTTTGAGTGACAGCTAGAATGGGTCAAATTGTCAGATCAGAACATGGCACCGTTGTGTATCCGTTTTCGATGAAGTGAATGGATCGAATGCGGCAAGCGTGATTTCGAGGGCTATAATAAATTACTTCTCATTAAAATCACGTTGCTGTATCACTATACATTTATTTTATGGGGACCTAATGAAAACACCGAATCGGAAAGCATCACTTGTTTCATTAGTGATGCCTAAACAGGCCTAAACACACACATGGCCCACACGCAAAACATTTCGCACTCACCATGGCCTTGACCTTGATCCTGACCTCCACAGTAGCGATTTAATTTGAACTGAAAGTTTAAATGACTTGGAATCAATCTATGATTCGGGTGTAATTCACTGAGCTTGTAGAGTTTATTTCACATTACTGGGTGTTAATTCTTCTGGTGTTTCAACGTTAGGTCATAAACCATGCAGCGTTAATTTAGCCTTATACTAATAATAAAAAGAAACAAGAAAGGAGACTTTCATGATTCAATTTCAAAACAATCTCCAGGAACACCATAAACGGCTTTCACATGAAAAGAACATTCCCTCACCTTGATATTCAAAAAACTCCGAAAACTCCAGTTCGCTAAAACCAACGGCAAACAAAGGAAGTCACAAAAGCCCAGAATTCAGACAGATCAGTGCTGTCGTCACCGCCTGGTCAAGCCTGAGTACGGTGTACAAAGGATGACCTCACAACACTCACAAGGGGAGGGCAAGAAATTGTTGAGACTGCATGCGAGAACTTTTACAAAGACTTTAACTTGCAGTTCGTCGCCAAAACCGCCTTCACTTGTGAGTCAGTAAGATCCTTGGATTAAGAGCTACTAAGGCCTTAAACATTGTCATTTTTTAAAAGAACATTCTCCGTCCTCCCTTTTTATTGTGGTTCTCCCGTCTCCTTTTTTTGTTTTGCCTTCTTTCGCCCTTCTCCCTATCTTTTTAGCCGTTTCTCACTCCTCCCTAAACCGGTCCTCTTCCTTCACAAATGTCAGTAGACAGATAATTGACCCTTTCCGTTCTGAAGACGATTATCAAATATCTTCTCCCAACAAAATGGTTCCGTAGATGTCAGTTAACATGGTTAACGAGGGACCAAATCTCCATCCAGGGGTATATTTAAGTGATGGCGGTCATAGAGAGAATTTAGGCATGTATTTTGCCTCTTCTAAAGCTTGGGTTGAAGAAAATAATTGCTGTTAATGGTGGCCAAGTGCTTCTGGACAGGAATTATGGACGATCACTAACAATAATATAAATCCAAACACGACATGGAGGGATATCGACCTCAACCTGGACGCGGGTATGTGGGGCACAGGACCAACTGTATCCGCCATAGGCAAACCACCTGACGTTCTGCTGCTGTGAATGTTGTCATGACAACAGATGCTAAGGCTTCTCGAATTTTCTGTGAGGAGCTCCTCATCATTAGACTAACAATCAGTTTTTTACGTCTTCTTTGTTCACTGCGCATCATCGAGATGGCTACCTTGTGACAATACGATTACTACATTATCAAATTATCATTTAAATGTCCCAGATACAACGTAACGGCATATAATTCATGGCAGGCCATCATATAGTCAGTTCACAGGGGTATACAAGGATTTACAAGGATATACCTTTGTAAACCCTTGTATACCCCTGTAAACACTATATTTGGTGACTATATGGTGGCCTACCATCAATTATATGCCGATACAACGGGTAAGAAAAACAGAACTACAAAACAAAAATCAAGTCCGGGACAAAAGTTTTTCTATGTAAACAAACTTCTGCAAATGCAAACACACTCACCATGACTCGAAGAAGCAAATCGAGGAAAGAGCACGTGGTGTGGACGCCAAAGACCCAGTCCAGGTGCATCTAAGTTATGATGACACCGCTGGACGAACGCCTGCTCAAAGTCCTCGTGACAAACACAAATCGAGACTGTTAACTCAAACGACAAGCCAGCCAAAGAGTAGTGGGCTCTCCTGGGGGCTCGCAGTAAAAAGCTCATCGCTGCTGTTTTCAGTGTTTCGCTTAATCTGTAGTTCTCCGATGAATTTAGCGATTCGGGGAGTAAACTTTAGCTTGCTTCATAACTGCCTTATTAACACTCCACTCAAAACCACTCGAGATGCCCTGTTTTATAATTACAATGCGCTTGGCTAACACTTGGTACTTTTGTACAAACGGAGTTGCAGGGTCAAATTATACTTGCACCAAACTAACGGCTTAATTATATAAGTTATGGTCATGCTCGGTGTACTTTAATTTATTTATTTTCTTTGTTAGTTAGGGTTAGGTACATTGTTAATTAAGAAAGCTTTGTGTCTTTGTTTTACCTCAGTTGTGTGAAAAAATTATATTACACCGGAGACGAGACTTAAGTTATCTAGGCCCTTTCAACAAGGCTTTGGAAAGTC
>OX453278.1:10702011-10714511 GCA_949710005.1 Ricordea florida
CTTAGAAAAATTCCTCAAAATCTCTTTCCGCCATTTTCTCTCATGGCGGTCCATTGAATGGGCATCACCACTGGCCAAAATAATGGCGGGCACAATAGCTGTATATATTTGTGAGCAATACCATATATATAATTTACCCAATACCCTTTATAAATGTGTATGTGTCCTAGGTTGGAATAAAAATATTTATGACATAGGTATTTACACTATACCTTACATATTTGTGTCATTAGGCAGATATATATGCAATGAGCTCTAAAATATGAAATAATATCATATATTTACGCTTTATATCTCGTATATATTACATTACCAATAAATATATATTGCTATACAATAATGTCCCGTGTGGCACCCCATATCTGCAAGTAGGTAAGGTGAGCCAAAAGTTCTGCTGAATCGTGATTTGCTATCAGAACTCGCTTCTGGCATGACTTGAGGGGAAATATTGCTCAAGATGGTAACGCTTTCTTTACACCTTCCCTTGACCTGGGTTGATGACCAAAATGAACAAAAACGCTAAAGATACCACAGTCCATTTTGACTAAACGATAGTAATTTATACCAGGAACGACCCCAAGATGGCTAGACATTAGATTGGATCTTATGTCGGGTGTATAGACCGCAGCCTCTCGCGCCATATATACACAGATATAAAAAAGTAGAAAGCATCCAGCGATCTTGCCCTCACACCTAACAACCCACAATATTATGGCTCGTATTAAGACTCTCTCATATTTACGGACTATTTTCGCTTTCACTATTATAGAAATCCAAAATGGCGAAGGTTGGGTTGGCGTTTTCCGGCGGTGGTGTTCGGTCAGCGTCCTTTTGCTCCGGAGTGCTGCGCAGACTGCTACAGCGCAAGGCTGACATTGATTACCTGAGCTGTGTCTCTGGGGGTGGTTACACAGGGACCAGCTATCTCGACTGGAAGTACTGGCATGATAAAAAGGACGACAAGAGCTGGCACCAGGAATTCTTTGAAAACATGCGGAGCAGAAGTGGAATATTCTGTAACTGGCAAAAACCTTCCCAAGGAATCATAGACTCGATTATTTTATTCACTTTGGTTTTCTTTGTTGCGCTTGTCATTCCAATTCTCCTGTGGTCGTCCTATGCATGCCCGTTGGCCTTTGTTATCGATTACCTTTTTGGTGATATTTTGAGAAATGGCAAGAAACCGTGCGTGCAAGCAATACGACGCCATCCAAACTTGACTTTGAAACAGTGCAGAAAAAACCGCCGATTGGCTGATGAAGAGAGCGCGGAGCAGGAATTCTACCTATTCGCACTGCCTGTTATAATTTGCGTAGTATCGTTTGGAATGAAGGGTCTCATTCGCAAGGGAGCAGGTTTTTTTCTTTTCGTTTCCACGTCTTGCGCCGTGTTCTTTGGACTGGTTTTTATCCCCTGGTTTATAGATACGTTCCTGCGGCTTGTACCAAAGTGGATACAAATTGCAATCCTCCTATGTACTTTCATAGTGTGGTTTGTGGTGCCTCTAATACGCAGAAACGCCACTCTGGTTATTATTCTGTACTTGTACTCTTTTGTCATCTACTGGAAGGTCTACAATGAGAATGCGTTTGGAATTGAATATAACGAGGTGACCTTTGACACTTTGATGTGGATATCGATTCTTTTGCTGTGGAGTGCTCCTATCATTGGAACCATTCAGCAGCGTATAGGCCACGTGTACAACAGGTATGGAATGCTACATGTGGACTCAGACAGTATAGGCAATTCTGATTTCAACAAAGAAACAATCAAAAGCAACCTACGTACCTTTCACTGCCGTAACAGGGTTAAGGTTACCGTATACCTTCGCGGGTGTCCTTCGCGAAAAAAAATATTACCGCGCTGTCTTAAATACAACCACTACAAATTATATATCAATGTCAAGGTTATAGAATGCTCTATTCGATAAAAATTGTTTCGCTTCAATTGTTCTTAATAGTAAGGCGAGCGCGACCTAAAAGCGCGAAACGACCGACGTCCCTTTGAGCGAATTTATCGGGGATCAAACTCAACCGCGTAAACAAAACTACTGTATTATATCATTCACAAGGCATCAATCATCAAAACCGTGTCGGGGATTTCCGTTTTTTTAAATTGATCCCCCGCAATGGCCCTTGTTGTGAAAGGTATCGGTAATTTTTTGATCATCAAAATTGACAGAAAAATTGCGAAGCAACCAATAGAATTCGAAAAAGCCTCACAAGGTTTTGAAGATTAATGCCTTGTGATTGATATAATGCAATAGTTTTCATTCTAAGGTCGAATTCCATACCCGATAAATTCGCTCAAAGAGACCTCGGTCGTTTTGGTGTTTTGGGACGCACTCTCTTTACGGTTAAAAAAAATCAAAGCGAAATAATTTTTACCGGATAGTGCATTTCATTAGCTTTGTACTGATATATAGTTTGTGGTTGTTACATTTAAGACAGCGCGCAAATATTTTTTTTCGCGAACGACACCCGCGAAGGTATACGGTAACCTTAAATTTATAGGGGCGGGGACACATCACGAGCGCCGAAGACACGAGCTTCTAGCGGGGTCCTAAGGCATGCTCTCCCGGGAGAGTTTCAAGTCTGAGGTCCCTAAAAGAGCATTTCCGGCCTTTTTTGGGATAGAAATGCAATTATTCCAGCCTTTTTTAGCATTTACAATTTTTTCTTTTTGCCTTTTAAATGAGATGGATAGCAAAAAAGCTGACATTCTTGATTAAAGTAGCGCAAGCACAGACGATTGTTGCGCAAATATAGCCGATGACATTCATGCGTGCTTTTCTATAAAGCCAAGAAAATGTTGTCTAAAAAAATACGTTTTTCATTCTACAAACCCTTTTGTATAAGATGTCAAAAGACGAGAGAGAATTACAATTACAAATACGTCAAAATCAAACAGCCTTTGTGAGAGTGACAAAGATTTCTTTTTTTGTTGTTGTTGTTACTTGTTTGTTTTAATCGTGTTGTTTTTAATCTTGTCTTGTAGATGGCGTATACAGAGAGCCTTTTACACCCCGCAAAGCATAGGCCGGTGTGGTTGCGGAGGAATCAGTTGGCGTGATCTGTTCCTTCGTTGTCCTTCCTTTCACAGCCATGTTAAACCAATACACCCTGAGCACGCGCTGTCCCTGGAAGACCTCGATGACGTAAAACCCATTTATATCGGCTGCGTCACCATCAATAAATGGCGACGGACCACCTCCCCGAAAGAACCGCACTATGAACTGTTAATGATGTCACCGCAAGGCATCCAGAGACTGGACCGTCCGCCTGAAGAACGGGAGTTTGACGGTAAATTGATGCCGGTGGATGTTTACCTTTCAGATGCCATGGCAACGTCAGCAGCAGCAGTGGATCATCACATGGGTAAGCATCAAGAGAGAGACGCCAACACATCCGATTTAAAGGTCATGCTTGGCATTGCGATGGGTACGACGGTTGTGGCCGATCTGAGGCACGAGGATAAACGAAACTGCTGTATTCAGGTAACATTACATAGGTATACTCATTGACTTGTTTCCTTAGACAGGTTTCAGCCATCAATACAATTCAATACAATACAATAACTTTATTTAAGGAGGGAGTTGCAATAACCTTTTACAGTTTTCTAACTTACGACCCTCAAAAAAATTACAAATAATATAAACATATGTTCTTTACGAACAATCAAATTCATTTACGAACAAAACACAATTAAAGATGAATATTGATATGTAGTTTAAATGAAAGTTAAATAATAATTAATTTGTTGAAATGATGAGTACAAAAGAATTACCCAGGAGTAGAGGTAAAGGGGGATTGGGGGTCCTTAATGAGGCATCAGTGAGGATTATAAGACCATTTAACATTGTGTAACTTAAATTGTTCCCTTTTTTTTCATCGCAGCTTTTGCCACTGTTAATAGAGGTGTGTCGCATTCTACCTCTGCTGGTGTTTCTTATCATCTATTATCAAAAAGACCGCGACGAGTTTTATCTATCAATCGGCATTGTGACGTTCTTTGTTATACTGGTGTTGCTCAGCCTGCTTGCTCTGGTGCCGACTGGAAGTTCTAATCCTGGACGCCTGGAGAGGATTGCAAGGTAAAGATCATTCTTTAGAAACTATCCCCACAATGAAAGATCACTCTGGGTCAGTTTTTTAGCACTAAAACGTCTACCTTGAGACGTCTTTACACTTCAAAGATACCAAGTGAGTGTTCAAAAAAATGAGGTAAGAGAACGCATCTTCCATACTGGGTTCTCTGACTATGATAGGGGGACAGAATCTATTTTTAGAACCGAAAACTATTTTAACTGACCAATGTCTTACGTCCTTCTCATCAAGTAGTTGTAAATTCAATGCGCCATGGGGATCTTGTTTTGTTTGACCTCGACTTTCCACTTCCGGTATTGGGAAACCGCGCGGCCATGGAACAAGATATGAAACGATTCTACGCTAAAAATAGATTCTGTCTCCTTATCATATCAGACAGGGTTATGTTCTCTTTCTTCATTTTCTCTTGGCTAAGGATAATCTTGGAGCTGATTACCATGTGTGTTAATGTGTTGGGAGGCGAACCCAACACAGCAGTAATTGAGTTTGTTCTTAGAATTCTTATTTATCTGCGAAGATCTCGCTCAAGAAGAAGACACAGAATCCCCAGAGTAAACCCCAAAACTTTTGATAGGCGTATCCCCAAAGTTATCGCACCTTCCATGCCTATCATCCGCCATTTCTAAGACAGAGATTTTTAAGACAGAGATTATCATCCTAACTATTATGATTCATTTGACAAATTGCTGGGAAATAGGAGTTTGAGATAGCACCATCTGTTATTGTGCTGGGGCAGAGGCGTTGTAGGAAAGAGGAACGCATCTGGTAATGAGCTCCTTGATTATCCTAACCCTTGATTATTCTCAAGTTCTATGGAGAAATTCTCTTTATTCCCAAAGTCACTCAGAATTTCACACTTCACCTAAGTTTCAACTGGTCGTTAGCTTTCAAAGGCAAGCATAAACTAGTAATAGGTTATTTTACATGTCCAAACGATCGCAGAAAATTGATCGCTAGAGACCGATCTAGCTTAAATTACTTGTCTTAAGACGAGTTCAGAAGTTAGCTTCTTTCCGACATTGCTCAACCAAAAGTCTGAAAGACTTGCTGATAGTTAACAGTTATTCTCTAAAATCAAATTTGAACATTGGCAGAATATTTACCCAGCTATGGCCGAGCGAGGTAAATATTTCTATTTCTACTATTCAATAAGATTGAAAAGAATAATTGTTTTACTATTTAACAATTATTCGCCGAAGGCGAAGTGATTATCGGTGAATATTCACCTCGACTTCTTCTCGGTGAATATTCACCGATAATCACTGAACCTGAGGCGAATAATTGTTTTAAATACACAGGTCATTATTTCAAAAAAGAAAAGAAAAAGCATTGTACAACACGAAAAAGTTTTATTTCATCAAAAACCCGCGAACGACTGGCAAGCATTTTGTTCGTCGAGGTGATTATCGGCTGATAATCCGAGATAGCCAACCAATCAGAGCGCGATTTTGTATAATCATCTGAGTATTTATACTAAATACCAATAAGACAACCTCAGTGACATCGAGCAGAAACAGATGTTAAGCGTGAATTGACGCCGACCATTTTTTTTCTTGAACTTCTTAACTTTGCACAAGGGTTTCCCAGAATCCCTAGCACGGTTCGCATCGGTCGTAGGAGTATAGAATATACCGAGATGGAGAGCCACTCAGATTGCTCAAAATGCCAATGTGCTGACTTGGTATATACTACGCACAAATATTCATCTTTCTACTTACTGTTTAAGGTGGTTCACAATCAACGTTGCCTATGTCAGTTTCATACGCAAAACAATCAACATGGTCAACCAAGGTCCCAGCCCTCCACCGGTGTTACGCCTTAGTGATGGCGGCCATATTGAAAACCTTGGTATCCTTCCGTTACTGAAGCTTAGACTCAAGAGAATTGTTTCCGTTAACGGTGGGCGCACGAATTCAGATGAAGATTATGGAAAGGCTTTATTGGCAGCTTTAGAGATGGCGAGGAAAAAGCTTGGGTGCTCGTTTTCAGGCCTGGATGGCAGGGATATAGCAGAAGACATACGCGATAAATTTGTTGAAAAGAGCCCCGGGTTTCAGCCAAGCAGCTATAGGTAAAACCACTATCACAAATTTAAAACTTCTTTCTCATAAGTTAAATCTAGTGCAGTAATAATAATAATAATAATAATATTATTATTAAGGTTTATTAGCATTCCACGTAAAAAATGGCTCTTCTATGCTAAGTTAAGCGATATACAAACAAAATACTATAATATTTAAAGATGTATTCATATAATGATGTAAGAAATAATTGATATTGGAAAACTATAAATTATATATAAATTATGAATAGATAAGAAAGAGAAAATTATAGATTTGTCCTTGCCTTGTTGATAAAAAACTTTTTACAATGAGATACAAACTGTTTATATTCTGTGCAGTTCTTATGTGAAACTGGTAAGCTGTTTAAAACTTTGGCCGTCTGGTCTTGTAATGTGCCAAGGTCTATAATGTCAGGTGTTTTCGCATATCTTTTTATGACAAAACTGGCAGCAGCAAGTTGCACTCGTTGCAGACGGCGCAAGAGATAATTGGGTAGTTGATGGTATACAATGTCATTATAGTATAACTTTGACAAGATCAAACATTCCGCTAACTGTTTTCTTACATAGCAAGTTTTCTTACATAGCAAGTTTTCTAAGTTTTTTAAGGACAGAAAGAGTGCAGGAACTACATGAAATTTTTGACTGACAATGACAATGACATGGGACACTATCTGTTCCATCTGCTATTTCAGGAGACTTCCCATGCAAATAGAACGATATATTTCGGTATTTTTTCAATTAAATTTATAACTGTGAAAGAGCACCACCTTACGTTATGCACCCAAATATTCGAACCTATCAGCACGAAAATATCCGTTCCATTTATACCTACCTTACATGTAGAATTTCCGGAAATCTTAGTGGATAGAACATAAATACATAGCATAAATACTCCTCGCTTGTTTTTGAATTTTTTTTTCTCTTAGAAAGTTTTCAATTCACTCTCTTTTATTTCGAATGGAAATCGCCTAAAATACAGGGTTGTAAGTGTTGTTGTTTTCCTGTTTTTGTTGTTGTTGTTGTTGTTTGTTTATTTATTGTTATCGGTTTTCCTATTATATATCACCTCTAGCACTGTTGTTGCTGATGATGTCTAAGGTCATCGTCGCCGTCCTTGTTACTCTTGTTGTTGGCGTGTTTTTCTTATTGCTGTTTTTATGCTCTTGTTAATGCTGGTGGATGATGTTGCTGTTACTATTGCTAGTGAGGTTGCTGTCATTGTTGTTTACGATACCATGATGACGTCGCTGTTGCTGTCACTCTTGGTGGCTTTGTTATTGCTGCTGTCTTTCGCTTTGCTTTTTTTCTTAATGTTTTTAATATCGTTTTATTTTTTTGCTGGAGTTGTTACCGTTGTTTTTTGATGGTGTTATTGTGACTGCTATTCTTGTTGGTGCTGTTTTCACAGGTGGCTTTGTTTAGTCCATGGTCTTTTTGCCAATCTTGCTGTTGTTTTTGGTTTTCCTATTCCTGATGCTTTTATTGTTCTTTATATTTGTTGCCCAATTACCATTTCTGCTTCTGTTATTACCTCCGCCAAGGAGGTTATGTTTTCACGCCTGTCTGTTTGTTTGTTTGTTTGTTTGTCTGTCAGTTAATCGTTTTACGCAAAAACTAATTAACTAATTTGCTCCAAATTTGGTGGAAAGGTCCCAAATATACCCAGGATCAATCGATTAAAATTTGGGATTTATCCGGATTAAACTGCGGATCTCAGATCCAGAATAGACGCTCTCGGGAGCGTTCACTCGGGCTAGACTTGATAATACGGCCTCGAACAAACGTGAATGTCAGTTTAAGCCTAAGTTTTGTATATATTGTATACTATATGGCTGGTTCCACGACCGCAAAAAACCTACGAGACTGTATATCGCACCGCAATTCTTGTCGTGTTTAAGCTGAGCGATTTTATCAGAAAGTTTTCTAAGGTTCTACAGAAATTTCGGGCGTCGATAAAAGTCGGAACATCTCGGAAAATGAAAAAATTTAAAAAAAAATAATAGCAAGAAATAAATAAGGCAATAAATATAAACATAACTAAAGAGCCCAAAAAATAAAACTAAAGAAAGAAAGAAATTGGCTTGTAATTCTTGAGTACTCTACACTAGTTTAGACAATCCAGTAAACCATGTGAAATCGTCTTCGTATGAATCAAATAAGAAAACTTACCTATACTGGTCAGAGTTCCATATTTTCCTGCCGATCGCCGCCATGGTAGCTTTGTACAGCGAACGAAACGAGTACCCGTCCCTAGGGGCATTTCGAACTCTCCCCAGATTTCGCTCGCCATGAGAAACAAAGATGGCCGCAATCACCATCTAAGAATCGGGGACTGTGAACAGTATAGTATCTACCACCAATGTAAATCTTTCCTTTTAAATCCAAAGCAAGTAGTCCCTAAGCTCTTGTTAAATGAATAACCGTCATGACTCTTGATTCAAGGCAAAGCATTATGGGAGGTGGCTGTGCGAGGAAAGCTTAAAATTTCCCCTCTTCGCAACCCAATCTACTATATTTTAAAGAGGCGAGCCCTCAATCATGACTATCATTTGCATGGAACTGCCCTCACTCGCCCAGCAAATCAATTCGACCAAGAGAGGATAAAGCTTCATCCTCTCGTGATTCCGACAAAATATTGTTTTCTTATACTCGGAGAAGATACCAGATTCATTTTCTTTGTTTATTTTTCGTTTTTGTTTCATGTATTTATGTCTATTTTCGTTATATATACAGTATGTTTATTGTTTTATTTATTACTTGCTATTGTTTTTTTTTAATTTTAAATATTTTTTCATGTTACGGGATGTTCCGGAATGTTCCGGCATATTCCGGAATGTTCCATGTTCCTGCTTTTATCGACGCCCAGAAATTTCAGTGATAATTGGGTTTCTTTACTAATCGAATTAATGTTGACCAATCAGCTTTCTTGGTTCCCACGGTAGAAAACAGTTGTTAAACTTGATGCCATTCATCTGATTCCAAGGTATCGAAGGCGAAGAAGCGATACGTGGGAAAAACAACAATATTACTCCTCAATCGGATCAGGAGCCTATTACCTATCGGATATACTTTTCTTCAAATAGCTCTTATTTGTGGATCCAAACTCTTAAGACATGCAACAATATGTGGCGGGGCGGAGGTATGCGCTCTACCGAGTGCCCTTCTAGTAGTAATTGTTACCTCCGCCAAGGAGGTTATGTTTTCACGCCTGTCTGTTTGTTTGTTTGTTTGTTTGTCTGTCTGTTAATCGTTTAACGCAAAAACTAATCAACGAATTTGCACCAAATTTGGTGGAAAGGTCGCACATATACCCAGGATCAATCAATTAAAATTTGGGATTTATCCGGATTAAACTCCGGATATCAGATCCAGAATAGACGCTCTCGGGAGCGTTCACTCGGGCTACACTTGATAATACGGCCTCGAACAAACGTGAATGTCAGTTTACGCCTAAGTTTTGTATATATTGTATACTATATGGCATGTTCCACGACCGCAAAAAACCTGCAAGACTGTATATCGCACCGCAATTCTTGTCGTGTTTAAGCTGAGCGATTTTATCAGAAAGTTTTCTAAGGTTCTACAGAAAATTCGGGCGTCGGTAAAAGCCGGAACCTGGAACATTCCGGAACATCCCGGAACATGAAAAAATTTAAAAAAAATAAAAAAATAATAATAGCAAGAAATAAATAAGACAATAAATATAAACATAACTAAAGAGCCCAAAAAATAAAACTAAAGAAAGAAAGAAATTGGCTTGTAATTCTCGAATACTCTACACCAGTTTAGACAGCCAAGTAAACCATGTGAAATCGTCTTCGTATGAAACAAATAAGAAAACTTACCTATACTGGTTAGAGTCCCTTATTTTCCTGCCGATCGCCGCCATCGTAGTTTTGTACAGCGAACTAAACGAGTACCCTCCACAGGGGCATTTGGAACTCTCCCCAGGTTTCGCTCGCCATGAGAAACAAAGATGGCCGCAATCACCATCTAAGAATCGGGGACTGTGAACAGTATAGTATCTACCACCAATATAAATCTTTCTTTTTAAATCCAAAGCCAGTAGTCCCTAAGCTCTTGTTAAATGGATAACCGTCATTATTCTCTCTTGATTCAAGGCAAACCATTATGGGAGGTGGCTGTGCGAGGAAAGCTTAAAAATTTCCCTCTTAGCAACCCAATCTACTATATTTTAAAGAGGCGAGCCCTCAATCATGACTATCATTTGCATGGAACTGCCCTCACTCGCCCAGCAAATCAATTCGACCAAGAGAGGATAAAGCTTCTTCCTCTCGTGATTCCGACAAAATATTGTTTTCTTATACTCGGAGAAGATACCAGATTCATTTTCTTTCTTTATTTTTCGTTTCTATATATCTTATGTATTTATGTCTATTTCTTGCTATTATTTTTTTTTTAAATTTTAAAATTTTTTTCATGTTACGGGATGTTCCGGAATGTTCCGGAATGTTCCATGTTCCATGTTCCTGCTTTTACCGACGCCCAGAAATTTCAGTGATAATTGGGTTTCTTTACTAATCGAATTAATGTTGACCAATCAGCTTTCTTGGTTCCCGCGGTAGAAAACAGTTGTGAAACTTGATGCCATTCATCTGATTCCAAGTTATGGAAGGGGAAAAAGGGATATGTGGGAAAAACAACAATATTACTCCTCAATCGGATATACTTTTCTTCAAATAGCTCTTATTTGTGGCCTCCGCCCCGACTTGAGGTAAATACTTCTAATCTAAAAGCGCATACCTCCGCCCTGCCACAATATGTGGCGGGGCGGAGGTATGCGCTCTACCGAGTGCCCTTCTAGTTATTAGGGACTTTAAGATTCGAGACGCGACGGCGGTAAGACGCGGCCGGAAGTTAATTTTTAAAGAGGTGACATATTGCGCATGCTCACGCCATCTTCCTGATGGTATCACGTCGCGTCGAGAACGTGGGATTGGCAATTTTGACGTTCTGTACAAAACGTGAGCATATTCCTACCAGTGCTTAACTTAAATAATGATATATTCCTCTAAACATGAAAAATTAGCAATCTAGGATCATTGGACGTAATTTCTGGTGACATTTTAGATCGTAGCTATGGAAGGATTTTGAATTTTTACCTCCGCCAAGGAGGTTATGTTTTCACGCCTGTCTGTTTGTCTGTCTGTTAATCGTTTTACGCAAAAACTAATCAACGGATTTGCACCAAATTTGGTGGAAAGGTCGCAAATATACCCAGGATCAATCGATTAAAATTTGGGATTTATCCCGGTTAAACTCCAGATCTCAGATCCAGACTAGACGCTCTCGGGAGCGTTCACTCGGGCTACACTTGATAGTACGGCTTCGAACAAACGTGAATGTCAGTTTACGCCTAACTTTTGTATATATTGTATACTATATGGCTGGTTCCACGACCGCAAAAAACCTACCAGACTGTATATCGCACCGCAATTCTTGTCGTGTTTAAGCTGAGCGATTTTACCAGAAAGTTTTCTAAGGTTTTACAGAAATTTCAGTGATAATTGAGTTTGTTTACTAATCGAATTAATGTTGACCAATCAGCTTTCTTGGTTCCCACGGTAGAAAACAGTTTTGAAACTTGATGCCATTCACCTGATTCCAAGTTATCGAAGGCGAAGAAGCGATATGTGGGAAAAACAACAATATTACTCCTTAATCGGATATACTTTTCTTCAAATAGCTCTTATTTGTGGATTCAAACTCTTAAGACAACAATATGTGGCGGGGCGGAGGTATGCGCTCTACCGAGTGCCCTTCTAGTTTTAATTTCTTTCAGGTGTACTAAGCTTATAAAATGGCAGTGTCTTCGAGCAAGGCTTGTAAGTCACGATCTACAACTTCAAAAAGTGAATGCAAGAGTCTTCTGCATACTTTCCTCGTCTCTTGTACCGTTACATTTCTCGATTTATTGCGTTCATCTGCCGCTTAACTAGCACATTTAAGCTTTGTGTGTTTTTATGATCTCTTCTAATAGACACAAACAGAGCATTTCCATGGATATTTCTGCGAAAGAATTGCTGAAGAATCACACTGATAAAGAGCGTTTCGCAGCCGCGTCGTCTTGCATCGCGCCGGGGATCTTAACTTAACTTTTTCCGCGCAAACGGCGACGTTCTAGTTCCAGTCCTTTGACAGCCACCGCGTTCTAGAAGCCGTCGCGTCTCGGATCTTAAAGTCCCTATTAGCTGTATTTAGTGTTGTTTTTTCTTCTTTCTGTTGCTCTTGTTGACTTCCACTCGATCTTTCTCTTAATTTTTATTTATCTCCAGGTTTAAAGTAGAATACTACGAAAGGAATGCAAC
>OX453278.1:10719511-10797011 GCA_949710005.1 Ricordea florida
TTCTCAATGTGCCCACCGTCACTCAGGTATAAGACAGGCGGTGGACTGGACCCGACATGAGTAACATCCAAAGCTTCCCGGATGAATCTCACATGATAGATATTGGCAATACACCATCTGCAAAATCAAGAAGGTTAAACATATCAAAGGTATGCCGGCAAACTATGACATCTGGCAATTCTTTGAAAGCTTCTGAACAGTACTATACTGTGATAGCGTTTGTTTTACTATACAGCGTGGTTCTAACTTTTTTATCCGTGTGGATCAACAGTGTGACCATTCTTTGAAAGCTACTGGACAGTACTGTACTGTGGTACTAATTGTGTTCTAACATTTTTGTCTGTGGATCTAATGCAGTACTGTTTGCCTGAAATATAAATATGAGCGCTTTGAGAAACGAAACGAAAACCGTAGGGGTAGCAACCAAATACACATCCCTACCGAACCAATTCTACAATAAAGATATATTTTTGAGCACTTCCACAGGTAAACTTAGAAATAGAAAATTCGAGTTCTTCCAATAGGAGTCGAATTTAACACCATCCGAAATTTACAGTTCTTACAAAGTAACAGAGAACAATTTTTAATTGACGGTCAAGAAGGTAAAAGGCAATAACAGCAAACAGACAACCTCCCAAAAGAGAATGGAATTTTCACTTTACCTACTGATGCATTTGGCCGCGAAAGAAGTGCGAGTTTGTTTAGCCAATCAAGTGTGATTGCAATGCAAAACCAAAGAAGCCCAGAAATCATTTTTTGAAAGGGCATTTAAAACCGCCCAATAATAGCCTATGAGACTGGTTGCAATTGGACAACATGCAGAAGAAATCCGCTATCGTCGTTAAAGGTCAAAGCCTGCAAACAATACCGTTACATTTTGTTGAAGCTATGTTCTACGAAGTAACTAAGCTATTCGTTACTTTACGTGCGCTTTTTTATTTTGTAGAGGTCGGCTGGTGAAAATAAAAAATACCTGACAACATTTTGCCAAAATCCTGGATTTTCTCCTCCCGTCGGCATTATGGCGATGGCGGTGAGAAGAGCAAGTAACGCCAAAAAAAGAATGACCGCTCTTTGGTTCCAGGCCTCACTCCCTCCAAGCCAGAGAATCGTCGAAAGGATGAAGATAGGAAAGACCAAGATAACCTGAATGAGGAATGCTACTGCCTGGAAACACAGAACAAAAAATCGAATTACGCGTTTATGATTGTATTTTATATACAGTCAGGCATCTTGATGATAATAATAATAATATTAATAATAATGATAAATGATGATAATGATAATGATAATGATGATAATAATAGGTACATTTAACTTGATCAGAACAGTTAAGGATGTCATTAGATGACGGCATTGCTGACATTGAGTTCATAAAAAGCTGGCACAAATATGAGTCTTCAGATTCCCCCTGAAATCTCAATGTTTCTGATGTCCACTAAACGTTTGCTCCACAGTCAAGGAGCTGCTGAAAGAAATTGAATGGCTCGAAAAACTACGTAGAACAAGGCATCTCAGGATCGTGGGTACATTCTTAGATCTCCGATGAAATCTAGACTGTACTGAAAGAAAAATCAAGATCTGTTAGATAATGGTGCCACTCCAAGTAGGTATTAGCGGAGCTCCACAGTGGCTCGAAGAGCCGCAGAGCGGAGCTCCATAACTACCGTGCGAGGATAGAAATTGAGAAAACTATGCGTTTGAGTTTTCATGGTCATCGTGGCTAGCGGCATGGCTCGCGGGCGCGTGCGCCTAGCGACGACGACGACGTTGCCCCAACATGGCGGCCATAGTCATCCGGGATATTTAGAAGGTCTTAAACCGAAACGAGGTTTTTTTTCGCGCAATGGCTCTTCCGTTGAGTCGCGAGCTAGATGTTTTTTTTTGACGATTTATTTCAGCTATCGAATCTTCTTTACGTATTTTAATAACTTTAGTGACAGCATTTTCAATGTGTGAGAGTCTGTGTGAGGAGATCCGCTTTCAGGCTTGCCTAAATCTATTTAATACTTTTATCTATTTTGTTTTGCATGGTTTTATTATTATTTTCTAACTACAAAAGGCAGAGTAGTTTCTTGTTACCCTGGAGGTGATGCCTGTCCAACTGTTCGGAGCAACAACGATGGCTTTTCCCATTCCTAGTCCCAACATTATCTGCAAACTTCTAAGTGGTTCTATTTTGCTCTCGTGCTTTCCCATATGAAAAGACAAAGCTGCCGCAGACGTTGCCATAGCTGTCGATAGCTTTATATCCTTAGGATGTATCAGTCCCTCAAACTGGTTAATGCCCAGTTCGTTGTCGAGTCTCTCGATTCCACTTGGTGACATAGTTAAGAGTTCGTAATTTCGCTCTCTGAAAATGCAATATCGGGTTTTCAGTTATTTTTTTTTTCTGGAAATGTTGTTAGTTGGTGGTATTCCTAAATGTTATTTATTAAAGTTATTATTATTCAGCCTTTGATGGGTGCCTTTTTATGTGTATATTGTCACTGCTACGAAAAGAGGAATAGCTTTATGATTATTATATTTTTTGACCTTAAAAGATTATGATGTCGTCTTATCCACTGATTTGTATTACCGTAAGACCATAAGACCAGTACAATAGGGAACACTACTAACAGTACAGTACAGTACGGTATGGTATATTAACAGCATTGTACTGAACTGTACTTTATTATCTGGTTGATTCCGCGAGCGAGGAAGATGAGAGAAATCCTGAGTTCTGATTGGCTACACGAGCGTGGAAGATGGGCCTATCTTACCCGTTCAGGATTTTCTACGTTATTGCGCGAAACAAACCAAATCAAAATGGCCAAATAGATCAATATAATAAATCCAATAATAAATATTAAAAATTCCATTCCATTTCCTCAATTTCTCGGACTTCGACGTTTATGCAGTGATGAGTCTGACTTTTCCAAATGAAACGACGGATTACCTCAGTTCACCAAGAACCGTGGCTACTCTGCGCCGGTTCTGATGGCAGCTCAGGAACGCGCTCAAACAACTGACCAGCCGTCAGCGCCACAAACGTCACAAAAAGAAGAGAACCAGAGAATACCTTTCACACTCACTTTTCACCCACTCAACCTGGCTGTCAAGAACATCATTCTGAAGTTACTTCAGAATGACAGCGAGATACAAGTAGAATCTTCTCACTACCACAATTCATCTCATTTAAACGCAACAAAAACTTTTTAGTTAGAAGCACACTGAAATTGGACGAATCACCTGGCACATTTAAGTGCACACACAAAAGATGCAAGACTTATCCTTTCATTCACAACACAGACAACGTAACAGGACCTAAGATGCATCTAAACCAGTAGCGCGGCACCATTCCACTCAAAACATGACAATCTGCGGCCTATCCCCACACTAGGGTAACATGGAAAACCGTAAAAACCAAGAACAAAGATTTCTCTTTCAACTCGGTTCTCTTAATCCCCACAGTATCAACGAACGTTTTTCATTCATTTGATTAATTTACTCTCGTTCCAACGCTGCTATGGCTCAACCAAGAACACAGCTCAAAACCTCTGTATATAAATTGCACATAATCCATAATCCTCTCATTCGCTCTGACGAAGGGCTAACACTCCAATCGTCAGAACCCGCTCCCCTTTCACCTTACGGTGGTACAAATTACTTTATAAACTTGTTTGATTATCCCAATTTCTTGTGCCATAAAATCAATCTTTAACCAAGCTTGCTCAGTCAAGATGGCTGCATATTGAACTTGGGCAATGGGCAGCTATCTTGACCTAATGCTTAGTCAACAACGCATGACGCATATGTACTGTACTTTACTTCACTGTACTGTACTGTACTGTACTGCTCTATACTGATCTTTAGTGCTGTACTGTGTTGAACTGTGTTGTAATGCACTGTACTGCTCTATACAGATCCTTAGTGCACTGCCCTGTTCTCTACTGTATTGTAATGTACTGAACTGTAATGCACTAAACTGACCTGTAGTTTACTTCAATACACTGCCCTGCCTCTGTACTGTGTTGTAACACACTGCACTGCACTGCACTGCACTGCGCTGCCCTTTACTGCATTGTACTGTAATCTAGTTTAATATTTAATCTTCATTCAATGTACTAAATCCATGCGCGTGATTGGCTAAACTCAATCACGTGATTTTGTGACACGTCACGTCATCACCTAGTAACCGTGCACTAATGAGGATACATCATGCCATCACACAACGGCTGGCATCAAAATGGCCGTTTTGTATTTCATTGAACTCAGATTGAATATTAAAAGGGTAAGAGACTTGAAATTCCTGGTTTGTTTACAAATACACGCACTTGCTGGCTGTAAAATGAACTCAAAATTGTCAATACTGCACTCAGCTTCGCTTCGTGCAGTATTGACAATTTCGAGTTCATTTTACAGCCAGCGCGTGCGTGTATTTGTAAACAAACCACTCATTTCAGTCTCTAACCCGTAAATACTACACTGCACGGAAATGCACTGTACTGTAATGCACGTACTGTGCTGAATGTGTTCATATGTACTGCACTGTGTTGAAATGAACTACACTGCATTGTACTGTACTGTAGTAATTGCACTGCACGGTACTGCGGTTTATTGTCCAGCACTATATCAGTTGCACTGCATTGTACTGTACCAAGCAATGTATGATAGCATTTCATTACCGACGCGAGGATGGTCGCCTCCACTTGTTCACAGCAACATTACATATGTATTCTGGAGCTACGTCTTGCAGATCAGCTAAAGTCAGAGGCTTGTTTATGTCTTCTGCGACCGGCTGAGCACAGGTGCACTTAGAGAGAATGTCTTGACACAACCCTGCACAGCTAATGACTGCAGTGCTCTCAGGAGAGTAGAACGATTTCTGAAGTCGCCAGCTGAAATAGAGATCAGTAGAGGTATTCTAAGTGCAATACCAAGGAAAGGGCAGGACAGGACAATTGAATTTAACGCCACATCAGCTAATTAAGCGGTTTATAATTGACTGTCAAAAGTCATCTCGCAACCGCCTTGAATTCGAGCTGATCACAATTGAGACAAAAATCAATCTCGACCACACTTTTCGCTTTGATGTCATGACGGACAGTTCTGACAAGCACTTCTAATGATTGCTCACTCCAACCAGTTTTATTCAATGCCACGTAGGCACGATGTGATTGGTCGTTTTTCAATTGACTAACAGAAGACAGAAACACGCTCTTACCCAAGCTGTAGCGATTTTGAAAGTGAATGTCTTCAAGGTTATTCCGCATAGAGCGAATAAAATCCTTTGTAGGATCTTTATACGCGTACAAAGAAAATTAATTAAAAAGGGCTTTGACGGATTCGGAAATTGCATTCTTAAAGTGGAATAAATCAAATCAGTATCGAATTAGGAAGTGCAGTTCTTTTTATCGTTTTTAATGCCCAAGAGGTAGAAGAGGCCAAGGAAACATCAAAAAGGAGCAAGGCTTATAGAGAGCCATCTTGACCGAACAAGCTTGGTCAATGAATATTTTATAATATTTACTATTCAATACCCAGTGCCATTGTTCTATCTCCGCACTAAATCACTGATTGCAGGCGCCCCTTCTGCTTTGTTCCTCAACGCACAAAGGAATATAATTAGCACTTGTTGATTAGCTCAACTGGGAATTGGTGACAGAAACGCCTTGCGGTAACGTGTGAATATTTCATTGTGTTTTGTAAGGTCTCTGAACTACTGCAAAACAATGTGCAGTGTTTGAAATGGGGTCCGTTCCTCACTAATGTTAGTTTTTGATATAGAAGCTATAGCTGATTTGCGGTTTGTGTTGTTTGTTTTTCAGCATGTGATGTTGGTTCTGTCCTCGTTTACCGGTACACAAGAGCCGACACAAAAGACCAAACAATGCATTACAACTTAACACTGACTCCTAAACAAAGAAAGTACAATGGTTATTCCTTGGTGTACCGGTACAAGAGGACAGAACCTGTGATGTTTGCCAGCGATTGGCTTGCTGAACAATTCTTAAACAACGTGCAGTGTGCGAAATATGCGGGTACGCTTTGCACTAATGATAACTTGAATAGGTCTCTTTGTTGTTTTTTTTTTCGGCGAGCCACGCGGAAAAAATAGACAATGAGAAATACCGGAGTATTTGCATATGCATCGAAACTTTTCCTTCAGTTGTTACCAGACAGGGAAGAAGTGTATGACAATAGCTCTACATCAGACGAGGATGAACGAGCAAACCACCAGCTATAAGTGAATCTTCACCAGTATTTAGAGTTCCGTTTTGTTGTGTTGCTCATTTGAAAAGAAAAACTGTGAGGGCGTACGAAAATAATAATGAGCCTGAAAGATGTCCAGTTCAGCTTTACAAGGACTATATGGCCCACGTACCTGAAAATGGCCCACGCACCTGAAGATGCCTCCGCCAATTCGTTTTCTTTGAGGCCTTGAAAAGAGCCAAAAGGACAAATTTGGTACTACAAGATAGCAGCAGGACGAGAGACGTTGGGCAACGTTGTTGCCCAAGTCATGAAAAGCGCTGGTTTTGAAGCTGGGTATTACACCAAATGAATCATTCATTGCGAATAACATGCGCTGCTTGATTATGTGACTAAGGTCTTCCTGAGCAGTTAATTCAGGAAACAACTGTTTATAGGTCTACAGATAGGGTTCGATGTTACAAACTTACTACTTCTTCTTTTAAAAGAAAGGAAAGTGAAATAGTCCAGAGGCGTTTAAAAGGAAGAAGATACAACTTGTAAGGTTAGAAAGCAGGAGTACGTAGAAAATGAAGGGGAAGGAGAAACCTCTAAAACGAAAGAGGAAGAAAATAAAATTGTAATCTCTGCCAAGAACACCAAAATAAGTGTCAGAAAATAAGAGCATAAGTTGTAGTTCATTTGAATATTGTAACCGTAATGAAGATGTAGCCACGGAAAATTTCAGAAATTTAATTTAAGAAACGCGTGACTTGGAAAAATAGAAGTATAGAAAAGGTTGTGTCCTCGTGTACAGGTACACAAGAGCAGATACAAGAGACCAAACAATACATTACAGATAAACAATAACTCTTAAACAAAGAAAATACAATGGTTATTCCTTGGTGTACCGGTACCCGAGGACAGAACCGAAAATTACTGTTTGGTGTCCTTGATAATCTCAGACTGCTTGTTAATATTGCAGCCTAGCTACACACTGCAATATTAAAAATATTGCAGTGTTAGGCTGCAGTATTAAAAATATTGCAGCCTGTTTGTTTTAGCACGTTTAGTATATATTACCCCTGATAATTTCCCTGCTAACAAAAAGGACCGCCCCCGTTTTCCTCAGACAGTTTTAGCATCTTTTAAGACTGCAATCAGTCATTTAGTGCAGAGAGAGAACAATGGCACTGGGTATTGAATAGTAAATATCTAATAAATAATGGCTATTTTGCTCAGCTTTGTTTCGCGCGACAAGCGAAAGCGAGGGATGTACACTTCATGTCAGATCCCGAGGGAAACAGTTTAGTTTCGTTTTGTCAGGAGTCTGGTTTAACTGGTTTAACTAACTGGTTTCCTAAGGGAGTTGTTATATTCCTAGACTTTCAGTTCACCAACCACAAAGAATAAAGAGCTCATTAAAGAATCTCGAAACTTGCAAGAACCTCTGACTGAATGATTCAGTAACTGAAAAAGTAGTCTCTGTACTTTACAAGTTCAATAACTTTGTAACAATGTTGCGTTTTAACTTGAGGCTTCTTGCTTGTTGTACCGGAACCAGAAATAATGCTATTTGCGCGATGGCAACTTCCGCAGTAAGCGGTAATTAGTAAGAGACTAATGGCGTCCACCACGAGATGTGGACGTTTTTTGCCTTGTTCTTTGCATTTTTTTGAGAGCTGGAAAGGAACTTAAGTGTAAGTAGTATGTCTCTGGTCTTAAGTTTCGAGTTTTCGCTTTTCATGTCCAACGTTTGTAACTTGAATCTAAAACTGTGTAATATTTTCTCTACGTTCTACCGCGCTTAGCAGGCAAAGCGTGTGTTGAAATAAAGTTTAGTTTGAAACCAGTACATTTGTGTTGTTGTGTTCATTCACGAAGTAATATATTAAACACAAGATAGTGTTTAATCACATATCAAATACCGAAAAGAGCTGAAAATACGACGCATGGCGCAGTATTTTTTGGGACATCCGAGTTGTTTTGTATGTGGTAAGACATATGTATCGAGTGTTTCATATTGCTTCTCAAAAGAAATTATTTAGGAGAAACGACGATGCAAAAACGTGTTTCATCAGATATCCAAACACGCCACGATGCTTGATTTCATTTGTATTTTTTTCAACAAATAGATTATGATCTCAAGATTTCCCCATAGGGCGATAATTGAGAGCGAATAATCTAATTGTCTTAGTGAAAATCATAATAAACGAATCATTTTTCGGTGAAAAACTACCAAAATACTAAATCTTCTTGCGAAACCAAAGCGCGAAGTACGTCGCCGTTTTGAAAACGATCTTCAACCAAGTGCTGCACTCTATTGGCTGATAATGTGCAGTAGCACAACTAAACAGATTGCGGCACTTGCATCAGTGTACTAGTAGATTTTTACTAATATGCGTTATAAATGCGTTTGAGGAAGTAGAATCTTGCAATGTTTTTCCCGTCATCTATTACACCATCTTTCACCGTGCTTTGATCATGTGCTGTTGTATCCCGAGCAGGGCATTATTGCTGAATCATATCACATTCCCAATACATTTGAATTTAGTTAAAGCTACGTGACCAAGAATTAATCATCCACTGGCAGTTCCTCTTTAGTTGACTGAAAGTCTTGGAATAAAACAATATGAAATTAATTAAATTATTTTAGGCATATTCGGCTTGCCTTTCCACCAACACACGCGCTTCCTTACCCCATTCCCGCAACAATTTAAAACCTCTACCATCAGTACCTGTTATATGCGTGGATCGCGTTTATTTGAACCAAACCAAACAGAGGATTCAGCCAGATGAGGATCGCAGATATCCACATTACTATGTAAAACTTCACATCAGTGTATTCAAAGTGCAACACGCTGGTCTTGTAAACTCGCCACTTGACGGCGTAAGCGTAAAGATAAACTATGAGCGCCAAAGAAGCTTTATCCCGCAAAGGGGGAATCCCGAGCCATAAGAATATGCTAAGTATTATAACCAGAGCATTCAGCCACATTGGGGTGACGACTATGTACTCCTCTATGAGCCAAGGTAAGAAAACCATGGCAAACAGAAAACCTGTGATGTTGAACAAGAAGCGGACAAAGGGAGACAAGGTTGGTCCGACAGTGGCTTTTAAAAAGTAAAGCAAAAGGAAGGCAATAAACAGAGACACAAACACCACGAAAGTGGAGAGCATCTGAGGGTCTAGAATAGGGACGCATTCAATATCACTCGTCATGTTGTAAAGCTTGGAAATGGTTGGATTCTTTGCGACCTGAGCGGCGGTGAAATTATGGGATGCTACTTCAGGACAAATGAAAGGGGCGCGCATGAATGGGCCAAACAGAAAATCGACGAGATAAGCCGTCGGAAAAGCAAACGAGAACAGGGTAACGATTGGAAGGATGATTGAGACGACGAAGAGGAGAGTCAACAAAATGACCGTGTCGAAGAATCCTTGAAGTGGAGTCTGCCAGTTGCAGACTACACCCACTCTCTGGCGCATTTGATCAAAGAACTGCTGATGCCAGCTAGGGTCGTCTTTTTGTTCGTTTCGGTATTTCCAGTCCAGGTACGCCGTTCCTGTGTAACCACCCCCAGATACACAGCTCAAGCAGTCTAATTTGACGTCATGTTGCAGGAGTCTGCGCAGAACGCCAGAGCATAATGCCGCTGACCGGACACCGCCGCCGGAAAAAGCCAAACCAACTTGATCCATCGATGAAATAGTGTGTTGAGCTGTTACCTCTCTAGTAAAAAGCTATAGAGAGAATTAAAAGATTGCGTTTATTTCAAATTAACAACTTTTAGTATAAATACTTAGGTGATTATACGAAATCGCGTGCTCTGATTGGTTCGCTATCTCGGATTATCAGCCGATAATCACCTCGACGAACAAAATGGCTGCCAGTCGTTCGCGCGCTTTTGATGAAATAAAATTTTTAGTAGTTATGAAAAGCCGATTCTAGCGCAAAGTTATGAAAAGCCGATTCTAGCGCAAAATTTAATTCAGAATTTAAAAAATGGTGTAAAGTATCTGGCGCAGTCCTCCTCCTCCTCCTCCTACTCCTCCTACAGATACTTTACACCATTAAATTTAAATTGGATTAAAGAGATGTAAATGGTAATAAAATATGGAAAAGAAAACAGCGAACCAACTAAAAGTACTTGCCAAAGAGCAGGGTATTAAAGGATATTCTAGAATGCCTAAAGCAGAACTCATCGAAGAGCTGGGTAATATTCAAAGACCCATTCCAGAACCCAGAAAATCGCTATTTAAATCATTCAAAGATTTATTAGGAAGAGCTAACAATTCAGTTAGGAAAGGTATTAAAAAATTTTCAGACTTGATTATATCTTATGTCCCAGAATCTATCAAAAATAGTGTAAACCGTGCATTTAATGAACTTGATGATTTCACTACAAAAGAAGAAGAAGATTATTTCACTGCATAAGAAGAAGAAGATTATTTCACTGCAGAAGAAGAAGAAGAAGAAGAAGAAGATTTCACTCCAAAAGAACATCAAATAGCGTTGAAGGGGTATCTGAAAACCTACAGGATAGATGGACAGAAAGGACATGATGAAAAGATGTTCATCGCTAATATCAAACCAAAAGTTCTAGATCTCATTAAGCAGCAAAAGAAACCGCTCAAGGTGAAATTTATCTTAACGTGTAAGTTTATAAAAGAGAATCCTGCTACTGGACAGATTGATGAAAACTCAGGATACTTTCATTCAACCGTAGAAACGATTACTAAGTCAACCGATTTCTCTGACTCGTTCAATACTATGACAAATCGTATACTTGAATCAATACAACAGTTTCAAAATCAAGTTTCTGGATGGCAATTCGACCGAGTGGAATACTTTGATATCAAGATTGACCCCTTTGAACCTCTTTCTGGAAGTTCCTATATTCCACTACCATTAAAATTAGCATCAAAGAAGGCAATCATCAATGTTAGAAACGAGAACGATCATGAGTGTTTCAAGTGGTCAGTAACCTCCGCTGTGTTTCCTAAAGATAAACATGCTCAAAGACTAAATAAACAAATGAGAGAGAACTCTGAGAAGTTCAACTGGTTAGGAATAGAGTTCCCCGTTTCACTAAAACAGATTGATAAGTTCGAAAAGCAAAACCCCTATGTGATTAACGTCTACGGATATGAAGGTGAAGTATACCCTCTAAAAATAAGTAAGAAACGAGGAGGTCATGTGATCAACTTACTTCTCATATCAAACGATGAAACAAATCACTACTGCTGGATAAAGAATATGAGTAGACTTTTATCCTCTCAAGTAAATAATCACCAACACGCACGCACATTTTGCTATAGATGCCTCAACTCATTCCAGTCAAAAAATTCATTAGAAAAACATCTTGAATACTGCACCACAAATGAAGAAGTTAAGATTGAAATGCCTTTAGATAATGATGGAAATCCCCGCTATATTTACTTTAAAAATTATAAAAGAAAAATGCGGCACCCCTTTGTTGTATATGCTGACTTTGAGAGCTCTACAGAGAAAATACACACCTGCTCTCCAGATGAAAGTAAAAGCTTTACTAAACAATACCAGAAGCACAAACCATCTGGATTCTGCTATCTCATCAAGTGTTTTGACGACAACATATTTCCACCCATTCTTGTACGATACACTGCTGAATCCCCAGACGAAGATATCCCACAGATGTTTGTAGATAATTTAGAGTCAGATATTAAGAAAATTTACAATAAGTTCAAGTTTTCTAAGAAAGTTAAGATGACTAAACAGGATAAAATCGACTATGAAAATGCTACTCACTGCCACATCTGCGAGGGCGAATTAGGAGAAGATAAGGTATTAGACCACTGCCACCTTACAGGAAAGTATAGAGGAGCAGCTCATAATGAATGCAACTTAAATTACAAGATTCCAAAGTTCTTTCCAGTCTTCTTTCATAATCTATCTGGATATGATTCGCACTTATTTATCAAGAACCTTGGTACATCAGAAGGTAAAATAAACTGTATACCTAATAATGAGGAAAAGTATATTTCTTTCACAAAACAGATTGTAGTTAGAACATTTATAATCAGAGAAGGTAAGCAGGTTGATGTGAAGCGAGATATTAGATTCATCGATTCATTTAAATTTATGGCAACCAGCCTTGACAGCTTAGTAACTAATCTACCAAAAGAAGCTTTCAAAAACCTATCGAGCTACTATGAAGGCGAGCAATTAGAGTTATTGTTGAGAAAGGGTGTTTTCCCATATGATTGGTTTGACGGCCTCGATAAACTATCAAGTACACAATTACCACCTAAAGAAGCGTTCTACTCAAAACTCAATGACACAGACATAACAGAAGACAACTATCAACATGCTCAAAAGGTGTGGGAAACCTTCAATATGAAAACAATGAGGGAATATCACGACCTATATCTTGAGTCAGATGTACTACTGTTAGCTGATGTCTTCGAGAACTTTAGAGATGTTTGCCAAAAGAATTATGATCTAGATCCTGCATGGTATTACACAGCGCCCGGTCTAGCCTGGGATGTAGCGTTAAAATTAACTAAAGTAGAGTTGGAGCTGCTAACTGACCCCGACATGCTACTTATGGTTGAGAAAGGTATTCGAGGAGGTGTATCTATGATCTCTACTAGATATGGTAAAGCTAACAACCCCTACATGACAAACTTTGATTCTAACCTACCCATAAAGTATATCGTAGATCTCGATGCAAACAATCTCTATGGTGGGGGAATGAGTAAACCACTACCTACTCACGGTTTTAGATGGATGACTGACCAAGAGCTTACAGACTGGAAAAATCTCCCATGCATACTAGAAGTTGACTTGGAATATCCTCATCACCTTCACGACTTGCATAACGACTATCCACTAGCTCCAGAGAGACTTATCGTTAACAAGGTTGAGAAATTGATCCCAAACCTTAACGACAAGGTAAAGTATGTTGTTCACCACGAAACCCTGAAAGTTTACGAAAGTCTTGGATTAAAAGTCACCAAGATTCATAGGGGTATTACATTCGAAGAGTCTGCATGGTTAAAGCCTTACATCGACTTGAATACCAACCTCAGGGCGAAAGCATCCAACGAATTTGAGAAAGATTTCTTCAAGCTGATGAATAACTCTGTCTTTGGGAAAACCATGGAAAACATCAGAAAAAGGGTGGACGTACGATTGGTTACGAATGAAAAAGATGCGAAAAAATTAATATCAAAGCCGAACTATCAGCATCGCACCATCTTTTGTGAGAATCTAGTAGCCATCCACATGAAGAAAACAAAGTTAGTCCTCGATAAGCCAGTTTACTTAGGCATGTGTATTCTAGACCTAAGTAAAACATTGATGTATGATTTTCACTATAATTACATCAAACCAAAATATGATGTAAAAGCTAAATTGTTGTTCACAGATACGGACAGTCTTTCCTATGAGATAGAAACAGATGATTTCTACAAAGACATCAGCAAAGATGTAAAATCCATGTTTGATACCAGCAACTATCTCAAAAACCATCCATCAGGTATCGAGACAGGTGTGAACAAGAAAATTATAGGTATGTTTAAAGATGAAGCTGGTGGAAAGATAATTGAAGAGTTTGTTGGTCTACGTGCTAAACTTTACAGCTACAAGATGCATAATGGAGAAGAGATAAAAAAGGACAAAGGGGTAAAAGCATCAGTCGTAAAAAAGACCATAACCTTTGATGATTATAAGAGATGTCTATTAAATAAACAGCCACAGATGAGGCAGATGAATGTAATAAGAAGCCATAAGCATGATGTTTACACTGAAACGGTTAATAAGATAGCCTTATCACCATTTGATGACAAGAGACACATTTGTGAAGATGGTATACATACTTACGCCCACGGACATTATCGTTCCAACACAAAATTAGGAGGCAGCTCAGTATCGTCTGGTACAAACTGAAGCTCTTCCCTAACAAAACTACGCCTCGGTCCATCTAGTAAATAATACAACACTGGCTGATTAGGTGACACCACACTACGCGATAGATCAAAGACTTTCAAACTCCAGATAGGATCCGTAGCACGTCTTCGTTCTCCGCCTTCATCTTCTCCAGGAGCAAGTAAGTATCTAACTTTAACACCAGGTGGCAGTCTCACCTCATCATGTCCAACAACTCGCTTATAATTTGGAGGATCAATATCAACCTCTTTCAGTCTTATAGCTTTCTCAGGCTCTTTACCAGTTATTCTCGTTGGTATACTATTCAGAGTTTTCAAAATAGCCGGTAATCGTTTCACCCATACTCTAGACCTATCATCACTAATCATTTCTTGAGCATATTGATGACTAAATAGTTTTTCTGATAATGTTTTATTTGCTCTTTCAACAAATGCTTGAGCTCTATGGTTTCCAGCTTCAGACCGTTGTATGGTTACATTATGTTTTTTCATAAGTTTTGTTACATCACCCATAAATTCTCTTCCAGGATCAACAATTAATGTTTTAGGATATTTTAACTTTCTGGAGTATATTTTTGTTAAAGCTTTTGAAATCTCATTACTTTCTTTAGAGGTTAGTGGTTCTGCATCTTTGTATCTCGAGGCAATATCAATCACAACCAGAGCATATCGATATGTCTTTCTTCCCACCTTATCATGTGGTAAAAATAATAGATCTGCTTGATAAATCTGATTAGGCTTTTCCACATTCCAGTGCGGTCTGGGGATATACTTTGGAGCTGGTAGATAGATTTGCCACAGCGCCTGTTTCTCAAGCCATCTTTTAGCCTCAGCTTCACTAACTTTTGCTTTTTCAGCTAATTTTGGAATGGCAGAATACCCTTTCCAATATCCATAAGTGGAATAGTATATTTTTGTTAGCATGTTTTCGTTACTCATTTAAAGAATAATCCGTCTATCTTTAAAATAAATATGTCACAAGCTATATCTGAAGAAATTAACCCAAACAGGATTCCACTAGAGCCTCTCGGTTTGAAAGCGGAATCGTCACTGAATCGAATTACACTAAATCCCTCATCCGCTAATCCTGAAGAAACACTATATATAAATATTCCACAACTTGCTAAGAATGTAGTGATTGTCCCAGGAAGTGTATCTCTACTATTTGACTTGACTGTTGATGGTCATGCTAAAAACACCCTTGTGAATAACGTAGGCAGTAACCTTGTATCCAGACTCAGGGTTCTTTTTGGTGGAGAAACACTACAGGATACTCAAAGATACGATCTCTTTCAAACCTACCATGACTTATACTTAACAGCTGAAGATCGTCAGAATGGAATAAAACAAGGTATTTCTTCTGAAAACATGAGGAAGCTTAGGACAAATGCGGGTGATAAGGTAACCTCAGGAAATGATAAGGAAGTAGCTCTTGCAGCAGTATACAACACCAAGTACCGTATCCCACTCAACCATCCTATTCTCAGCAAGCATGGGGCTTTCTATCCAAAGGCGTTACCTCATTCACTAATCTTTGAGATTACACTGGCCTCAGTTTCCGATATTGTTGTTTATTCTGACAAGACCAAGACTCCAACTTACAAAATCGAAAACCTTGAGTTGGAATATTCTTGTATCTCAAGTGAATACTTAGCTAGTGAGGCTCAGTCAGCTTATCAGGTTGGTAAAGTATTCTTTTACGAGAATGTACTTCTCCACAAAACTTTTACCATCTCCAAACCTAATGACAGTTACATAAACGAGTACATTAATATACCTAGGAGATCAATGACAGGGATATTGTGCTTGTTCACAGAGAGATATGTCGGAGGAGCACGAGACTCTGAGAAGTTTGTCAATCCAAATATCACATCAATCGACATTAACGTTGACGGCATGCCAAACCGTATCTACTCCAAGGGAATGAAACCGTCAGACTTCTGGGATTCGGTAATGAAACGTGTCGGTAAAGAGGGTGTCAAGCTAAATGATTTTTATGTCGACAAGTTTGCTCTATGGATTGACTTGAGAACTCACCCTGACAATAGTATTCATGGAGGAGGTATGGCCTTGAACAACACACGAGATGGAGTAAAACTTGAAATGAAACGAAAAGTTGGAGGAACAGGAAATATCACCTGTCATATGTTTGTGGTAGCCGACGCGTTGATGGAGATCATGAATTCAAACTTAAGATCAATTATGTATTAGTTAAAAGATGGAAGAACTGCGAGAAAAAGTTCCTTTTCATTGCATTATAACCGGTCCAACAAATTGTGGTAAGACAAAGTACATCACGGAGCAGCTTCGAGGACCGTTCCGAAATGTTTTTGAATACATTGTTCTCATATGTCCAACTTATGCTAAAAATAAGACTTATCATAAATTTGCTCACGGTGATAAACGTTTCTTGGTATTATCGCCTGATGCTAGTAACAGTGATGAGATTAACGAGTTATTAACTGATTGCCAAACTTTGTTCTCTGGTACTAATACACTAATAATTTTAGACGACTGTGCTGTATCGAATGATCTAAAGAAACGCTCGAACAAGTTTATAGATCTAGCATTCTCTGGAAGACATCATGGATTATCAGTATGGGTTCTCACTCAGCAATTAACATCCATAGCAAAACCATTCCGTGAAAATGTAGCTTGTGTGGTTACATTCCATAATCCATCACAAAAAGGGATGAAGATGCTTTTCGAAGATTATGGAGGTGATTTAGAAGCGGAAACTCGTAAAAAGTTTGTAGAAATGCTGAAAACTGAAAAATATTCGAGACTCTGTTTGTGTTTACGTTATCCATTCCAATGTTATTTAGAGATTCCTGCTGTGATTTAAAAGAATCTAAGTATTATTACAAAATTAAAAGATGACAAGCGTTGAAGATTATATGGAAGAACAACCTGAGGTCAAAGATGATGTTAAAGATGATGATGTTGAAATCAAACAAGAATCACTAGCTATTCTCGCATCTCTTGGGAATACAAAGGAATATTTAGGTGTTGATATGAGTCTAGGTGATATCAAGAAACTCACGGCAAAAGATGTAGAAAAATATTATAATCGATACCAAGCAGTCTTAGGCAAGCAAGTTAGTAGTGGATTAGTAGATTCAGCACTTCAAGCAGCGTCTCATATCATTTCTTACGTGGTTCCTGTAGATGACACTGAAGCGCTTAGCAAAGACTTGCAGAACGATGAGTTGGTTAAGCGTGAACTGACAAACTTTGTAGGTCTCTTGGTATTAAAAGGTGGAAGATTGGTAGCACTTGCCAGCGGACTATTCCAGGTTGCTAAGCACATTAGAATCAACAAAACTGAGCAGACTAATGAGCAGACTACTGAGAACAACTGATTTAAAGATTCTTTACTATGGGAAATAAATAATCATGTCTGATGAAGTTGTTGAACAAATTACAATAGATCCCCCTCCTCCTAAAAATAAGAAAGCTGTTAAAGAGAAAGATCCCAAAAAGGTTGCTGCCGGTAAGAAACTAGCAGAATATAACAAAAGAGCCAAAGAAGCGTTAGCTAGGGAAACAGCAAGGGAAATGAAACGTGAAGCGGAGACTAACCAGGAAGAAAATATAAATGCAGAGAGCGAATCTAAAGCATGGATTGCAGAGCTATCTTTTACTACTGTGTTATCTATTGTTGGAATAGGGTTTACCGCAGTTGACATGTTTATGAGGTACTACAAAAACAGAAAACCACCAACCCAACCACCACCCTCAAATATTCCTACCCAACCACCACCCTCACATACCACTACCCAACCAACTCCGAAAATAGTAATGCTCTGAGGAAAACCAGTTTAAAGATTTTCTCTACCCACAATAAAAATCATGTCAACTGAAAACAAACTTGTGAAAACTGTTACCGATTCAGCCGTCATTATCGGATTGGCTGCCGGTGTTGGATACGTAGCTAAAAAGGCTATGAAAGAATCATTCATCAACGATCCATCCTCAAGTATTACAAACTATGCTAAATGGGTCGCTGTCCTTTCCGGTAGTATGTACCTAAAAACTTATTTAGAAGATCAAAAGATTTTGCCGACTTAAAGATTTTACATATTGATCAATAAATAGCGACAATAGCAATGATGATTGGTGGAGCTATATTGAATGCGACTACGTTCGTTGGTGGCTCGTATCTTGCAAAATATCTCTCAGGTGATAACACAGATTCAGAGCGAATACGACACGACAAGGCAATAGAAAAATATCAAAAAGATTATGCTTCATACCAGGAAAAGAGACAGAAACTCATTGATTGGTACTCTCAACAGCGGGATTCTAAACACCAGGCTTCACAAAATATTTCGAATACCGATGAAGCTTTGAAATTGTATAGTCATACACATGAACCAAAATTCTCTGATTATTATAGACCTAGTAGCAACCAAAAGATGGGGGAGATGGCATATGTGGGTGGTGGTATGCTGGCATTGGGTTATATGGTTAGTAAATTATTTTAGGTAAGTGTGTGACCAGTTTAAAGATTTCTTACTGATAAGTAAAAAATTATGGAAGAAGACCCAGAAATACCAGACTTTGAACCAGTTGATCAAGACGATGATGATAAAGAATTGATAGAAATGACTTCCATATCATCTAATAACGACACAGATGATAGAACACCGCTACTTAGTGAGAAAAGTGAGAATAGGAGAACACCGCCACTTAGTGAGAAATATGATGATAGGAGAGAAGCGCTACAATATATCAAACGTATATTTCCCGATTTCAACCCTTTGGATTCTCCATTTACAGCAGAATGGGATAAGGATGGGAATTTGAAGGTTAAATTGAGTGCTCAGAGTAATGCTGCAGAACATACATTGATTGATAAAGATGAGGTAATCAATTATGATAATTTACCAAAAAATATAAAAAAATCTCTGGGTATTAGTTATGAAAAAATTCTTGGAAGAAATGATGAGCTTGTATCACAATTGGAGGAAGCAAATGAAAAGAATAAAGAATTGAATGCTGCCCTTGATGGATTGGATGCAACCGTAAAAACAAATACTTATGAGATACAATACTATGTTGATAAAGAAAAAGAGTTAAGAGGTGTAATTGAACGACATCAAACCAGAATCGCGAAAAATGAAAGCTTTTTGGATGCAGCTGTTAAACAGAAGATAGAAGCTAAAACAGAGGTTGAGAAACTTTTGATTGAATTGAAACGATACAAAGATGAACTAGACAAAAATAAGAAGGGACTGTCCAATTTAAGAAAGGTAGAACAAAGTAGAGATCGTTTACTCTCCAGGGTCAATGAATTGGAAGAGATGGTTAGAAAGCAGATAATATCAAACGAAGATAAAATAGCCGATCTCGAGAGACGAAACGAGTCAATAATAGAAAGACTGCCATTAAGAGAGCGGATAAAGGCCATCTTCAAAAAGTACGGTTTTACAGTCTTTGCCGTTGTGAGTGCCGTTGGTGTGGTCATTGGTGTTATCGTTTCTAATCTTTCTAAAGGTCTAACCAAATTGGGTAAAGGTGTTGGTAACGGTTTGAAAACGATTGGTAAGAAACTTGGTGAAATATTGTTCAAAACAGCGGGGGAGGTTATTGGATTTTTAGGTAAGAACGCTTGGCTGCTGATAGTGGCTGTGGTTCTATATTTTGTGGAACAATTTAAAAAGAAGATACGCTAAGTAAAAAAAATAATGAATGATACAACGTTTCTATCTATCACTATGCTAACTCCTGAAACAAGAATTTATCTGGATCCACCCTTAACCAATGTAAAAGAGATACAATCGCAATTTATTTACATTCATCAATCGTCGTATAGAAATCCTTTGTACTTAATGTGTGATCTTATAGAGCCAAAGTCTTCATATTCCAATTGTTGTATCCCCATCGCTGAAAATGTAGAACTTAAACCCTCACAAGTACTATCTGTTATTCCATCTCAAGAGAATCCTTGTTTAAGAGTTCCACAAACCAAAAATCCGGTCAACTACTTTACTTTATGGATTTTAGATGAAAAGGGAAGAAAGGCTAACTTAAATAACGAACCTATTCGAATTCATTTAAAGATTTCATGTTGATCAGTAAAAAATGGAAGACTACAATAGAATTTATCCACAAGTGCCTCTGAACGGGGACCCAAATAATTTCAGACTTCAAAAATCGTGTGAAGTAGTACATAATCTTCAGAAGGAAATTAGACATTATGAGGATGTTAGGAAAAAATACAATAGAGCGAGGGGGATATTTACTAAAATCAGTGTTGGTAGTGGGGTGGTTTCAGTTATCCTATCTGCAAGTGGACTTGGAACCTCTCTTACTGGTTTTGGTGCTGTTGTTGGTATCCCGTTGGGAGCGGTTGGTGGTCTTTGTGGAGGAATATCGGTCGGATTCGGTGCGGCTTCTAAACGACTTTCACATAAAGTTAGTAAACACGAACAGACCGTTTCCCTGGCAAAAGCAAAAGTAAATACCATTCACGACTTGGTTTCAAAGGCACTGAAAGATAACGCCATCTCCGACCAAGAATTTTCGCTAATTTTAGCAGAGGTGGACAAGTTTGAAAAACTAAAACTCGAAATAAACTGGAAAGATACAGAAAAAAACTTAAATATGTCACAGATAAGGACAGAGGTTCGTGCGGAAATTTTAAAGGAGTTAACCGGTCCAGAGAGTTGTATTTCGCCGGTCCTAGCGCAAAATTAAAAAAATTAAAAAAATTAAAAAAAAAATTAAAAAAGCTGGCGCAAAATTAAAAAAAAGATTTAAAGATATGTGAATAGTAAGTAAAGATGGAGAAGAACACAGTTAAACAATTGAAAGAACTAGCCAAAGAGCAGGGTATTAAAGGATATTATCGAATGCGTAAAGCCGAACTCATCGAAGAATTGAGTAATATAGAAACAACTAGAACTAATATCCCTAACCAGTCTAAAAGACCCATCCCAGCCCCTAGAACTAATATCCCCAACCATCCTCAAAGGCCAATCCCAGCCCCTAGAACTAATATTCCTAACCAACCGCAAAGGCCAATCCCAGCCCCTAGAACTAATATCCCTAACCAGTCTAAAAGACCCATCCCAGCCCCTAGAACTAATATCCCTAACCAGTCTAAAAGACCCATCCCAGCCCCTAGAACTAATACCCCTAACCAGTCTAAAAGACCTATTCCAGCCCCCAGAAAAAATATCCCCAACCAGACTCAAAGACCTATTCCAGCCCCCAGAAAAATATCCCCAACCAGCCTCAAAGACCTATTCCAGCCCCCAGAAAAAATATCCCCAACCAGCCTCAAAGACCTATTCCAGCCCCCAGAAAAAATATCCCCAACCAGACTCAAAGACCTATTCTTGATGAACCGGTACCTGAGATTAATGTTCCCATTCTCGAACCTTCCAAACCCACATCCCAACCCACATTACTTAAAAATTTAGAAAGCAAAGTTATCAAACCGATAAAGAAAGCTAGTAAAAAGTTCACAGATTGGATTCTATCTTTAGTCCCAGAAAATATCAAAAAGACTGTAAAAAAACGAGTAGAAAGTCAGAAGGAAAAGTTTAACCGAATATTCAAAAGCTTCACTCCAAAAGAACAACAAACAGCGTTGAAGGGGTATCTGAAAACCTACAGGATAGATGGACAGAAAGGACATGATGAAAAGATGTTCATCGCTAATATCAAACCAAAAGTTCTAGATCTCATTAAGCAGCAAAAGAAACCGCTCAAGGTGAAATTTATCTTAACGTGTAAGTTTATAAAAGAGAAACTAGCTACTAACTAGATTGATGAAACTTCAAAATACTTTCATTCACCTGTAGAAATCATAACAGAGTCAACCGATTTATCTAACTTATTCGATACTATGACCAATCACCAACTTGGGGAGTTTGAGCGATTTAAAGATAATGGTTACGGTTGGAAATTCGACCATGTGGAATACTTTGATATACACATCGACCCCTTTTGAACCGCTTTCTGGAAGTTCCTATATTCCACTACCATCAAAATTAACATTCAAGAAGGCAATTATCAACGTTAAGAATGAGAAGGATCATGAGTGTTTCAAGTGGGCAGTAACCTCAGCCGTGTTTCCAAGGGAGAAAGACCCACAAAGACTAAATAAACAAATGAGAGAAAACTCAAATAATTTTGACTGGTCAGGAATAGAGTTCCCCGTTTCATTAAAACAGATTGATAAGTTTGAAAAGCAAAACCCCTATGCGATTAACGTTTACGGATATGAAGGAGATGTATACCCTCTAAAAATAAGTAAGAAACATAAAACTCATGTGATCAACTTACTTCTAATATCAAACGATGAAACAAATCACTACTGCTGGATAAAGAATATGAGTAAACTTTTATCCTCTCAAGTAAATAATCACCAACACGCACGAACATTTTGCCCTAGATGCCTCAACTCATTCCAGTCAAATACTTCATTAGAAAAACATCTCGAATACTGCAACGAAAACGAAGAAGTTAAGATTGAAATGCCTTTAGATAAAGATGGAAATCCTAATTATATTTACTTTAAGAATTTCAACAGAAAAATGAGACACCCCTTTGTTGTATATGCCGACTTTGAGAGCTTTCAAGAGAAAATACACACCTGCTCTCCAGATGAAAGTAAAAGCTTTACTAAACAATACCAGAAGCATAAAGCATCAGGCTACTGCTATCTGATCAAGTGTTTTGACGACAACATATTTCCACCCAAGCTTGTACGATACACTGCTGAATCACCAGACGAAGATATCTCACAGATGTTTGTAGATAATTTAGAGACAGATATTAAGAAAATTTATAATAAGTTCAAATTCCATAAGAAAGTTAAGATGAATCAGAGGGATAAAATCGACTATAAAAATGCTACTCACTGCCACATATGCGAGGTTGAATTAGGAGAAGATAAGGTATTAGACCATTGCCACCTTACAGGAAAGTATAGAGGAGCAGCTCATAATGAATGCAACTTAAACTATAAAATTCCAAAGTTCTTCCCAGTAATCTTTCACAATCTAACTGGATATGATTCACATCTATTTATCAAAAACCTTGGTACATCAAAAGGTAAAATAAACTGTATACCTAATAATGAGGAAAAGTATATTTCTTTCACAAAACAGATTGTAGTTGACAACTTTACAAATAAAGAAGGTAAGCAGGTTGATGTGAAGCGAGATATAAGATTCATCGATTCATTTAAATTTATGGCAACTAGCCTTGACAGTTTAGTTAATAATCTTACTAAATGTGGAAAGTGTAAGAATTGTCTGTTAGCTGTAAGTAAGTGTCTTTCTCCAAAAGATAAGAACCTAGCTGTAACGAAAAAGTATTTTGGAGATAGGATGGATATGATGTTGAGAAAAGGCGTATTTCCATATGATTGGTTTGATAGCTTCGATAAACTCAACACAACTAAACTTCCACCTAAAGAAGCGTTCTACTCAAAACTCAATGACGAAGATATAACAGAAGACAACTACCAACATGCACAAAAGGTGTGGGAAAACTTTAATATGAAAACAATGAGGGAATATCACGACTTATATCTTGAGTCAGATGTACTCCTGTTAACTGATGTCTTTGAGAACTTTAGAGATATTTGTCAAAAGAATTATGATCTAGACCCAACCTGGTATTACACAGCGCCTGGACTAGCTTGGGATGCTGCGTTAAAGTTAACTAAAGTGAAGTTGGAGCTGTTAACTGACCCTAACATGCTACTTATGTTTGAGAAAGGTGTTCGGGGGGGTGTATCTATGATCTCTACTAGATATGGTAAAGCTAACAACCCGTACATGACAAACTTTGTTTCTAACTTACTCATAAAGTATATTACATATCTCGACGCAAACAACTTATACGGTGGGGCAATGAGTAAACCACTACCTACTCACGGTTTTAGATGGATGACTGACCAAGAGCTTACAGACTGGAAAAATCTCCCATGCATACTAGAAGTTGACTTGGTATATCCTCAACGACTTCACGACTTGCATAACGACTATCCGCTAGCTCCAGAGAGACTTGTAGTTAATAAGGTTGAGAAATTGATCCCAAACCTTAACGACAAGGTAAAGTATGTTGTTCACCACGAGACCCTAAAAGTTTACGAAAGTCTTGGATTAAAAGTCACCAAGATTCATAGAGGTATTACATTCGAAGAGTCTGCATGGTTAAAGCCGTACATCGACTTGAATACCAACCTCAGGGCGAAAGCATCCAACGACTTTGAAAAAGATTTCTTCAAGCTTATGAATAACTCTGTCTTTGGGAAAACCATGGAAAATATTAGAAAAAGGGTGGATGTACGATTGGTTACGAATGAAAAAGATGCGAAAAAATTAATATCAAAGCCAAACTATCAACACCGCACCATCTTTTGTGATAATCTAGTAGCCATCCACATGAAGAAAACAAAGTTAGTCTTCGATAAACCTGTTTACTTAGGCATGTGCATTCTAGATATAAGTAAAACATTAATGCATAACTTTCACTATAATTACATTAAACCAAAATATGATGTAAAAGCTAAATTGTTGTTCACAGATACTGACAGTCTTGTATATGAGATAGAAACAGATGATTTTTACAAAGATATCAGTAAAGATGTAAAATCCATGTTTGATACTAGTAATTATCCTAAAAACTATCCATCAGGTATTGAGACAGGTGTAAACAAAAAAGTAATCGGTATGTTTAAGGATGAGGCTGGCGGAAAGATAATCGAAGAGTTTGTTGGTCTACGTGCTAAACTTTACAGCTACAAGATGCATAATGGAGAAGAGATAAAAAAGGACAAAGGGGTAAAGTCATCAGTTGTAAAAAAGACCATAAGCTTTGATGATTATAAGAGATGTCTCTTTAATGGTGAAAAACAATACAGACAGATGAATGTAATCAGAAGTCATAAGCATGATGTTTATACTGAAACGATTAACAAAGTTGCACTGTCTGGTGATGATGACAAGCGAGTCATTTGTGAAGATGGTATACATACTTACGCATACGGACATTATCGTTGCAACACAAAATTAGACGGCAGCTCAGTATCGTCTGGTACAAACTGAAGCTCTTCCCTAACAAAACCACGCCTAGGTCCATCTAGTAAATAATACAACACTGGCTGATTATGTGAAACAACACTCCTAGAAAGATTGTAAACCTGAATACTCCAGATAGGATCCGTAGCACGCCTTCGTTCTCCACCTTCATCTTCTCCAGGAGCAAGTAAGTATCTAACTTTAACACCAGGTGGCAGTCTCACCTCATCATGTCCAACAACTCGCCTATAATTTGGAGGATCAATATCAACCTCTTTCAATCTAATAGCTTTCTCAGGCTCTTCCCCAGTTATTCTCGTTGGTACACTATTCAGAGTTTTCAAAATATCCGGCAATCGTTTCACCCATACTCTAGATCGTTCATCACTAATCATTTCTTGGGCATATTGATGACTAAATAGTTTTTCTGATAATGTTCTATTTGCTCTTTCAACAAATGCTTGAGCTCTATGGTTTCCAGCTTTAGACCGTTGTATGGTTACATTATGTTTTTTCATAAGTTTTGTTACATCTCCCATGAATTCTTTACCAGGATCAACAATTAATGTTTTAGGATATTTTAACTTTCTTGAGTATATTTTTGTTAAAGCTTTTGAAATCTCATTACTTTCTTTTGAGGTTAGTGGTTCTGCATCTTTGTATCTCGAGGCAATATCAATCACAACAAGAGCATATCGATATGTCTTTCTCCCAACTTTATCATGTGGTAAAAATAATAGATCTGCTTGATGAATCTGATTAGGTTTTTCCACATTCCAGTGCGGTCTAGGGATATACTTTGGAGCTGGTAGATAGATTTGCCATAGCGCCTGTTTCTCAAGCCATCGTTTAGCCTCAGCTTCACTAACTTTTGCTTTCTCAGCTAATTTAGGAATGGCAGAATATCCTTTCCAATATCCATAAGTTGAATAGTATATTTTTGATAGCATGTTTTCGTTACTCATTTAAAGAATACTCCACCTATCTTTTAAAATAAAACATGTCGCAAGCTATATCTGAAGAAATTAACCCAAACAGGATTCCACTAGAGCCTCTCGGTTTGAAAGCGGAATCGTCACTGAATCGAATTACACTAAATCCCTCATCCGCTAATCCTGAAGAAACACTATATATAAATATTCCACAACTTGCTAAGAATGTAGTGATTGTCCCAGGAAGTGTATCTCTACTATTTGACTTGACTGTTGATGGTCATGCTAAAAACACCCTTGTGAATAACGTAGGCAGTAACCTTGTATCCAGACTCAGGGTTCTTTTTGGTGGAGAAACACTACAGGATACTCAAAGATACGATCTCTTTCAAACCTACCATGACTTATACTTAACAGCTGAAGATCGTCAGAATGGAATAAAACAAGGTATTTCTTCTGAAAACATGAGGAAGCTTAGGACAAATGCGGGTGATAAGGTAAACTCAGGAAATGATAAGGAAGTAGCTCTTGCAGTAGTATACAACACTAAGTACCGTATCCCACTCAACCATCCTATTCTCAGCAAGCATGGGGCTTTCTATCCAAAGGCGTTACCTCATTCACTAATCTTTGAGATTACACTGGCCTCAGTTTCCGATATTGTTATTTATTCTGACAAGACCAAGACTCCAACTTACAAAATCGAAAACCTCGAGTTGGAATATGCTTGTATCTCAAGTGAATACTTAGCTAGTGAGGCTCAGTCAGCTTATCAGGTTGGTAAAGTATTCTTTTACGAGAATGTACTTCTCCACAAAACTTTTACCATCTCCAAACCTAATGACAGTTACATAAACGAGTACATTAATATACCTAGGAGATCAATGACAGGGATATTGTGCTTGTTCACAGAGAGATATGTCGGAGGAGCAAGAGACTCTGAGAAGTTTGTCAATCCAAATATCACATCAATCGACATTAACGTTGACGGCATGCCAAACCGTATCTACTCCAAGGGAATGAAACCGTCAGACTTTTGGGATTCGGTAATGAAACGTTTTGGTAAAGAGGGTGTCAAGCTAAATGATTTTTATGTCGACAAGTTTGCTCTATGGATTGACTTGAGAACTCACCCTGACAATAGTATTCATGGAGGAGGTATGGCCTTGAACAATACACGAGATGGAGTAAAACTTGAAATGAAACGAAAAGTTGGAGGAACAGGAAATATCACCTGTCACATGTTTGTGGTAGCCGACGCGTTGATGGAGATCATGAATTCAAACTTAAGATCAATTATGTATTAGTTAAAAGATGGAAGAACTGCGAGAAAAAGTTCCTTTTCATTGCATTATAACAGGCCCAACAAATTGTGGAAAGACAAAGTACCTTACGGATCAGCTACGAGGACCCTTCAAAAAAGTTTTTGAATACATTGTTCTTATATGTCCGACTTATTCTAAAAATAAAACCTATCATAAATTTGCTCACGGAGATAAACGTTTCTTAGTATTATCACCTGATGCTAGTAACAGCGATGAGATTAACGAGTTATTAACTGATTGCCAAACTTTGTTCTCTGGTACTAATACTTTACTTATTTTAGACGACTGTGCTGTATCGAATGATCTAAAGAAACGCTCAAACAAGTTTATAGATCTAGCATTCTCTGGAAGGCATCATGGATTATCAGTGTGGGTTCTCACTCAGCAATTAACATCCATAGCAAAACCATTCCGTGAAAATGTAGCTTGTGTGGTTACATTCCATAATCCATCACAAAAAGGGATGAAGATGCTTTTCGAAGATTATGGAGGTGATTTAGAAGCTGATACTCGTAAAAAGTTTGTAGAACTACTGAAAACTGAAAAATATTCGAGACTCTGTTTGTGTTTACGTTATCCATTCCAATGTTATTTAGAGATTCCCGCGGTGATTTAAAAGAATCTATGTATTATTAGAAAATTAGAAGATGACAAGCGTTGAAGATTATATGGAAGAACAACATGAGGTTAAAGATGAGACCAAAGATGATGATGTTGAAATCAAACAAGAATCACTAGCTATTCTCGCATCTCTTGGGACTACAAAGGAATATTTAGGTGTTGAGATGAGTCTAGGTGATATCAAGAAACTAACAGCAAAAGAAGTTGAAAAATATTATAATCGCTATCAGGCAGTATTAGGCAAGCAAGTTAGTAGTGGATTAGTAGAGTCAGCTCTTGAAGCAGCGTCTCATATCATTTCTTACGTGGTTCCTGTAGATGACACCGAAGCTCTTAGCAAAGACTTACAGAATGATGAGTTGGTTAAGCGTGAACTGACAAACTTTATAGGTCTCTTGGTATTAAAAGGTGGAAGATTGGTAGCACTTGCTAGTGGGCTCTTCCAGGTTGCTAAGCACATTAAAATCAACAAAACTGAGCAGACTAATGATAACAACTGATTTAAAGATTCTTTACTATGGGAAATAAATAATCATGTCTGATGAAGTTGTTGAACAAATTACAATAGATCCTCCTCCTCCTAAAAATAAGAAAGCTGTTAAAGAGAAAGATCCTAAAAAGGTCGCTGCCGGTAAGAAACTAGCAGAATATAACAAAAGAGCCAAAGAAGCGTTAGCTAGGGAAACAGCTAGGGAAATGAAACGTGAAGCTGAGACTAACCAGGAAGAAAATATAAATACAGAGAGCGAATCTAAAGCATGGATTCCAGAGCTATCTTTTACTACTGTGTTATCTCTTGTTGGAATAGGGTTTACTGCAGTTGACATGTTTATGAGGTACTACAAAAACAGAAAACCACAAACCCAACCACCACCCTCACAGACCACTACCCAACCACCACCTCAACCAACTCCTAAAATAGTAATGCTCTGAGGAAAGTAGTTTAAAGATTTTCTCTACCCACAATAAAATCATGTCAACTGAAAACAAACTTGTGAAAACTGTTACCGATTCAGCCGTCATTATCGGATTGGCCGCTGGGGTTGGATATGTCGCTAAAAAGGCTATGAAAGAATCATTCATCAATGACCCCTCCTCAAGTATTACAAACTATGCTAAATGGGTCGCTGTCCTATCCGGTAGTATGTACCTAAAAACTTATTTAGAAGATCAAAAGATTTTACCAACTTAAAGATTTTATATATTGATCAATAAATGGCGACAATAGCAATGATGATTGGTGGAGCTATTTTGAATGCGACTACCTTCGTTGGTGGCTCATATCTTGCAAAATATCTCTCAGGTGATAAAACAGATTCAGAGCGAATACGACACGACAAGGCAATAGAAAAATATCAAAAAGATTATGCTTCATACCAGGAAAAGAGACAGAAACTCATTGATTGGTACTCTCAACAGCGAGATGCTAAACACCGGGCTTCACAAAATATTTCTAATACCGATGAAGCTTTGAAATTGTATAGTCAGACACATGAACCAAAATTCTCTGATTATTATAGACCTAGCAGCAATCAAAAGATGGGGGAGATGGCATATGTGGGTGGTGGTATGCTGGCATTGGGATATATGGTTAGTAAATTCTTTTAGTTAATTGTGTGACCAGTTTAAAGATTTCTTACAGACAAGTAAAAAATCATTTCAATGGCTGAATACCAAAAAATACCAGAATTTGAACCAGCCGATCTAGGTGGTGATGATAAGGATGAAACATTTTATATGACCCCAACCACAAAGACATCCACCACTCGTCTAATTGACCTTGATGAGGAGGAGGAGGAGGAGGAAACCTCGTTCAGTGATAAAGAGAAGGTAAAAGAACAAGATGAACAATATGATAAAAGGAGAGAAGCGCTGCAATTTATCAAACGTATATTTCCCGATTTTAAACCTTTGGAATCCTCATTTACAGCAGAATGGGATAAGTATGGGAATTTGAAGGTTAAATTGAGTAATCAGAGTAATGCCGTAGAACATACATTGATTGATAAAGATGGGGTAATCAATTATGATAAATTACCAAAAAATATTAAACAAGATCTAGGTGCTGATTATGAAACCATGATTGCAAGAAATTATGAGCTTAGGTCTCAGTTGGATAAATCAAATGAAGAGATTAAAGAATTGCGTGGTACCTTAGCGGGATTGCAATCAACCATAGAAACATATCCTAAGGAGATAGATCGCTATGTTGATAAAGAAAAAGATCTGCGTGAATTCATTGAGAAACAACAAGTAATAATCGCGGAAAAACAAAGCTATTTAGATGTAGCTAAAACAGAGGCTGAGAAACTTTTGAGTGAATTGAAACGATACAAAGATGAACTCGACAAAAATAAGAAGGGACTTTCCAATTTAAGAAAGGTAGAACAAGATCGTTTACTCTCCAGGGTTAATGAATTGGAAGAGATGGTTAGAAAGCAGATAATCTCAAACGAAGATCAAATAGCCGATCTCGAGAGACGAAACGAGTTAATAATAGAAAGACTACCATTAAGAGAGCGGGTGAAGGCCATCTTCAAAAAGTACGGTTTTACAGTCTTTGCCGTTGTGAGTGCTGTAGGTGTTGTTATCGGTGTTATCGTTTCTAATCTTTCTAAAGGTCTAACCAAATTGGGTAAAGGTGTTGGTAACGGTTTTAAAACGATTGGTAAGAAACTTGGTGAAATATTGCCTGGAATGGTTGGAGCTATCGTGAGCTTTCTGTTCAAGACTGCCGGTGAGGTTATTGGATTCTTAAGTAAAAATGCTTGGCTGTTGATAGTGGCTGTGGTTCTATATTTTGTGGAACAATTTAAAAAGAAGAGGCGCTAAGTAAAAAAAACATGAATGATACAACGTTTCTAAATATCACTATGCTAACTCCTGAAACAAGAATTTATCTGGATCCACCCTTAACCAATGTAAAAGAGATACAAAATGTAAGTTTAGTTTACATTTCTAAAGCGACGTATAGAAATCCTATGTACTTAATGTGTGATCTTATAGAGCCAAAGTCTTCATATTCCAATTGTATGCCTATCGGTGAAAATGTAGAACTTAAACCCTCACAAGTACTAGCTGTTATTCCATCTCAAGATCATCCTTGTTTAAGAATTCCACAAACCAAAAATCCGGTCAACTACTTTACTTTATGGATTATAGATGAAAATGGAAGAAAGCCTAACTTAAATAACGAACCTATTCGAATTCATTTAAAGATTTCCTGTTGATTGTAAAATATGGAAGACTACAATAGAATTTATCCGCAAGTGCCTATGAACTGTGATCAAAATAATTTCAGACTTCAAAAATCGTGTGAAGTAGTACATAATCTTCAAAAGGAAATTAGACATTATGAAGATGTTAGGAAAAAATACAATAGAGCGAGGGGGATATTTACTAAAATCAGTGTTGGTAGCGGGGTGGTTTCAGTTATTTTATCTGCAAGTGGACTGGGAACCTCTCTTACTGGTTTTGGTGCTGTTGTTGGTATACCCTTGGGAGCGGTGGGAGGTATTTGTGGGGGAATATCGGTTGGATTAGGTGCGGCTTCTAAACGACTTTCACATAAAGTTAGTAAACACGAACAGACCGTTTCTCTGGCAAAAGCAAAAGTAAATACAATTCACGACTTGGTTTCAAAGGCACTGAAAGATAATACCATCTCCGACCAAGAATTTTCTCTAATTTTAGCAGAGGTTGACAAGTTTGAAAAACTAAAACTCGAAATCCGTCAAAAAAACAGGAAAGATACAGAAAAAAACTTAAATATGAATCAGATAAGGACAGAGGTTCGTGCGGAAATTTTAAAGGAGTTAACCGGTCCCGAACGTTGAAATTTTCATTTGAGCGAACGCCTGTAGGATGGAATTATGAGGTTGGTATTAGAAAAGAGCGGTGTTGATTTAAAAACATCTTATTATCAACATAAATAATAAAATGTTACTCAATGATTTCAGAAATAGATATCCAAAGGCTGATCGAGACCAATTCGTATTTGTGGCAGATCAATATGGAGGATACATTAGGTGGAAAGTTGATGGGACAACAATCATGTCTTATGATGACCCTTCTGGAAAAACATGGACTGAAGACCTATCACCCCGTTTGAAAAGACTGCTATGGAAAGATTTAGGATTGGATGATAATGCATTGAGTTCATTCCCAAAGAGTTTAACTATGACCAATCGATCTTACCCAATACCTGCCATTGATTTTGATGACTTCACAAGTAATATCACAAACATGCTTACCTCATTGGATATATACGTGTCCAATACGAAGAAATTCACCGCCAAGATGCGTAATGTTTTCACATCCCAAGTTGTGACTTTCAAGTTTGGTAAACAGAGTAGAAAATGGTTGAACGCACCCGATATGAATTATTGGCCTCAACAACTGAACTTTGCAGTGTGGTGTGCGACCTCTGGTTGTGGGATAAGCCCTTTTGAGAGTCTCAACTATCCTAAAGTCGTTAGTAGCTTCATAAAGTTTCATGTGTATTTCACAATAAGACGAATACTGCATGAATTGAGTCTTCCCTTACCTGATGAGCAACCTTTTGTAATCAACAACAACCCTTACAGCAAAGTCGCTTATCAAAGATTGTGTGCTGAATTTGGAATCTCAAAAAACTCTGACTTTAGATGGAAAGGTGGTCGAAATGGAGGTTTGGGTGATATATTCATAGATTATGGTGCTGGATATCATGGATCGGGTGGAGGATATCAAAATGTTCATATGGTAAGGAATTACGATGATGAAGCTGATCAGTGGCCTGGTGAAGGTGGTAAATTTGCTGATGAAGGGGGTAAGAAAGAAAATGGCGACCTCATCTCATTCATCCGTAATGATGACTTTGCCGATTACAAATATGCTTGGTTTATCCCAACAAGTGGCTATGGACTCACTAAAGCTGGACTTGGTAGATTGAATCGATCTGCTGAAGCTTTTGTTTACTGCATATTGGGGGCGCAAGTCAACACTAGAAACTCAATTTACGGAAATGGTGGTGGAGCGATCGAGACTCAACAAGAATTCTTGGCTTTATTTGAGAGTAGTGTGATCGAGAATGACATTTCTAGTTCGATCCAAAGATATCAATTAGCTGTTCAAGAAGCGAAATTACGGCTTGATTTAGCTGTTGCTCCTGGTGTATGGTTAATGCCTAGTAATATGATAATCAACACTGAGAGCGTGACTGGTTTTAATAACAAGTTGATGAAGGCCACTAGTGATATGAGTTTTGGAGTGAATAATTCCCTAAACACTGAAGCAAAACAGGTTGGAATAAATCATAACATGGGATCTTCAAAGTTAAAGTTACCTCATAGAACTGAAACGAAACCAAAACCATCAATGAAAACAGACTCAACGCAAACATACTCAATTCAGACAGACTCAACGCAACATGAAAAGAATATATTAGCATTTATAGTTGTCGCTGGTGGATTAGCGTGGTATCTATTTCGGTAGTTCATGAGTATTTCACGTGATTATGATTGTGTGTAAATTTTGTTATGTAACACTGACTTGTGTTAGATAACTTAATGTTTTTGTTTTGTCTCTTGTGTTTCGTGACACTCTGTACATTTCTCCTTACGTCTGTTGTGTTCGCATATACATAACCTACAAAACCATTTTTGTTTTCCATGAATACATATTTGAGATCCACCACACTCTTTACAGTAAGCCTTATTTCTTCCATGAATACATATTTGAGATCCACCACACTCTTTACAGTAAGCCTTATTTCTTCCATGAATACATATTTGAGATCCTACACAATCCTTACAGATATATTTAACCTTTCCACGAATACACTTATACTTATTAAGTTTTTGCGGTTGGTTAGGAATATTAGTTCTAGTTGTTTCTATATTACTCAATTCTTCGATGAGTTCGGCTTTACGCATTCGATAATATCCTTTAATACCCTGCTCTTTGGCTAGTTCTTTCAATTGTTTAACTGTGTTCTTCTCCATCTTTACTTACTATTCACATATCTTTAAATCTTTTTTTAATTTTTTTAATTTTGCGCTAGCTTTTTTTATTTTTTTTTAATTTTTTTAATTTTTTTAATTTTGCGCTAGGACCGGCGAAATACAACTCTCTGGTCCCGAACGTTGAAATTTTCATTTGAGCGAACGCCTGTAGGATGGAATTATGAGGTTGGTATTAGAAAAGAGCGGTGTTGATTTAAAAACATCTTATTCTAAACATAAATAATAAAATGTTACTCAATGATTTCAGAAATAGGTATCCAAAGGCTGATCACGGTCAATTCGTATTTGTAGCTGATCAATATGGTGGTTACATTAGGTGGAAAGTTAATGGAACAACAATCATGTCTTATGATGACCCCACTGGCAAAACCTGGACTGAAGACCTGTCACCCCGTTTGAAAAGACTGCTATGGAAAGATTTAGGATTGAATGATGATGCATTGAGTTCATTCCCCAAGAGTTTAACTATGACCAATCGCTCTTACTCAATACCTGCCATTGACTTTGATGACTTTACAAGTAATATCACAAACATGTTGACCTCACTGGATATATACGTGTCCAATACTAAAAAGTTCACCGCTAAGATGCGTAACATATTTACATCCCAAGTTGTTACTTTTAAGTTTGGTAAACAGAGTAGAAATTGGTTGAACGCACCCGATATGAATTATTGGCCTCAACAACTAAACTTTGCAGTGTGGTGTGCGACCTCTGGATGTGGAATAAGTCCTTTCGAGAGTCTCAATTACCCCAAAGTCGTTAGTAGCTTCATTAAGTTTCATATATATTTCACTATAAGACGAATACTGTATGAATTGAGTCTTCCCTTACCTGATGAGCAACCTTTTGTAATCAACAACAACCCTTACAGCAAAGTCACTTATCAACGATTGTGTTCTGAATTTGGTATCTCAAAAAACTCTGACTTTAGATGGAAAGGTGGTCGAAACGGAGGTTTAGGTGATATATTCCTTGATTATGGTGCAGGATATCATGGAGCGGGTGGTGGATATCAAAATGTCCATATGGTAAGGAATTACGATGATGAAGCTGATCAGTGGCCTGGTGAAGGTGGTAAATTTGCTGATGACGGAGGTAAGAAAGAAAAGGGCGACCTCATCTCATTCATCCGTAATGACGATTTTGCCGATTACAAATATGCTTGGTTTATCCCAGCAAGTGGCTATGGACTCACTAAAGCCGGTCTTGGTAGATTGAATCGATCTGCTGAAGCTTTTGTTTACTGTGTATTGGGGGCGCAAGTCAACACTAGAAACTCGATTGTGGGTAGTGGTGGTGGATCGATCGAGACTCAACAAGAATTCTTAGCCTTGTTTGAGAGTAGTGTGATCGAGAATGACATTTCGAGTTCGATCCAAAGGTATCAATTAGCTGTCCAAGAAGCGAAATTACGGCTTGATTTAGCTGTTGCCCCCGGTGTATGGCTAATGCCTAGTAATATGATAATCAATACTGAGAGCGTGACTGGTTTTAATAACAAGTTGATGAAAGCGACTAATGATATGCGTTTTAGAGTGAATAATTCCCTAAACACTGAAGCAAAACAGGTTGGAATAAAACATAACATGGGATCTTCAAAGTTAAAGTTACCGCATAGAACTGAGACGAAACCAAAACCCTCAACGCAAACAGACTCAACGCAAACAGACTCAACGAAACACGAAAATAATATAGACTCAACGCAACATGAAAAGAATATATTATCATTTATAATTGTCGCTGGTGGATTAGCATGGTATCTATTTCGGTAGTTCACGACATGATCACGTGTAGAACAATAGATTACATACCTGAGCGACATAGCAACAAGCAAGTTGAAAAGTGGATTTGAAGTTTACTTTTAAAAGGCTTGTTTCTAACGTCGCTCAGGAATGTGATTACGTCAATGTAAATTTTGTTATGTAATACTGACTTGAGTAGTGTATAATTAGAGGGGCTGGCACACCGATTAAAATTTGAGTCAATTTGAGGAAAAATTTTTATCAAGGATTTATCAAGGATTTATCAAGGATTTTATAGGGAAAATAAAATAAATTTGTTTTTTAATATTGGTTTAAAGATATAACATGGAATGTTAAGTGGTAAATATGAAACAAGAGGAAAAACGAAAACTCGTAGAAAAACTGAACCAAATTATAGAAGAACATGGTGAAAGTCTTAAAAGACTAATAGTAAAACAACTGAAACAAATTATAAAAGAACGTGGTAAAAAAATTAGTAATAATGAAATTATTGAAGAGTTACGTAAAATTTCAGAAATTGGTGAAGCGTTGGATAATATGCAAGAAACTGGAAATAACCCTCCCCAAAAACGTAATAAAGTTCTAAAACCTAGAAAAAATATACCTACTTCAGAACCACCCACTCCTAAACCAAAAACTAATCTTCCACAAATCCTACCTAACCTAGAACCACAATCCATCCAAACCCTCAAAACAAAGAAGAAAACTTTTAATTGGGGAAATCATACATTTAAAGTGATGGATCAAGATGAGTTTTATAAAAAGCTTACGGATCTAACCAATGAAAATATCATAAAACTTACTAATAATAAACAACCACAACCAAAAAGACAGGTAAATATATCTGAGAGTGTAAGAGATGAATTGAATGAAAAGTTTAATCAATTAACCCCATTAGAAAAAGAAACAGCGTTTGATGGTTATTTGAAAACATACAGGATAGCTGGTATTAAGGGGTATGATGAAAAGAAATTTATTGAAAAAATTAAACCAAAAGTTGTAGATCTTATTAATCAACAAAATAAACCGTTGAACGTAAAATTTATCATGAGGTGTAAGTTTATAAAAGAGAATCCTAATACTGGAAATTTTGATGAAGTATCACCTGATTTTCATACTGAAAAACCGGAAACCGTGTATGAGTCTGACGATTTCTCTGATTTATTCGATGAAATGATTGGTTATCCGCTTCAATCGATTGAGAAGTTTAGGAAAAATGGTTCTGGTTGGGTATTCGATCATGTGGAATACTTTGATATAGGCATTGACCCATTTGAACCGCTTTCAGGAAGTTCCTATATCCCACTACCATCAGAATTAGCAAACAGGAAAGCAATTATTAACCCTAAGAATGAGAATGATAACGAGTGTTTTAAGTACGCGATAACATTAGGTGCATTTCCTATAGAGAAAAATCCACAAAGAATAAATAAAGAAATGAGAGAGAACTCTGAGAAGTTGAACTGGTTAGGAATAAAATTCCCAGCTGAATGGAGAGATATTGTTAAGTTTGAAAAGCAAAATCCTAAATATACAATTTGTGTCCACGGATTTAATAAAGGTAGTGGTGAAATATACCCACTAAGAACAAGTAAGAAAGAAAGTGGTTATTTGATTGATTGACTTCTAATATCGGATGATAAGGGAAATCAACACTACTGTTGGATAAAGGATTTTAATAAACTTGTATCCTCTCAACTCGATAAAAATCATCACAAGCTAAAAATTTGTCGAAGATGCTACAAATCATACCAAAAAGAAGAATCATTAGAAAAACATAAGGAATACTGCAACGAAAATGAAGAAGCTAAGATTGATATGCCAAAAGATAAAGATGGTAATCCTATGTATATTTACTTTAAAAATTTCAATGCAAAAATGCGTGTACCATTTGATGTGTATGCAGACTTTGAGACCGCTCCAGAGAAAATACACACTTGCTCTCCAGATGAAAGTAAAAGCTTTACTAAACAATATCAAAAGCATAAACCATCTGGATTCTGTTATTATATCAAGTGCTTTGATGAAAGCATATTACCATCCGATTTCAAAAAAATTAAACGATACACCGCAAAATCTCCAGATGAAGATGTAGCACAGATATTTGTAGATTATTTGGAGGAAGATGCTAAGAAAATTTATAATGAAATAATAAAACCAAGAAACTATAAATTCTATTACTTTAATAAGAAGAATATGTCAGAAATGGATAAAAAAGATTATGAAAATGCTACACATTGTCACATATGCGATGGTGAATTAGGAGAAGATAAGGTATTAGACCACTGTCACCTTACAGGAAAGTATAGAGGGGCAGCTCATACAGAATGTAACTTAAATTACAAGATTCCAGATTTCATCCCAGTCTACTTTCACAACCTATCTGGATTTGACTCACATCTTTTTATAAAGAATCTTGCTGCATCAGAAGATAAAATAAAGTGTATACCTAATAATGAGGAAAAATATATTTCTTTCACAAAAGAGATTGTAGTTGATAAATTTAAAGATAAAAAAAGTGGTGAGATGCGAAATACTAAGAGATACTTAAGATTCATAGATTCATTTAAATTTATGGCAACAAGCCTTGAAAAATTAGTAAATAATCTGCCGAAAGAATCTTTCAAAATCCTAAAGAGTGAATATGATGGTGAGAAATTAGAGTTATTGTTGAGAAAGGGTGAATTTCCTTATGATTACTTTGACAAATTAGATAAACTAAACGAAACCCAACTTCCATCAAAGGATGCATTTTACTCTAAACTCAATGATGAAGAAATAACAGAAGATAACTACCAACATGCTAAAAAGGTATGGAAAACCTTCGATATGAAAACAATGAGGGAATATCATGATCTATATCTTACGTCAGATGTACTCCAGTTAGCGGATGTATTCGAGAACTTTAGAGATGTTTGTGTTGAAAACTATGGATTAGATCCCTCTTGGTATTATACGGCACCTGGACTAGCTTGGGATGCTGCATTAAAGTTAACGAAAGTGAATTTGGAGTTGCTAACTGACTACGATATGTTACTTATATTTGAGAGAGGTATTAGAGGAGGTGTAGCTCAGATATCTAAAAAATATGCTAAAGCTAACAATCCATACATGAAGGAATATAACCACAACCAAGTCACAAAGTATATTATAGATCTCGATGCAAATAATCTATATGGAGGAGGAATGAGTGAACCACTACCTACTCACGGTTTTAAATATATGACAGATAAAGAGCTTAAAAACTGGAAAAATACCCCCTGCATAATAGAGGTTAATTCAGAATGTCCTCAACACCTTCACGATTTACATAATGATTATCCTCTAGCACCAGAGAGAATTAAGGTTAATGGGGTTGAGAAATTGATACCAAACCTAAACAATAAGGAAAAGTATGTAGTTCACCGTGAAACCTTAAAACTTTATGAAAGTCTAGGATTAAAAATAACAAAAATTCATAGAGGTATTAAATTTGAAGAGTCAGCTTGGTTAAAACCATACATTGACTTGAATACAAACCTAAGATCGAAAGCAAATAACGATTTTGAAAAAGATTTCTTCAAATTTATGAATAACTCCGTCTTTGGTAAAACCATGGAAAATATTAGAAAAAGGGTTGATATAAAATTGGTTACTAATGAAAAAGATGCTAAAAAATTAATATCACAACCTAACTACCAACATCGTACTATATTTTCAGAAAATCTAGCTGCCATCCACATGAAGAAAAAAAAGATATATTTCAATAAACCTGTTTACTTAGGAATGTGTATTTTAGATCTAAGTAAAGCAATAATGTATGACTTTCACTATAATTATATCAAACGAAAATATGATGCAAAAGCTAAATTACTTATGACAGATACAGACAGTCTTGTATATGAGATTGAAACGGAAGATTTCTATAAGGATATAAGTCCAGATGTAAGAGAAATGTTTGATACTAGTAATTATCCTAAAAACCATCCATCTGGTATTGAGACTGGTGTAAACAAAAAATTAATTGGGAAGTTTAAAGATGAATTTGGTGGAAGGCAGATAAAAGAATTTGTTGGTTTAAGAGCTAAGCAATACTCTATATTGACGGATGAGGGTGAAGAAATAAAAAAGGATAAAGGGGTAAAGACATCAGTCGTAAAAAAGACAATAAGTCACAATAATTACAAGGATTGTCTATTCACTGGAAAACCGCAGATGAGACAGATGAATGTAATTAGAAGTCATAATCATGTTGTTTATACTGAAACTGTTAATAAAGTTGCACTATCTGCTGATGATGATAAGAGAATAATTTGTGAAGATGGTATACATACTTTTGCCATTGGACATTATCTTTCCAAAACAGAATCAGGTGGTAACTCAGTATCATAAGGCACAATCTGTAGTTCTTCTTTTACAAAACCACGTCTAGGTCCATCTACTAAATAATACAAAACTGGTTGATTGGGTGAAACAACACTTCTGGAAATATCATAAACCTGAATACTCCAAATTGGATCAGTAGCTCTACTTCGTTCACCACCCTCAAGTTCACCGGGAGCAAGTAAGTATCTAACTTTAATACCGGGTGGTAGTCTAACCTCATCATGTCCAACAACTCGCTTATACTTTTTTGGATCAATATCAACCTCTTTCATTTTTATAGCTTTTTCAGGCTCTTTACCGGTTATTCTCGTTGGTGTATTATTCAAAGTTTTCAAAATAGCTGGTAATCGCTTCACCCATACTCTAGACCTTTCATCACTAATCATTTCTTGTGCATATTGATGGCTAAATAATCGTTCACTTAATGTTCTATTTGCTCTTTCAACAAATGCTTGTGCTCTATGGTTTCCAGCTTCACTTCTCTGGATGTTTACATTATGGTAATTCATAAGTTTTGAAACATCACCCATAAATTCTCTTCCAGGATCAACAATTAATGTTTTAGGATATTTTAACTTTCTGGAATATATTTTTTCAAAAGCTTTTGAAATCTCATGACTTTCTTTTGAGGTTAGTGGTTCAGCATCTTTTTATCGACTAGCTACATCAATCACAACCAATGCATATCGATATGTTTTTCTTCCAACTATATCATGCGGTAAAAATAATAAATCTGCTTGGTGAATCTGATTAGGTTTATCCACAGTCCAGTGCGGTCTAGGAATATACTTTGGAGCTGGTAGATATATTTGCCAAATTGCCTGTTTTTCAAGCCATCTTTTAGCCTCATCTTCACTAACTTTTGCTTTTTCAGCTAATTTAGTAATTGCAGAATATCCTTTCCAATAACCAAAAGTTGAATAATATATTTTTGAAAACCTTCGGGATATTTTTTCGTTACTCATTTAAAGATTAATCCACCCTTCCTTAAAATAAAATATGACAACCGTATCTGAAAAAATTAACCCAAACAGGATTCCAAGAGAGCCACTCGGTTTGAAAGCGCAATCAACATTGAATAGAATTACACTAAATCCATCATCAGCTAGTACTGGAGAAACGTTATATATTAATATTCCAAAACTTACCGAGAATTTAGTGATTGTACCAGGAAGTGTATCTCTAGTATTTAACCTGACTGTTGATGGTCATGAAGATAACACCCTCGTGAATAATGTAGGTAGTAACCTTGTATCCAGGCTCAGGGTTCTTTTTGGAGGTGAAACACTACAGGATACCCAAAGATATGATCTATTTCAAACATACCATGACTTATTCTTAACAGATGAAGAACGGGGGGATAGATTAAAGCAAGGTATTTCTTCTGAAAACATGAGAAAGCTTAGGACAAATGCAGGCGATAAGGTAGACACAGATGCAAAGGAAGTAGCTCTTGCAGTAGTACACAACACCAAGTATCATATCCCACTAAACCACCCTATTCTAAATGATCACGGGGCTTTCTATCCAAAGGCATTAGATCATCAACTAATATTTGAGATTACACTGGCTCCAGTTCACGATATTGTTGTTTATTCTGACACGACAAAGCAACCAACTTACAAAATCACAAACCTCGAGTTGGAATATTCTTGTATATCAAGCGGATACTTAGCTCGTGAGGCACAGGCTGCTTATCAGGTTGGTAAAGGATTCTTTTACGAAAATGTTACTCTACATAAAACTTTCACCATATCCAGACCTACAGACAGTGTTATAAACCAGCATGTTAATCTACCAAGAAGGTCAATTACAGGGATATTATTTTTGTTTACATTACCATATGGTGGAGGAGCACGAGACTCTGAGAATTTTTTCAATCCAGGTATCACCTCAATCAATATCGATGTTAATGGTGTGCCAAATCGTTTATACTCTAAAGGAATGGTACCTTCAGACCTCTGGGAGTCGGTAAAGAAACGATTTGGAAGAGATGGTGTAAAGGAAAAGGATTTTTATGGTAATAAGTTTGCTTTGTGGATAGATTTGAGAACTCACCCAGATAATGGTATTCATGGAGGGGGTCTGGCCTTAAACAATGCACAAGATGGTGTAAAAATAGAAATTAAAAGAAAACTTAGTGGATCTGGTATGATGACTTGTTACATGTTTGTGGTAGCCGATGCGTTAATGGAGATAATGAATTCAAACTTAAGATCAATCATGTATTAGTTAAAAGATGGAAGAATTACGAGATAAAATTCCTTTTCACTGCATTATAACTGGGCCAACAAATTGTGGAAAGACAAAGTACATCATAGATCAGCTCCGAGGACCATTCCGAAAAGTTTTTGAATACATTGTTCTAATATGCCCAACTTATTCTAAAAATAAAACGTATCATAATTTTGCTAGCGGAGATAAACGTTTATTTGTATTATCACCCGATGCTAGTAACATTGATGAGATTAATGAAATGCTAACTGATTGTCAAACTTTGTTCTCTGGTACTAATACACTAATAATTTTAGACGATTGTGCTGTTTCGAATGATCTGAAGAAACGATCTAATAAGTTTATAGATTTAGCATTCTCTGGAAGACATCATGGTTTATCAGTTTGGGTTCTCACTCAGCAATTAACATCGATAGCAAAACCATTCCGCGAAAATGTAGCTTGTGTTGTTTCATTCCATAATCCATCACAAAAGGGTATGAAGATGCTTTTCGAAGATTATGGGGGTGATTTAGACTCTGAAACTAGTAAAAAGTTTGTACAACTCCTGAAAACTGAAAAATATTCTAGACTCTGTTTGTGTTTGCGTTATCCATTCCAATGTTATTTAGAGATTCCTGCGGTGATTTCAGCGTAGCTGGTCGGCAAAGCCGTTTTAAAAGAATCTATGTTTTATTACAAATTAAAAGATGACAGAAGTTGAAGATTATATAGAGGAAAATACTGAGGTAAAAGATGAGATTAAAGATAATGATATTGAAATAAAACAAGAATCACTAGCCATTCTAGCATCTCTTGGAACAACAAAGGAATATTTGGGAGTTGATATGAGTCTGGGTGATATAAAAAAATTATCAGTAAAAGATGTTGAAAAATATTATAATAGATATCGGGCAGTATTAGGTAAGAAAATTAGTGGTGGATTAGTAGATTCATCTCTTCAATTAGTTTCTCAAGTAATTTCTTACATGGTTCCTGTGGATGATATAGAAGCTCTTTGTGTGGATTTGAAGAATGATGACTTGGTTAATCGTGAACTGACAAACATTGTAGGTCTCTTGGCATTGAAAGCAGGAAGATTGGCAGCACTTGCTAGCGGACTATTTCAGGTTGCTAAACACGTTAAATTCAACAAAATACAAGAAGTTTCAAGGATAATTACAGATGATTCTAAAACTCGACCAGCTCCGCTGAACAAAACTGAGCAGTCTGCTGGTGGGTATGATACTGTCTACTAAGCATGACATGATTTAAAGATTTCTTAATGATATGTAAAAAATCATGTCCGAAGAAGTTGTTGAACAAATTACAAAGGATCCGCCAAAAGAAGAAAAAACCGTAGGTAATGTTCCTAAAAAAGAGAAAGATCCTAAAAAGGTTGCAGCTGGTAAGAAATTGGCGGAATATAACAAAAAAGCGAAAGAAGCATTAGCTAGGGAAATGAAACGTGAAAAAGAGCAAGCGGATATTAAAAATGATAGTGAAGCTAAAGCAGAAAATTATAATGAAGAGAGTGAACCAAAAGCATGGATTCCAGAGCTATCTTTTACTACTGTTTTATCAATTGTCGGAATAGGGTTTACTGCATTTGATATGTTTATGAGGTATTACAAAAATAGAGTAGTCGATTTATCTCAAGTTCCACAAATACCACAACCTACAAAGATTTCTACACCACAACCACCACCCACACAGATTCCAAAATACGCAGGACCAGCTCCGCTGAAAATAGGAATGTTATAAGGAAAGTAGTTTAAAGATTTCTTACTGTTTAGTAAAAAATTATGTCAAACGAAAACAAACTTGTGAAAACTGTTACTGATTCAGCCGTCATTATCGGATTAGCAGCTGGAGTTGGATATGTAGCTAAAAAGGCTCTGAAAGAATCATTTATGAACGATCCCTCCTCAAGTATTACAAATTATGCTAAATGGGTAGCTGTTCTATCTGGTAGTATGTACCTAAAAACATATTTAGAGGATCAAAAGATTTTACCAAATTAAACATGGCAACAATAGCAATGATGGTTGGTGGAGCTATATTGAATGCAACTACATTCGTTGGTGGATCATATCTTGCAAAATATCTCTCAGGTGATAAAACAGATACAGAGAAAATAAGACACGATAAAGCATTAGAAAAATATCAAAAAGATTATGCTACATACCAGGAAAATAGACAGAAAATAATTGATTGGAAAGTACAACAAAAGGATGATAAATACCAGGCTTCAAAAAATATTTCTAATACCAATGAAGCTTTGAAATTTTATAGTCAGACGCACGAACCAAAATTCTCTGAAACTCTGAAAGAGCCTCGCTTTGCGGATTATTATAGACCTAGTGACAATCAAAAGATGGGTGAAATGGCATATGTAGGCGGTGGTATGTTAGCGTTAGGTTATATGGTTAGTAAATTTTTTTAGAGTTAATTGTGTGATCAGTTTACTGCTCTGCAGCGGGGTGCTTTGCACGTTTAAAGATTTCTTACTTAAAAGAGCCTCATTTAAAGAAGAAAGTAAAAAATCATGTCAAGATATGAAAGACTACCTGATGTTGATCCTGATGTTCCTAATGACCTTGATGATGAAGAGCCGAAAAATCCCTTTGGCCTACCAACACCGCCTGTTGATAACCCAAACCAAAAAATTGGAATGAAAGATTTCACACCAGCGTCTTCATCAACTTCAAAATTACCGAGGAATGAAGAATCATCTTTCGGTGGAAGGGACTATCAAAGTGAGGGTGCTAGACCTAAAACTGGGTCTTTATCAGCCATTGAAAAAGCAGAAGCTGAGAAAGAAGAAGCTGAAAACGAAATAAAAAAATTATATCCTAATGCAGACTTTTCAAAAAAAGTAACAGCTTATTTTAAAGATATGGGAAATGGTATGGTATATCCAGTGGTTAAAATAGTAGGTGAAAAATATGCAGATTGGATTCTTCGAGGTGGAGAATTTAGATCATTTAAAGGGGGAAGAAAAGATGTTCCTAAGGAGATATTAAAAGCTTTAGGAAAAAGAAGAGAAGAAATTGTTGAAGAAATTGATACAGAAAGAAGTAAAATAGATGATGAGGCTGCTGAAAATAATGAAATAATAAAAGAAATTAATAAAAAAGAGTCTGAAGGAAATATTACCCCCGAGGAAAGTAATCGAAGGGAATCTTTAATAAGTAGAGATTCTGTTCTTCAAACTGAAAGAGCTGCTCGCGAACTTGAAAGAGAAAGAGCTTGGAACGCAATGACATTAAGAGAAAAGATAAAGTACATTTTTAAAAAGTACGGTTTTACAGTCTTTGCTGTTGTGAGCGCAGTAGGTGTAGTCATTGGTGTTATAGTTTCTAATCTTTCCAAAGGTCTAACAACATTGGGTAAAGGAGTTGGTAATGGTTTGAAAGCTATTGGTAAGAAACTCGGTGAAATATTACCTGGAATGGTTGGAGCTATCGTGAGCTTTCTGTTCAAAACAGCTGGGGAAGTTATTGGATTTTTAGGTAAGAATGCTTGGCTTTTGATAATGGCTGTGGTTCTATATTTTGTGGAACAATTTAAAAACAAGAAGAGGAGATAAGTAAAAAAATGAAGAATGAGACAACGTTTCTATCTATCACTATGCTGTTCGTATCGATTTAAAGATTTCTTGTTGATCAGTAAAATACAATATGGATGACTACAATAGAATTTATCCACAATTACCAATAAATGGTGATCCAAATAATTTCAGACTACAAAAGTCATGTGAAGTACTACATAATCTTGAGAAGGAAATTAAACATTATGAGGAAGTTAGAAAAAAGTATAATCGAGCGAGAGGAATATTTACTAAAATCAGTGTTGGTAGTGGGGTGTTTTCAGTTATCCTATCTGCAAGTGGATTGGGAACCTCTCTTACTGGTTTTGGTGCCCTTGTTGGTATTCCATTGGGAGTTGTCGGAGGTATTTGTGGGGGAGTATCGGTTGGATGTGGTGTGGCTTCTAAAAAACTTTCTCATAAAGTTGGTAAACACGAACAGACTGTTTCTCTAGCAAAAGCAAAGGTAAACACCATTCAAGACTTAGTTTCAAAAGCATTGAGAGATAACGTTATATCCGACCAAGAATTTTCTATAATTTTAGAAGAGTTGAAAAAGTTTGAAAAACTAAAACTAGAAATCCGACAAAAATTTCGGAGAGATACAGAAAAAAACTTAAACATGTCACAGATAAGGAGAGATGTTCGTGCGGACATATTAAAGGAGCTAACCGGTCCCGTACGTTGAAAATGCAATTTGAGAAAACGCCTGTAGGGTGGAATTATGAGATTGGTATCAGAAAAGAACGGTGTTGATTTAAAAACATATCGGCGAAGCCGGTCTAAAGACTTTGCATCTTATTCTAAACATAAAGAATAAAATGACACTCAAGGATTTCAGAAATAAATATCCAAATGCTGATCAAAGTCAATTTGAAGTTGTAGCTGATCCGTATGGTGGATACATTAGGTGGAGATACAATGGAATAACAATCATGTCTAATGATGACCCCACTGGAAAAACATGGACTGATGACCTATCACCTCGTTTGAAAAGACTTTTATGGAAAGATTTAGGATTGGATGATCCTTCGGGGTTTACCTCTGATGAATTGAGTTCATTCCCAAAGAGTTTAACTATAACTAATCGAAGCTATCCTATACCCGCAATTGATTTTGATGACTTTACAAGTGATATAACAAAAATGCTAACCTCGCTGGATATATACGTGTCAAATACTAAAAAATTTACAGCAAAGATGAGAAACATATTTACATCCCAAGTTGTTACTTTCAAATTTGGAAAGCAGAGTAGAAAATGGTTGAACGGAGCCGATATGAATTATTGGCCTCAACAACTTAACTTTGCAGTTTGGTGTGCAACATCTGGTTGTGGGATTAGTCCTTTTGAAAGTCTAAATTATCCTAAAGTAGTGAATAGCTTCATTAAGTTTCATATATATTTCACAATAAGACGGATATTATATGAATTGAGCCTTCCCTTACCTGATGAGCAACCTTTTGTAATAAATAATAATCCCTATAGTAAAGTAGCATATCAACGTTTGTGTGCAGAATTTAGCATATCAAAAAACTCAGACTTTAGATGGAAAGGTGGTAGAAACGACGGATTGGGAGATATATTCCTTGATTATGGTGCAGGATATCATGGAAAAGGAGGGGGATATCAAAATGTACATATTATAAGGAATTATGACCATAAAGCAGATAAATGGCCTGGTGAAGGTGGTAAATTTGCTGATGAAGGTGGAAAGAAAGAAAAAGGTAATTTAATTTCATTTATCCGTAATGATGACTTTGCCGATTTCAAATATGCTTGGTTTATCCCAACAAGTGGTCATGGACTCACTAAAGCAGGACTTGGTAGATTGAATCGATCTGCAGAAGCTTTTGTTTACTGTATATTGGGAGCACAAGTCAACACTAGAAATTCTATTTATGGTAATGGTGGAGGGGCGATCGAGACTCAACAAGAATTCTTAGCTTTATTTGAAAGTAGTGTGATTGAAAATGACATTTCTAGTTCTATCCAAAGGTATCAATTAGCTGTACAAGAAGCGAAATTACGGCTTGATTTAGCTATTGCTCCTGGTGTATGGTTAATGCCAAGTAATATGATAATCAACACTGAGAGCGTGACTGGTTTTAATAACAAACTTATGAAAGCGAGTGATGATATGAATTTTGGAGTGAATAATTCCCTAAACACTGAAGCAAAACAGGTCGGAATAAGTCATAACATGGGTTCCTCAAAGGTAAAGTTACCACATATAGCTGAGACAAATCCAAAACCTTTACAAAATGAAGCGAAACCAAAGGAAAACCCCGGAGGGAAACCAAAACCCTCAACTCTGAATGAAAAGTCGGACGTGACCACACAACATGAAGATAATATATTAGCATTTATAATTATCACTGGTGGGTTAGCGCGGTATCTATTTCGGTAGTTCATGAGTATTTCACGTGAATATGATTGTTTGTAAATTAGTGTTCACGTGTAGAACAATAGATTGCATACTTTTACGACATAGCAACAAGCAAAATGTAAAGTGGTTTTGAAATTGAAAAGTAGATTTTATGTTTACTTTTAAAGGGTCGGTTTCTAACGTCGCTCAGGAATGTGATTACGTCAATGCAAATTTTTGTTATGTAACACTGGCTTGCGTTATATAACTTAATGTTTTACGAATGTCGTTGTAGGATCTTTTAAAGTATCGATTATAGAAATTTAAAGATGAATATGAAGTAACCAAACAAAAAAATGTTCAGCATTACCATGTATGAGTCTGAAACTAGGATTTATTTAGATCCTCCGCTGAAAAATCTTCGGGAGATACAACTCCTGGATTGTAATATAAAAACCAAAAGATTGATTAATTTCAAGGATCAACAGATATTATTCAATGATAAGAATCAGGCTCTCATAATAATTCAGCCCGGTACATATTCGCTGCGTAATATTCAGTCGATCTTTCTTAATGATACTGATAGAGCAAAGATAACAATCATTGAGACTGATACTATTGACTATCTATATTCAAATAAGAACTTCAACATTAAACTTACGAGAGGGTTGCAAGTTGGTTTAGGGGTTCCTGAAGTCATAAATCCTGGTAAATTATACCCCATAAATATACAGATTAAGGAACCACTGAGACTTATGTGTAGTATAGTGGATAATAAGTCGTCATATATGAATAACACCAAATATGGAGAACTTGTGAAACTCTCACCATCACACCTACTTGCTAACATACCCTCAAAAGATTATCCATCAATTCCGGTTCAAAAATATGAGAGTATAATAAACCACTTCGATTTAACCATCTTAGACACTGAATGGAAAAAACTTGATCTGAAGGGTTCTCACATAACTTTAAGTTTAAGATTTAGATAAATTTTGTTATGTAACACTGACTTGCGTTATATAACTTTATGGCCCACATTCTTTACAAATATACCTCTCCCGTTTATGCTTACAAATACCACCACCTCCACATTCTTTACATCGTGTTTTCCTTTTATTATGTATACATATTTGTGATCCGTGACACTCTTTGCATTGATATTTAAAACTTCTATGAATACACTCATACTTTTTTGATGCTGTTATTATTTTATCAACAATATTTGATAATTTATTTAAGTCTATTTCCATATCACCCAACTCTTCAATCAATTCATTTCTAGTCATAAAATAATATTTTTTAATACCATGCTCTTTAGCTAGGGCTCTCATATGTTCCACATTTAGTTTTTCAAATATTGGATTAATTGGTTGTTTGACTTTTTTGGGAGAAGATTTTTCAATAATATTAATGTTTGGTGATTGTGCTTGTTTTATAGATTCTATAAGTTCTGCTTTAATCATTTGAGAATATCTTTTAATACCTAATTCTTTACCAATTTGTTTCAGTTGTTTTACATTATATCTTTGTAACTGTTCCATATTTTATACTTTACAACATGTCTTTAAACCAATATTAAAAAACAAATTTATTTTATTTTCCCTATAAAATCCTTGATAAATCCTTGATAAATCCTTGATAAAAATTTTTCCTCAAATTGACTCAAATTTTAATCGGTGTGCCAGCCCCTCTAATTATACACTACTACTTGCGTTATATAACCTAGTGTTTTTGTGTTGTGTGACACTCTGTACACTTCGACTTATTTCTGTTGTGTTCGCATATACATAACCTACAAAACCATCTTTGTTTTCCATGAATACATATTCCTTTCCCGTTGCATTCTTTACATATATACCTCACCCGTTTATGTTCACAAAGACTAGAGCCGTTGCATTCTCTACATCGGTTTTTCCTTCGATTATGTGAGCATATTTGAGACCCCCCACAATCCTTACAGAAATATTTAAACTTTACATGAATACACTTATACTTATTAGTTTTTGTTTTATCCTCAGGTATCGGTTCATGTGAGGGGGTAGGTCTAGGGGTGGCTATATTACCAAGCTCTTCAATTAGTTCAGCTTTTTTCAACCGATAATATCCTTTAATACCCTTCTCTTTGGCAAGGACTTTTAGTTGCTTCACTGTTTGTCTGTTCGTGGGGTCTTGTGGTTGTGTTAGAGCTTCGATGAGTTTAGCTTTAGGCATTCTAGAATATCCTTTAATACCCTGCTCTTTGGCAAGTACTTTTAGTTGGTTCGCTGTTTTCTTTTCCATATTTTATTACCATTTACATCTCTTTAAACCAATTTAAATTTAATGGTGTACAGTATCTGTAGGAGGAGTAGGAGGAGGAGGAGGAGGACTGCGCCAGATACTTTACACCATTTTTTAAATTCTGAATTAAATTTTGCGCTAGAATCGGCTTTTCATAACTTTGCGCTAGAATCGGCTTTTTATAACTACTTTTTTTCGTGTTGTACAATGCTTTTTCTTTTCTTTTTTTGAAATAATCACCTGTACGTATACTAAAACAATTATTCACCTCAGACTCAGTGATTCTCGGTGAATATTCACCTAGACTTCGTCTCGGTGAATATTCACCGATAATCACTTCGCCTTCGGCGAATAATTGTTAAATAAAGTAAGGCGCACCTTGAGGTCTGAATTATATTTGTTGGAGTGAATAAAATCCTATTATTTCCGGACTAAAACCAAGACGCAAATCTTCAGAGGTTCAACTCCTTTAATCGTGACGAACTTCCCTGGTACAGATAAATCTTAGACTGAACGATTATCGTAAGAGCGATTTGCGATGAAGAAAAGACTCCTAGATTCCAATAGTGAGATTCAACACAACTTAACTGACAAGATTAAATTTCACGATACTCGTATTACTAATAGAACGAGCCGTTACATAACAGTCACACAACGTGACACTTCACGTGCAGTAATTTCCTTTTCGACAATATTGACATCTTAGTGACAGAGTGAAAAGGCCATACCAGGGTGTATTGCCCCAATGTCGGACCGAGTGCTGAGAGGTTCGTCCAGAAAAAATCGAGGCACCAATATTTTTCGTGCAGTATTGTCCCAAGCAAGTAACGTTAGCGATTAATGTATTACATAGCATTATTTCAAGATAGCGAACTAAGACGCCAGCGCTTGCATAAAAGTTATCATTATTATTATTATTATTATTATTATTATTATTATTATTATTATTATTGTCCATAATGTTCGCTTGATAAAAAAGTATCTTATGTAAAAGGCTAAAATTGTAAAAATTTAAAAAGTAAGAACCAAACGTTTTCGGCTGTTAATGGTGGCTCGACGACAACATGGTTCTGTTCAAAAACAATAACAAAGTCAATTCTTGTCGTACAAACTAATTCCAGTGTCTAATAAGCGAGGGCTTAGAGATATAATAAAAGAATTATTCCACTCAATCTCGTCGTACATGAGCTATAGCCAACTCGGCGCTACGCGCCTCGTTGGCTATTAGCTCATATCCGACTCGATTTCGTGGAATAATTGTTAAATAATCGTCCGCCCTTGGGAGAAGACAATGCATTTTACAAGTGAAAAAATCTGTAAAGATTGGTACACGATCGACGATGGTATCTTACTTGGTTTCCTCTTAAGCAATTGGACAACTCATTCTCGTTTTCTGTGAATTAAATAGTCAATTTGACGCAACATGCCTATAGACTTATAGAAAACTCGAAATCGCAGTCCAGTGTTACACAGAAAAACAACCACGAAGTTCGCAAGGAACTCGGGCACGACTTACTCCTCTCCTTACAGCTGCTCCTGGGTCCAGAAAGTTATTTTCACAACAGGAATCACAATTATGTTGTTTTTCAACGTTATGAATAAAATTTAGGCTAATTTGCGAAAAAAGCTTTTAAGCCTACGGTTGAACCTACATATAATGGCCCTGTATCAAGCGGCCAACCTCTTTTAATTAAGCGACCACACGGCAAAGTCCCAATTCTTCATTAATAAAAACACTGTATTTTTACCTGTATTAAGGAGCCACCTCTTTTGAGCGGCCGCGACCATCTGAAAGTAGTCCTTTCTTCATCTTTCTCTGTTGCTTTTACCTGTATCAAGTGGCAGGCCTTGAGCGGAAACCTAAAGTGCCATGGCATTGTAACCGGAGCGTCCGATCCACGTGTCCGACTCTTAAGTCGGAATCATTATTCGCTTTTTATCTTGTAGCTTAAATTTAATTGTCAGTTAGGGTTGTGCCTTAACACACTGTCCCGTTGTTACAGCCTTTCGAATGTAAGATTAATTATACCGTGAGACCAATTTGAACTCAAATATCTACGGAGCCCTGTTAGTGCCATTCACGCGTGCATATAGTCATCCTATTTTTGGCGAACACTTTCTTACCTTTGGCGCGACTTTTTTTCTTTGGCGCGACTTTTTTTTCTCTGGCGCGACTTTTTTTTCTCTGGCGCGACTTTTTTTCTTTGGCGCGACTTTTTTTTCTCTGGCGCGACTTTTTTTCCTCTGGCGCGACTTTTTTTCTTTGGCGCGACTTTTTTTTCTCTGGCGCGACTTTTTTTCTTTGGCGCGACTTTTTTTCTTTGGCGCGACTTTTTTTACTCTGGCGCGACTTTTTTTTCTCTGGCGCGACTTTTTTTACCTGGCGCGACTTTTTTTTCTCTGGCGCGACTTTTTTTTCTCTGGCGCGACTTTTTTTCTTTGGCGCGACTTTTTTTTCTCTGGCGCGACTTTTTTTTCTCTGGCGCGACTTTTTTCTTTGGCGCGACTCTTTTTTCTCTGGCGCGACTTTTTTCTCTGGCGCTCATTTGTATACCGCGGGCTCAAAGTTCGAACACGTGTGGTTGAGCAAAGATGGCTGACTCGGCTGACAACGATCTAGAGAAGGCAAGTGTTATAGTTAGTGCTGAATACTTAATGAAGGGGGAAGGCAGGCAGTTTTAGGTTTTCGCTTTTTTCTGTGTTTACAGTGCAAAAGATACGTGGAAAAACTCAAAACCATGCTAGGAAATTCAACACCTCAAAAACCAGAGCAGGCAGAACAAGTTTAATTCTTACTTTACTCACCTGCTTTACTTTACGCCGATGGGCCGATAGCTGTAGTGTAGCAATACTCAGTATAAATACAGATATAGTCATATATTAAGTTCAAAATTAAATATTAAGAAATCGTTATAAACGGTATATAACCTACAACAGGAATAAGATCTGTTTCAAACATTAACAAGCTTTATGTACTTGGACACTAAAATAATTTTCATCTTATTGTGTTGTTGATCATTGCATTTTCAGGTTTGTAACTTTCTACGAGAAAGGGGAGTTGAAGACAGTATTGTTGAGAAGTTTGAGGAGGAAAAGGTTAGCCTTTGGTTGTTTAATACCAAGCACCCCTGCAGGTTATTCTACCATTAACTAAACAACAACATATTTTATTACTAACAGAAAACCATCGCTTGCATGGCCGCCTGCTTTTTCTTGTCAGCCTTCCACTTCAAAGTTAAGCACTTATCAATTGAAATCCCCACCCCCATGGGCAAACAATTCTTTCAAATGCGATCAAAGGCCCCATATTCCCAACACATTCCCTGACATTGCCCTTTAGCACATGTCACATATTTATTTCATATCATATTATCATATTTAGGCACTCTGTTGGGGATAGTCATTTAAGCATGCTCACCCCTCTTATTGAACAAATTCTCCCCGGCCCGACCAATCGATGAAAATCGATGATCGGAATTCAATCGATAAATCGATATCAATCGATGATGGTTATTTAATTGATATTGATTGGCATTCAATGACCAATCAATTAAGTTACAAATGAAATTTCCTTAATTACTTTGATTGACATTGATTGCCATCTATTAATTTATTATTGTTATCTGTAGTTTCCTTTTTCAATATCCCGTTTACAACGTTGATGCAAAGACTGTGGTATTTGGTTTTTCACTTGCTTTTACTTTTAGAGATAATAGCAATCTACCTAGCTCAGCCATTTATTTCCATATTACTTTCCTGTTGCTGTTGATTGAAGTATATATTCATTTGGCTGGTTTAACTTACATCATATTGTGCATCCACATTCCACATAACAGAACTTTTGCAGTTGTATTTCTCAAGTATCCTATACACAAATTTAAACCTTGCCCTTTTCTTAATAAGTGTCCTATACACAAATTTAAACCTTGCCCTTTTCTTAATAACATTTCTGCTGCATGACACACATTACATTAAAACACAAGGATGAATAAATGAGGTATTGATTGTTTTAAGAGTCACTGAGTTGACGTAATAACACCAATATTGAATCAAATAAAAAGACTCTTATAACGATGGATAAAATTGATTATAGTCATGACAATCAATGAAAATCGATCATTTTAAAAGTCACAAATTTTTAAGTCATTGATTGGTCATTGATTTTTAATATCAATTAAATTAATTATCATTAATTGTTGGTTTCCTTGAATAGTCAGGCTGGGAATTCCTCAAGGCTAAAGAGGTTAAGGAACTGTATTGGTTATGTTTTATACAAAAACAGTTATCCCCTGAACTTTAAAGGAGTACATGCATCTGCATTGGAAAAGAGCATTAATATACTAATTTAAATTAAATATGTCATTATTCTTTTTTTAGATGGATATTTCAGCAGTCCTAAATGCAAATGATGATGTCCTTAAAGACATGGGGCTCTCAACAGCAGGGGACAGATTAAGCCTTCGTGGTTTTTGTACCACCGCTCAAGAGACACAACAGAACAAAGAAAAGGAATCCAAAAGACGAAGACTTCTTGAGGCATTCTTGTCTTCAAAGAAAGATAAGCCCAAGAAGCAGAAGCCTGTGACTTCTTCAGGCAACCAACAGCAAAAGAATAAGTTTGAAAAGAAAAAAGAGAAGTCTAAACGAGTACAAGTTGGATGGAAACATTTCCAAGAGGAAGTTGAGGACTATGTTCTTGTACCACTGGCTAAGGGAGGTGGTAGTAGGTATGCAACCATGCCGATATCAAGCAACAGAATAGATGTTATGAAAGTTTGCAAGTCAATCTTTTTCCCTAATGGGGAGTCATATTATGGGAAAGCAGAAGACATGCTATTTGCTATTGGAAATTTTCATAATCAGCAAATGGGTGTTACGCTGGAAGTAAATGGGAGAGAGGTTCCCTTCAATATTGGAAATTACATGGAGGCTTTTAAACTGAAAGATGTAAGGCTTTACTTGTTGTCCAAGAACATGACAAGTAGCAGTGATGAAAGTGATGATGGCTTACCAGCTATGATAACCAGTCGTGACCCCACTTCTCCATGTACAGCTGGTACTTGTACTGAGGACAGACGAGATGACAGTGAAGGCCTGATTGGTACCACCGAACAAAGGGAATCACTGAAAAGAGAGCAAGACGTGGAGTATGAACTGTCACTAAAAGTAGACAGGCAAAAAAGAATTTCCCTTGAAAGGGCAAATGCCGAGGCTGAACAAAAGAGGAGAGTGCAGGAGGCAAGGGCAGCAAGAGTTTTAGCAGAACCTGAAACAGATTTTGTCACTGTAAGGGTCCGACATCCAACAATGGGAGTATGCTCTCGACGGTTTCCATCAGACAGTCAAGTGGCAGCAGTCTATGACTGGGCTGGATCTTTGACTCCTGAAATAGTGAATTTCACACTCTGTGACCCTTTAGGCACACCTCTGCTGCCAAGTGGAAATCTGGAGGACAGATGTACCCTAGTTATGGCCACTACTCCACATACACCATCACTGTCCGAGACAGATAAGGAAATTCAATTTATGGGATTTGGAGATGCTTGCAATAGTGGTAACACAACACTGCCAGACTCTGAGCTAAACAAAGAGGGAACAGAAATGGATACTGACATGTAAGTGACCTAATGTTCCACTTAAGTGCTGCAAATAAAATAACAGTGAGTTATCACAAATTGTTGGATTGAAATAACTTAAATTTCAAACTAGGTAAATTTTCAATATGCTTGGACATGATGCCTGGGCACTTGAGCTAATAAATAAATGTCTGACCAATTTTCCGACATGTCTGTTAACAAGTAAGGAACTTTGCCCCAAGAATGACCAACATGAAATTTCTCCTTACAATATCAATACTTAATCAAGAGGAAAGGTTATGAGAATAAATGGAATGATCACAAGAGGGAAATTGCTTTGATCTTTAAACAAATTCTCGCAACACATACTATAAGGAAATGTATGGAGATCAATGAGGAGATGTTGTATTCGGATATTGGGGCTTAAAGGGTGAAGAAAAACTTATTTGTAGCACTGAACGTACTAATGCACATGTTGTGGAGTACCTGGGACTTTAGGATGTATTTGGTATGGCATTATCCTAACAGGCAAAAGTGCAAGAATTATTGATATTCAGGACAAGCATTCAGCATTAAATTTATTTTAAAGTATTTAGCATTGTACAACTCCTGAGACAAGGAAATGTACCTTGGAAATCTGTTCTATAAAGGCAATGTAACAATTCGATTGCTTTGCATTTTTTCATCCTACTGACTGCCTACTCTCACTGGCATCCCTTTCAATTAATTTTTTTACTTAATGTATTAGGCACAATCATTATAAAACATTTCCTGTGGATTCATAAGTGGCAAGAGGACCTCAAAGAAACCACCAGGCTTATGTGGTGGGAGGGGGCTTGTTTACAGTTGAAATAGCAGATACTTGACTTCATAACAGTTGTAATGGTATTCCAACTTTACTTATATTTTACTAGGTTGATGACTCCAATGCAGTTAGACAACTACTACGCTGCCATTCTCGTAGAGCCACCTGGAACTAGTATGGAGAATTATGTATCTGACAGTGAAGGTGACACTTCCACCAGTGAAACTCACAGTGATCATGACCCCCCAACTGTTACTCCTTCTCCGATAAAACCAGCACCTGAGGTACTGAACGAACTAGCAGCCCAGATAGATGATGGTTCCCTTTCCAAATTCAACATTGCCCGTAATTTCATGTGGGAAGGAGCAAAGAGAGCAGTGTCCCGTAAAGCATTCTCGCCAGCTAACAAGGTATCTGTTAAGTTCACTGATGATAGTGGGGCAAGTGAAGGCGCCATCGACTGGGGTGGCCCCATGAGAGAGTTCTTTACCCTGATACTGCAACACATCCATGCTTCTCAACTTCTATGTGGTCCAGAGAACAGCAGATTCCTGTCATACAATGTTAAGTGTTTAGACGATAATGACTACTTTGTTGCAGGACTCATCATTGCAATGTCACTCGTGCATGGAGGAATTGCACCACATTTTCTATCCCCTGTCATGTTCGAAGCTCTTCTTAGTGACCAACCTTCGACAGTGCCATTGCAAGATGTCTATGATTATGAGCTGAAGTCTTCTCTTCAATTTCTGCATGACTCGGACACGGTAGACAAAGCAAAGAGATGCACAGTGCAAGGCAACTTGTCAACTGTACTTGACCTGGCTGGGACATTGGCAATGCCGATAGAAACACTGGACGATGCCAAGAAAATGGCTGCCGCAACTTCACAGTGGTTTGTTCTTGGGCGATGTAAACCAGCCCTTGAAAGCTTCCGAAATGGTCTCTCAGCCCTTGGTGTGTTGGAAGCAGTCAAGACGTATCCTGATAGTTTCAGGCCATTGTTTTGTGATCTACCTGAGAAGCTGACAGCAGAGCGAATGGAAGAAGTATTCCGGTTCTAACACAAGTCCTGTTGGTTCTTCAAAGGGGTTGACTGAGAGTCTTGTTTTGTCCAGATGGAGCGATTATCTGCAAGACATAGAAGATGCAGAAGATTCTGACATCACTTTGAGTGACATTTTGTTCTTCACCACTGGCTGCAAAATATTACCACAACGTGCAATGCCTGTCACCGTCGAGTTTTTGCATGAACCTGGAACAGAGGGGTTGTCAAGGTTTCCCACAGCAAATACATGTTCCAACATCCTCCGCCTTCCAGTAATCCATGGTAATTATGAAAGTTTCAAAGCTGATATGACCTTTGGATTCCTCAGTTCACGGGGTTTTGGTACTGCTTGAAAAGTAGTGTGCAACATTGCAGCCCGTTTCACTTTGGAACAATTGGATTTGGAATGGAGAATCTGTGTACATTAGGTCATTCGTTTTCTCTGAAAGTTGAACAATGGAAATGCATGTGCAATTTTATTTTTTTGGCCTGAATTAAAAATGTGCGTTCAATTTTCAGTTTTCAATTTCTCAGGCGGAAAAAATTAAAATCAAAGTTGGTTTTTTATTTTTCATTAACTAATTTTCAGAAAAAAGTAAAAATTGAACACAGATTTATTTTTCACATTCTGAAAAAAAAATGAAACCTGCATTTTCAATTTTTTTTCTTAGAAAAAATCTCAATATACATACATTCTGTAGCTTCTCTTGTTTCAGTGTTGAGAAGGAACCAAGCACAGCAAAACCATTGCAACTGCCTAAAATAATTCTGTCAGCTGCTGATTAACTGGCTGGAACGTCACCATCTTTTTGTTGAAGGCCTGCAAAGGTTATCCAGGTGGCATTGCTGTAAAAGGTTACCGTTTATTTTTAATGTGATTGCATTCAGGGGACATTTACATTGATGATACACCAAGTCTCACGGTCATTTTGACATCAGTCATATAGCTGTTGATGTTGACGTTTTTAAATGCCACTTACTTCTCAGTGGCATATATTATAATAACCATTTGTTACTGTTACTGTTTGTTAACCCTCAAAATGTCCAATAGTGACTTTTTAAAGATTTTACCCTGGCTAACACCAGACTATTTTACTGATCAAAGAGGCACAAAGGGTTAGAGTTACTGTTTATGATGAATGTGAATGCATTCAGTGCTTACACATTAACATTCTATTGATGATACTCAACGTTTCGTGTTCATCAGCATCAGTCAGTTTCGTTATTTGATATTTGTTTACCCAGGCCTTATAACCGGAATTTTACGGTATTCTATTTACACTACTGCTCACCATTGTGGCTTGTTGATAAATAGAATATTGCCTGGGTCAGTTCTTTCATTTCATGGGACTGGGAGCACCACAGGGCTTTCTTCTTGGCTTCGCAAGGTTTTCAGTTCAGAATATTTAACACTTTTCAGGTAGACTATTCTCATAAACGTGCAACTACAGTAATTTCTCTATCTCATTCAAAAGAGTCAAATAAAGATTCCGTGCCTCATTAGCATTTTCTGGCATTCTAAGACCTTCTTCTGTCATGATTAGCTCGGCAAGTTCGATAAATTCAGGTGATGAATCCATAGGAAGGTCGTCACAACACATGTCTCTTGCAACATCTATCTCGTCAATGTCAACATCATGCCTGCAATCTACGGCTCCTGTCATTTCAGGATGATGGTACAAGAGACAAGGCCGACCATGGGGAGAACTGTTGTTCTTTGTTGATGGTCGAATCCGATGCAGGTTCCACAGTCGAGCCACTCTTTGGAGTTCCTCACGGATAAGTGTCATGTAGCAAAACAGTAGACATTCCACATGCACAGCATTGGCATCACAGTATAGTCCCCTGTCCCTCAAATCTTTAAAGTGAGTAATCCACCAATCAGTGGCACCTCTTCGCAGTTGCCCCCACCATGCCTCTATTCTCTGATTAGCAACTGATCTTCCGTAAAGAAAGCTTTTCTCCCCTGACAAACTGTCTCCTGCTTCATGTCGTAGATAACGTTGAATAGCAGCAATTCTCACGTTTTCTGTTCCCATGTCTCCACGAATCACACAGGCGGTGCCCCCAACATTTTGCACACAGTCAATAAAATAGCTTGCTACAACACCGGGATGATTATTCGTACGCCCAACTTCAAGCCACATGATTTGTCGCGAATATCCGTCAATACAACCGTGTATACAAAACCCATAAGGTTTCAGTTTGTCATATCCGTCCAGGTGCCAAATAAAATTTGGGCCTTTTGCATGATATTGTCGCCTTTGGAGTCTGTGCCTTGCGCGCCTTTGGACCCCTTCAGGGTCCATTATTCTTAGTGCATTCCGAACAAATTCCTTGCTAACAGACAATTTATGGTCAACTACTAATCTCTGCCACATAGTTCTGTAGCCGACAATGCTTCCACTTCCTTTAAGCTCCCCTTCTATGGCGTCTGCAATCTCATCAAGGCTGCTGAAGCGTCGTCGTCCAAGATTTTTCTTCTCTAAGATTCTTTTAAGTTGTCGTAGACTTAGGCGTATTTCACTATTTAAAAAGAGGCAATCAATGATTTCTCTGTAATTGAAGCCCATATGGAAATATTCCTCAATTAAATGATTACGATGATCGTTATCCGCCATGTTGACTTACTTGAGTGATCGGCGATTTAGGACTGCGGTTACTCCCAGAAGGTTTAAAAGACCTTGGTTAAGAAAAGGATTTTTAATAAGACCGATATTTATAAAGAGTATTGCATGCTTTTGCATTCTATACTTGAAATTTGTTATTGGCGTAAAATAAAGTAACAATAAAACTTGTTCTGCTGGTGTGGTTTTTACACTATAAACACAGAAAGATAAAAGTGAAAACATATAAAACTCCGTGCCTTACCTCTATTCATTCACGAATGCGGCAGTATTCAGCACTAACTATAATAGATCGTTGTCAACCGAGTCAGCCATCTTTGCTCAACCACAAGTGTTTGAACTTTGAGCCCGCAATAAATCTAGTAGCGGTATATAAATGAGCGCCAAAGTAAAAAAGGTCGCGCCAGAGAAAAAAAAGTCGCGCCAGAGAAAAAAAAGTCGCGCCAGGTAAAAAAAGTCGCGCCAGAGAAAAAAAAGTCGCGCCAGAGAAAAAAAAGTCGCGCCAAAGAAAAAAAGTCGCGCCAAAGAAAAAAAGTCGCGCCAGAGAAAAAAAAGTCGCGCCAGAGAAAAAAAAGTCGCGCCAAAGAAAAAAAGTCGCGCCAAAGAAAAAAAGTCGCGCCAAAGAAAAAAAGTCGCGCCAGAGAAAAAAAAGTCGCGCCAAAGAAAAAAAGTCGCGCCAGGTAAAAAAAGTCGCGCCAAAGGTAAGAAAGTGTTCGCCAAAAATAGGATGACTATATGCACGCGTGAATGGCACTAACAGGGCTCCGTAAATATCAGAAGATATAGTGAACGCGAATGCTCTATTTTGTTTTACGGATTTGTCGAATAATTTGTTTCACAATATATGTTATTAAAATTGGCATTTTGTAAGTCCCATTTCTCATTTTTAGTGATCGTCTGTTAGGGAAGGACCATTAGAAAAGTGATGGGGGGTGGGGGGTTGGGGAAAAAAATTCATGCAAAGAAGAAGGTAAAAAAAAATTCATGCAGAAGGAATTCAAAGGTCCAATTGTGACTTTTTCACACGTAATAAAAAAAAATTTGTGCAGAGGGGTTCACCTAAAAAAAAAATTCCTGCACAAGCAGTCAGCAAAAAAAAAAATTCGTGCAAGCTGAAAATTCCCCACCTCCCCCCCACCCCCCTGTATTAAGCAAACAGGCTCTTAAGGGCCTGTGTAAATGGAGTTTTTGGATCCCGTGGTGATAAAGTTACGCGCCTTGGTAGGGTAAACCACCTGTCCATATAAACTCTCAACTTTTTTAAATCGTGTTTGCACAGCTGGTGGGGTAAGGGACGGACCATCTAGAAAAGTGATGGGGGGGGTGGGTGGGGAATTTTCAGCTTGCACGAATTTTTTTTTCGCTCACTACTTGTGCAGGAATTTTTTTTTTTGAGGTGAACCCCTCTGCACGAATTTTTTTTACTACGTGTGAAAAAGGCACAATTGGACCTTCCTTCTGCATGAATTTTTTTTTTACCTTCTTTGCAGGATTTTTTTTTCTTTGCATTTTCCCTTGCATGATTTTTTTTGTTTTTTCCCCACCTCCCCCCCCCCCATCACTTTTCTAATTGTCCGTCCCCAAGTAAACACTTCCAGCACGAGTAACAACCCAACATAGAGGTTAGCTGTGCACCGAAAACACGCCAAATTCGAATCGATATGCATGGCTGTGCGAGGCTTCACGCCTGGCGAACTTTTTTGCCGGTGTCAGCTAACTATGAGCCAAGACAGGCAAGCAGATTATTTTAAGAATGAAACTGTGACCATTACAGCAGCCAGAAAGAGTAGAACAGCATAAGCCGTAAAAATCCGTCGTTTGTCCGCCATTTTGTTTGTTTGTGTGCTTTAGGACAACGCAGTGACCTCGAAACATTGCTCACCCAAGGCCTGGAAACCGATGAACGCCTTATAAAATTAATTTTTTTTCGACACCCGCCTGGCGGGCTCCCTCGCCATCCCGGGGTCGAAAAACTCCAGAAAAATAGGCTTTAAGTCACGAGAGTGGCGGTTCATGCAATATATACAGGTTCAACTGTGCAATAACATTCAATCAAAATCAATTAACCTAAAAACGGGGACCTGTTCTCGAAAATTCACGCATAATTGTGTAACTTAAAAATGCACTCGGTGCGTTTCTTATATTTTTACTTACTTGAATCAACAAACTACAAAGATTTAAACACGTGTTCCACAGTCAGGTTATACGATGTTGTTTTTTGTCATGAGTGGCCGAAAGGAGTTCAGTCTGCTTTGTAAAAGTCAACAATTGACAATTATGCTTTGCTCTTGCTTCCAGATGTTATTGACCATTCGTATCGTTTGAGAGCAAGGACCAAAACCCTTCATGATACCAATAGGCCACCAGAGCTACAAGTCTGTTAAAAGACCTTGAAAGAGAAACCTTGAGATCTACTGTCATTTCCTTTCTCTTCGCGACTTGTGTTTGTGGAGACAAAACTTCTTGCCTTTAAAGCCGAAATAGATTCGTATCGTTCTTATGGAGGAAATTGTTCAATTGCATTATGTTGTTTTATCACTATTTAGCATTCAAAATAATTCAACGATTGTTGAAAATGTTGAAAATACACTGACAGCTGATTAGCGACCTTGGCAACGAAGATTAAGAAAAGAGAATTGATCAACTTAAATCAAATATGAAGGGCACCTGGAAAGTTCTTAATGATATGCAAGCCCTGTTTATATTACCATCTTTATTTAGGGACCGGTCATTATTTATCGCCTGGGGGGGGGGGAGAGGAGTATTTTTGTTGCTACATCGTAGAAATTACCTGATCCCCCCGTAAAGTATTAAGTTTTTTAATGATTCCCCCTTATCGGTAGTGGAAGATGTCATGATCCCCCCCCATCCTCTCCCAGCCACCGACAAATGACAGTTTTTATGTGCAAGTGATATCTATAATGGTACTTACGTCTCATGGACCCTGAACAACAACTGCGGTTATTTGCTCAACAGATATGAACTGAATTGTCGCGGAAGGGCTACTCTGTTCATCCAAATCCGCGAAAACAAAGTCATTGAGGAAAGGAGCCATGGGAAAAATATCTCCTTCCCAACCCAAATACCGATAGGCTGAAATTTTATAATAGTGTTGTTCAGCAGATTTACGAATCTTCTTTTGTAAGTAAACAAGCCGGTTTCAAACAGTATCTTCTCGAGCAACAGTAAATGCGTTGGCAGTTAAACACAAAGATTAAAGCCCTGTCCGATAAAGAAAACAACCTGCTGAGAAATGACAAGTGGGGAGTGTGTCAAAACATCAACAAGTTCATCTCAGGCGTGGATGGCTGTAAGGGCAGTGATGATGTCGCGAATTGTGAGTCCTGCTTGACCACTGTAAATGACGCCTTTAATTCAGCAGCCGATTTGTTGTCATTCATCGACAACAAACGAAAGAACCTATTTACAGAAGAGCATACCCCGAAGCCGTTCGCTAGTGATGAGCGCAAATATTTGCAGCAAACTCAAGAGCGAGTAAAGGCGATATACGAAGAGCTGCAGAAAGCCTCCAATACGCTCACAACAACCCTCATGAGCCTAAAGAGGAAGTTTCCATCTCGCATGGGGAACAATCGCCAATCGCGAAGAAAAAAAGAAAACAAAAGAAAGGTGAAAAAAAATAAGGAGAAAAGGCTACATCAGCGAGCATGATGCTCCTAGAAAAACTAACCTCAAAAGAAGAATTACCCGTCACAAAACAAGAATTACCCGTCACGGCCAAGAATCTGATCATCACTACTCCTAGAACTTCACGAATCTACTTCACTGAAACCTAAAATCCACAAACCGAACAATCCCGGCCGATCCATTGTTTCTGCATGCAGTTGCCCAACCGAACTCATCTCCAGCTATTTAGACAAAATCATGGTACCCATTGTCAAATCTTTACCATCCTACATTAAAGACACCAACCACGCACTAAAAATCTTCCGCGACTTCAACTTCTCCGGCGAAAACAAGTTTATTTTCACTATGGACATCACCTCTTTATACACTGTCATACCGAACAACGAAGGACTTCTAGCACTCAAATTTTATTTCGACCAGCGCTCTACAAAAGAGCCTAGCTCACAAACATTACTTCGCCTAGCCGAACTAGTTTTAACACTCAACTGTTTCTCATTCTCCAACAACTACTACCAACAAATTAATGGCGTCGCTATGGGCACTAAAATGGGACCTAGCTATGCCAATCTCTTCGTAGGCTACATTGAAAATCAATTTTTCCGCCAATACAACGGACCTAAACCTAAACTATATCGCCGCTACATTGACGACTGCGTTGGCGCAACTTCATCCACCAGGGAAGAACTTGAGCATTTCATTAATTCTGTCAATTCGTTCCACCCAGAATTGAAATATACCTGGCAAATTTCAGAAACCTCAATAGCTTTTTTCGATATCAACGTTTCAATCCACAACAACGGCCTATCAACTAGTGTGTACTACAAATCTACAGACTCCCATAGCTATTTATTGCACTCGTCTTCTCACCCCACCCATGTTAAAAATTCCATTCCATATTCTCAATTCCTCAGACTTCGACGTTTATGTAGTGATGAGTTGGACTTCTCCAACAAGTCAGAAGAAATGCTTCAGTTCTTCAAGAACCGTGGCTACCCTGAATCAGTTGTGAAGACAGCTCAACAACGCGCTCAAACAACTGACCAACACTCAGCACCACAAACGTCACAAAAGGAAGAGAACCAGAGAATACCGTTCACACTCACTTTTCACCCACTCAACCTACCTGTCAAGAACATCATTCTGAAGAACTTCAAGTTACTTCAGAATGACAACGAAACAGGCAGCATCTTCTCACTACCACAACTCATTTCATTCAAACGTAACAAAAACGTAAGCGATTTTCTAGTTAGAAGTACACTAAAATCAGACGAATCACCCGGCACTTTCAACTGCACACGCAAAAGATGCAAAACTTGCCCTTTCGTCCACAAACACAAACAAAATAGTAGGACCTAAACGATCGTTTAAAATCCCCGACCGTTTCATGCACTTCCGCCAATGTTATCTATTGCATATAATGCACTTTAGGCAAGAAGATATACATCGGCGAAACCGGAAGAAGATTAGGTGACCGTTTCCGCGAACATCTGCGTGACGTCGAACGAAATGACAAAGATGCATCTGAACCTGTAGCGCGACACTTTAATCTACCTAACCACTCAACTCACAACATGGCGGTATGTGGACTTTCCGTGCATCAGGGCAATACGGAAAGCCGTTAAAACCTAGAACAGAAGTTTATCTTCCAACTCGGCTCTCTTAAAGTGCGACTACTCGAACCAAGGCCACCCAAACAAATTTTCATACAAATTATCCAATCACGATTGACTACCTAAATAATAGAATATCTACAAATGTTTTATATTTCGCTTAAAATGCATATAATTTACTCTATAACTGTACAAAAGATATCAAGATCGAAAAAGGATCATCTTAGTCGGTAGAAACTCGCCACTAATCTGTTGTTCAGCGTCAAAAACAGACATTCAAAATTTGTATGAAAATTTATGTGGGTGGCCTTGGTTCGAGTAGTCGCACTGTAATCCCCACGGTATCAACGAACGTTTCTCATTCATTTAATCATTCATCTAATTTATTCACTTCCATTCACACAATGCTATGGTTCCACCAATAGCATGGCTCCAAACTTCTCTATATAAATTGAACGTAACCCACAATCCTCTCATTCGCTCCGACGAAGCGCTAACGCTCGAAACGTCAGCACCTCCTTTTTACTTTACGGTGGTATAACTTACTTAATCAACTCGTTTGATTTACCCATTTTCTTGTAACCTCAGAATTTACTGGGAGATTTGTCAGGCGTCTCCACCTGGACCCTCTATTGTGGCTAATGGAAAGAGGCGTTTTGACACAGACCTAGAACGCAACATGGAAGTAGTAGTGGCCAGTATGAACGAATGATGTGGCAATGGTGATGGTAAATGGTCAAGCGCGGGCGAGGGTTCCGATGAATCTGACGAGGAGGCTGTGCAAGAGCCAGTAGAGAAGGTTGCCGAAGAGTCTATCAGAGAAGCGTTAGAGGGTCAGGATAGCGAACCAGTCTCACCAGTGAACACTTTTTGATATATGTTTATTTTTCTTGTGGCTGTTATCTTCATTCGGCCGCGTTTAATGAACGTTCCCATTATGATTCTCCATTGAAAAAAATTGAAACGTTATGAAACAATTTTGAGCTACTATCGTTAATACATACATACACAAAAATTGATTACCTATCTAATTTCAATAGATCATGCCTGAATATAAAAGGGAAACAGAGACAAAAATAAATATAGCAGGTTTACGTCAAAAGGAGGCAACAAATTGACATGGCTATTTATGACGATCCATGAATTTGAAATGTTTGAAATGTTTCTTTGTCATATATTGTTTTAGCGTATGTTGGACTACGATAGTGATACCGTTTCTACGAAATAGCTGGTCTGGGATAGGGTATGGGTTTTGTGTCTAGGCTAGAATAGAGTTACAAAATACAGCTAAACGTGGTCTTGAATAGGGTCGGGGTTTTTATAGAGTCCCGGCGGCACACCCTTACCAAGTATTTACAGATTGCCTCCCCCCCCCCCCCCCTCGGGTCCTGCCGCGACCTGAAATTCCATTTTTTTGGTCTGATCCCCCCTTTACGCCTGTCAATTACGGCTGATCCCCCCCTCAGTTCTTCAGATAACCATCTGATCCCCCCTAAATCCTCCGCTCTCCCCCAGGCGATAAATAATGACCGGTCCCTTAGACGGCAGATTCTCGGGAGATATCTGATCCAGTACGTAGATGTCGCAAATCAGTTTTGTAAATATTTTACTAACGTCGGTCCTAATTTAGCTAGAAAAATTTCCCCCACCTGACAAACCGCATAATTATTTTCTGCCCCGGAAAATAATTAACTCTCTCTTCTTAGACTAGTCATAGTTGTCACTAAATCTGCCCCCGACCTTGTAAAAACTGAATGAAGACTGCATGTGGTTGTCCATGTATTTGTTATGAACCTTTGAAATGTAGTTTTCGTTTGAGAGTTTGTGAGTGCAAATTCCTTGTTGTGTTTGTGTTTTGTCAATTATCACACTTTGTTTCTTGGGTTAATGGAAATCCTCATACATATCGTGTTTAGGATGGGCAATGGTATTTTAACATGTCATACTGAGTTCAATCAACAAGGCAAATGTAATAGAACGCGTGTTAAACAACAAAACGATCTTTAATTATTTATTTCTAACGAACAATAGAAAGGTAGTATAACTATGAAAAATGTTGTTATAACGATGAAAAGTTATGAAAGCATTTGTTAATATTGCGTATAAAAGTATTCAAAATGTAATATTCTGTAAAAAGAACATGAACTTGTTAAATATAAGGCAATACAAAATGTCCTTACAGTAAAAGGGAACAATAATTAAAGGGCTTTTCCCAAGACAACATGAATTGGTTAATAATGTAAGGCAATGCAAAATGTCTTTGGAATAAAATAGAACAATAACTGAAAGACGCGGTTAAAACACCTGGCGAAAAAAGAATTGAAAGCTATAGTCACAAGTCAAATTCAGTATGTTTGGAAGACGTTCAAAATTGATGAAAAAGGAACAGGGTGTTCCTGCATGGAGGTTTTCAGATTGTTTCGATGCAGTGAAAGTCAACTGTTTGAAGCACAATCTTTTTTGTCCTTTGATGTTGAAAAGGTTGAAGTGTCTTTTAGCTGCAAATGACTGAGATGTATTGGTCAAAGAATCAGAAAAAACAGCATTATTGGTTGGATCACCTTTTCCATCCGGAAATAAAGTTGGAAAAGCCATTGATGCTAAGAATTGACAACTAAATTCATTCAATGGCTCATCACCAATATCCCAATTGAATGATTGTGGAACATGAAGAAATTGTTCATTAATAATTTCTTTTTCATTTTTGGAGTCAATGTTGGTTGGAACAAAGCTATTCATTTCAGTTTCTGCATTATAAACTTTCTCATCATCTTCAAAATTAACTGGTCCAGTGTCAATATCCACATCTTCATTTTCATCTGATTTTTCTTCACCCTCTACTCTCATAAAATCTGAAAGGATGTCATTTTCTGGCAAATTAGCAAGAGTTTCCCTATCTATCTTCACATTTTAGTACAAAGGATTGTTTGGTTCCTCATTTGCATTTTTACCAGTTAACCAATAAAGTGCCTCTTCCACAAAATCCAATGAAAAATTGTTATCTTTACCATTAACAGTAAAAATAATCACAGGCAAATCTTTTGGACACCTAGGAAGTATTTCTGCAAGTTGTTGTACATCCTGAGGCAAAGTAAGCACCTGGCCTTTATATGCTCTTTGACCACCCCTTGGTTTTGTGTACACATGCATAACAGGAAATGCTCTTGCAATGAGCATTTCTTCAAATTGTGTCAAGCCTTGTAACTCCTTGGGAACTGGAGAAGGTATCATAGAGTTATCGGCTGAAAATTTATTGGGAACACTTTTGTCACGCACACATTGAGAGCAAATGTAATTTGCAGAATTCTTTGGTTTTGTTTTCAAAGGCCAGGCTTCATGACAGACACGGCACTGATAAATTGTAAATTTTAATGCATTATGAAATCTCATATTTTCCTTGGACGATTTTTGCTGATGAAGTTCCTCATTATATGCTGTTGGATTTTTAAAATCAATTTCATTCATCAAAGGTTTGTCATCCTTATCATGAACATTATCAGCAAAGGTTGATAGTAAGGTTAAATTGTTATCTTCATTTGTTTGAAACTCAGAAAAGTAAACTGATGAATTCTTAGAAGGTTGCACAGATTCATCAGAATTCTTACTTCCTTTGTTATGTTTGCAATTGCCTCTTTCTGTGGAATCTTTCTTTTTCTATTTCTTGTAAAATTAACGTTTTTCCTTGTGTTTTCTTTTTTTTTCTGATTGTGCACAACTTTAGCACCTGAGAATGATAGAGTATTACTGATTTTAGCATCATTAGTATTCTCTAGGTCTACCATGAGGAGGTTGTCCAATATTTTTTGTAGAACAAACCTTCGTAAATTTTCTGTCACTTTCCAAGGACCTACTTTTTATAACTCTATAGAAAATAATATTAAAGAATCTAATTCTCTCCACTTATTTAAAACGAAATTGAAAAAAAAATTATATATGAATTATTAGTTATAAATCTTGTAGTAAATAGTTATATTTCTTCACATGTCTGATATTATTTTATACTTATTGTTACATGTACCATACCTTATATTTTGTCAACTCAGTCTATGTAAATAGTTAATTTACACTTACCTTCATTGTATTTTACTTTCGATCTAGGCCTTTCTGTTACTGTTAACTTTATTTTTACTCTGAGGGAGCCCAATGTCTATAAGCCTCATGGTTTCTTTTTGCGCTTCCTCGCCACTTTCATTTGCTTTTGTGTAACTGCCTTGTTCTATCGTTATTTGTATTTTGTGGTAAACCAAATAAAGTTACAATAAAGTTACAATTTCTCTTGCACCTGACTCACATGCAACTCTTGGCCTAGCATTAGGTTTCATGTTCATAAATGTATTGTAATTTGCAGATGTTTCTGGTGTGCAGTGGAAAATTTCATCTTGTTCATACTGTATTTCCATTTCTCTCAGCTCATAAATTGTGAAAAACCACCCTTCTTTTTAAACTTGTCGCATTGAAGAAAAATTTGCAAACTCTTTTACACTAAAACAAAGGTCATCAAAATAAGTCCATTTACTATAACTTTCAACAGCACAAGTGAAGTGGTTATTGTTACAACGCACGACACCTCTTAGTTTGTAAAGAACTCCAGCAATTTCAATCAACTCAAAGACATTTATGTCCTTCATCAACCCAGGAGGGAATTCAATAAACAGGAATTTAAAGTTTGATACATTACTCAAAACAGGCCGAGTAGTGCGAGTATTACAGGTGACACAATTCAGTTGTCCTGGGTTTGTATGCACATCAGTAACATACTGGGGCCACATATTTTTATCTAAACCCAAGTGTTGTAATCCATGTTCAGTAACTACTGTCAAAAGAATTTTGCTATAAGTTTTGCACAAGTGTTACAGAAAGAATCAAAAGTTCTTAAGGTCACAAAAAGACTCTTCATCTACATTCATATTACCAAGTGTTCTTTGCTCAAATATTTGACTAAAACAGGCACTACAATCTCTGGCTACAAATGAACTACATGTACAGTGGTCAATGATGTATGACCATACGGGTTCGCGAATTTCCTTCAACAAGGCATTGTCTTCTCTCGAACAGATGTAATATGAGCAAGTATTGAAAAGCAGCTCTGTGAACTCATTTTTAGCTGGCAAATTTGATAAATATGGCATAAACAAATGTGTACACACTTCCAAAAAAGCATCAACTGCACACGAATAAATGCCCGGGTCAGTGAAAACCGAGTTCATAAAGTGTCGTCTACGAAACGCAACGAACGACTGCTTTGGCTTCGAGTGTGACATTCTTAAACTTAAGATAAAACAAAACCCGGTTATTTCACGTTAGCACCTTTCTTGTTTTTGACTGGGTTTTGAAATATTTGAGCTATTCCTGATGTGGTTTGAATCGAGTCTGTCGATCCACGTTGCTGATTTGTGTCTGACAAATCAAGTTCAAAGTTCTGTCGATCGACGTTGCTGATTTGTGCCTGACAAATCAAGTTCTTTAAAACTAAAGAATTCCAGTACTGCTGAATAGCTTTTTGTTAATGATGTGATACTCAATGATAAACATACTCATCTTATAGCTTGGAATGAAATAAGAAAGCTTGGAATGAAATCGTGACGACTCGTTGCCAAACTTGCCAAACCCAGTTTGCGCGGTTGCTGAGCCAGGCGCACATGGTGAAAATTAACCGGGACCACCGTGCGCGCCTATTTTCGTCAAATCGAGAAAATTCTCGCATACTAACACTACGACCATTAGCCTCCCACGCAAACGTTCTTAGAGGTTCGTCACGCGTTCCTACCCCACGAACGTCTGCTTCAACCAGTAGCCACTTCCGTTCGCCTTTGTTTCGAGACAACCAATCAGCCTTCACCTATTGTCTCATCACTAGCCAATTGCAACTTCTGTAAGAAAAGAAGTTGTCACCCGCAGGGTAATTTCCGCGAAACCATTTCAGTAAATAAATTATTCAGTTTCAATTCATGCTTCTCTTTAACATTCATGATATTCCATTGTAACGAACTCTTGCACGTTTTTTCTTGAGTTAATAATTGTTATGTTTCCAAATAATTGATCCTGTGTGACGTAAGCGTAACCGGAGTAGTTCGTGGAAAAAGCATATGGTTTAAAGGGTTCAAAGGATACGTGGTTAATATTGCGTTCGATTTCTCTCCTTAATGCCGGGATCGAGGTATGTTAAAGTCTTTAGTTTTGTAGTTAATGGTAATTGTCGTAGATATTTACCTATGTAAAGCCGTGATCAATTCTGTTTCAATCGTATCGTCAGTCAGACGCTAAGCTCTTTATGAGTCTTAACGATGGCATTATTTGTCTTTTCCAGTTTTTACGTGCTCATCACGAATAAAGTTATAATACGATATGGCTCAGTAAAGACCGCTCCTTCGCTTAGTTTAGTTTGAGGGAAATCCTTTATAGTAAAAACTCGTCCAAGAATCCAAGGACTGCAAAGAAAATCAAAGATTTTATGCGTGTGTCGTGGTGAGTTATGGCCATGAAAAGATCTTTGTCAAATCCTGAATTGAACATTGTTCACACGGCTCCTAATTACAAAGAGAGCGTAGAACCCGTGGGGGAGGGGGTTCGAGTGTCAGAGCGCGCTAAAACATTGACCGAGAAAGGGAAAGGCTACCAGCTTCAAACCCTAGACAAGAAACTCGCGAAGGCGTTTCGCGCGTGGCGTAGCGAAATAATTGAAGTCGAATCGGCCTTTGCTGATGCACAAAATGTCACAGTCTTACAGGAGCGACGAAAAGTGCTGTCGTCACGCATGACCGAAATAACGAATATTTACCTTCAGATTGAAACCATCGCAAATGAAGAAGAACTTACAACCTTCACCGAGCGTTACGATAGCTGGTTCCATGAAAATACTCTTCTAATATCAAGGATAAACGTTCGAATCACTGAGCTGCGCGAAGAACTTGTAGACAGTATTTCTTCCCATTCCAAGAAATCCACCGCCAGTAAGATCTCTCGCAAAAACTCCGTAGCCTCGTCGTCTCGTAGTTCTAGCAACGCGAGAAAACGAAACGAAATGGCCACTAAGGCGGCACGACTTAATACAGAGCTTAAGTTCCTCGCGGTTGAAAACGCAAAGGAAGCCGAATTGAAGCGAATTGGCATCATGAAGGAACTCGCGGCAACAAAGGCCGAAATGGAAGCAGTGTTAGGTCTGGAGTGCGAACGATTTACGAACGGCGATGATCCCGATATCGAGCACCCACAGATCAAGGATAGCTCCGATCAACTTTTGCAGGATTACTTGAGAACACAGTTAGAGTCAGTTTCCAGCGGCGGCATTTCGCACAGTTTTATGCCAATTACAAGGAACGAATTGCCATCAGGTACAGCGCCTAAAATGGCAGCTAACCCTCCAGAGCCTCTGGAAAATAAACTAAATCCCTTCGCGCCCCCGTTCGCCGTTACCTCTAGCGAAACGCGACTAATAAGCAAGCCCGTTCCACCTGCCTCGAAGTCTCAAAGCCCACAAACGCGCGACCTCCAAACAAACGTGGACGAGTGTACGACTAAGGCTTGTTCAAAGCTTCAACCGGCACAGCCTCACAGTATCGAATTTGGTCCGCAGCCAAATCCTAACGCAGATTTATGCGGTCAGGAAAAAACGAGTGACCTACACCTAACCAACGAAGTATCAGTACCTTCGGCACCAACTGACGATATACTGACCAAGCTTGCAGACCTTTTGACGGAAAGAAGCACTCGAGACAGACTCCCACTTCCTGAACCCGATATTTTTAAGGGTGACCTACTGCAATTTCCGAATTGGCTGACAGCTTTCGAAACAATTGTTGAGGGTCAAACCACCTCTCCTGGGCAACGCCTCTATTACCTTGGCAGGTTTACAGCGGGTGAGGCGAAGGAAGCCATAAACGGTTTCATCACTCAGAACACAACAGTGGCTTACAAAGAGGCGAAAACCCTGCTAACTAGTCGCTATGGAAACCCCTACCTAATTGCTGACGCGTTCCGCACTAAAATACACAACTGGCCCAAGATCAGCCCGAACGACGGCTTTGAACTCCGGAAGTTCTCAGACTTTCTTGACCAAGCCAGGTCTGCAATGACTACTAGCGCATATCTAAATGTCCTAAATGATCCCGAAGAAAACCAACGAATGGTTCGGAAGTTGCCCAACTATCTTATAAGCCAATGGTGCCGAGAAGTCGATAAGTGGATGTCTGAATTTCAGCACGCCCAAGAGGATGAGATGGGGAAACAGAGCAGAGGCGACTACCCTCCGTTTTCTGAATTCTGCCGATTCCTAAAAAAGGAGGCTAGAATCGCATGCAATCCGATCATGTCTGCCAAAGTAACGAAGCCCGAAGGTGAAAGAGGCCATCGAAATGACAGAGGCAATGAACAGGGCAAACGGTGGGGCACTCGTAAAGGATATAACGTCGTAGCCTACGCGACGGGTGTCAAGGAAGATAAAGGCACAGACAAGGTTAAGCCCAACAAGCTCAAGTGTGTTTACTGCAAAGAAGAACACGAACTCGACAATTGTTGCAAGTTTCTACAGCTTCCCATTCCAGACAAGAGAGCATTTATCATGTCTAAACGTCTGTGCTGGGGATGTCTTAAATGGGGACACGTCAACAGTAAATGCCGTCGAAAAATAACCTGTCAAGTGTGCAGTGAGACACATCCTACCGCCCTACATGGAGACACACGAGGAACAGCTGCTCGTAAATCACAACCCATTACGTCGACATCACCCAAGCAGGAACACGCATCAGTCGCCGAAGGTGCACTCCAGCATAGCGCATCGGTGTCCAACTACTGTATTGAGGTTAACACCACACAGAGTTTCAGTGAACCGTGTACACATTCACTAATAGTACCAGTTTGGCTTCACCACGAGAGCAACCCCGACGATAAGGTCCTGGTGTACGCCCTCCTCTATGAGCAATCGGACGCCTGCTTTGCGAAGGAATCAGTGCTAGAGAGACTCAACATCAGCGGACCTGAGATAGAGCTGGACCTTTCAACCGTCCTTGCAAGGCAGACCATAGCAAGTAGGAGGATAACCGGCCTCGTAGTACGTGGTGTCCATGAAACGGCGGAAATTCCACTCCCTAAGACGTACACACGAGACATAATCCCAGCTAGAAGATCTCAGATACCAAGACCCGAAACAGCACGAAGATGGCATCATCTGACAACCATTGCAGAGTATCTGATCTACCCAAAGGAGGACATTGACGTTGGTTTGCTGATTGGCGCTAACTGCATTCGAGCAATCAAGCCTCGCGAAATTATTCCAGGAGGAGATGACGACCCCTATGCAAAGAAAACAGCCCTCGGATGGGGAATAGTGGGCAGAGTCACGAGTAACAACTCAGAGGTGGACAGTAACATTTGTGTCAACCGTATTGTCACACGCGAAGTCTTTCCTGCTGAAAGTCTGACGCAATGCAATTTTGTCTTACGGACACAGATTAAGGAAGTTCTGAACCCGGTGCAAATAAATAGAATGTTTGAACTCGACTTTAACGAGAAGGAGGAGGGGCGAGCCCTTTCTCACGACGACCGACTCTTTATGCAGAAAGTCAACGAAGGAATTCGTCAGCGTCCCGACGGTCATTACGAGATACCGTTACCGCTAAGAGACGAAAACGTGAGGTTTCCCAACAACAAGGATCTGGCGCTAAGTCGCTTAAACAAGTTAAAACGGCGTTTGCAGACCGATGGAAAGTACAGCAAAGACTACACTAGTTTCATGAAGGGTTTACTCGAAAATAACCACGCCGAACGCATCCCTAAAGAGGAACTGCATTTAGACAACGGCCGAGTGTGGTACATCCCTCATCACGGCGTATACCACCCTAGAAAGCCCGAAAAAATACGTGTTGTTTTTGACTGCAGCGCAGAGTACAAGGGAGAATGCTTAAATCGGCATCTACTCCAGGGACCCGACCTTATAAACAACCTAGTAGGAGTTCTCTGCAGATTCAGAAAGGAGCAAACCGCAGTGATGTGCGACATCGAGGGGATGTTTCACCAAGTGTATGTGAACATCAACTACCGCAACCTCCTCCGTTTTCTGTGGTGGGAAAATGGAGATTTCGACAGTGACCCAGTAGAATTTAGAATGACCGTTCACCTTTTCGGCGCTACGTCTTCCCCAGGATGCGCGAATTTTGCGTTGAAAACTACAGCAAACGATTACGAGGACGAATGCGGAAGCAGTGCCGCCAACTTTGTGAGACAAGACTTTTACGTTGATGACGGTTTGAAGTCCGTTCCCACAGCTCACGATGCCATTAAACTAATAGAAGACGTCAAGACCTTGTGCAAAAGAGGAGGTTTCCGACTACACAAATTTCTCTCCAACGACAGAGAAGTCATCAAAGCGATTCCTTCAGAAGATTTAGCAAGCGACATAAAGAATTTAGACCTGGGTAGAGACGATCTGCCAATTGAAAGAGCGCTAGGAGTTCAGTGGTGCGTAGAATCCGATACGCTACGATTCAGAATAAATCTGTCCAATCGTCCGCCCACTAGAAGAAGCATTTTATCCACCGTAAGCTCTGTTTTCGACCCTTTAGGACTGCTCTCACCTTTGGTTCTCGTTGGCAAAGGCATCCTCCAGGACCTTTGCAGCAGTGGCATTCACTGGGACGACGAAATCCCAAACGAGCTTCGAGCAAGGTGGGAGAGGTGGTGTCGCGATCTTCATCTCCTCGAACACCTGAGAATCCCCCGGTGTTACAAACCATTCGACTTCTCCAAGGTCAAGATGGTAGAATTAGATAGTTTCTCCGACGCCAGTAGAAGTGGGTACGGACAGTGCTCGTATTTAAGGCAGATCGACAACCAAAATCGAATCCACTTGTCTCTGGTTATGGCAAAGTCACGTGCCACTCCTTTAAAGCCAGTAACAACACCACGACTAGAGTTGACCGCAGCACTTCTTTCAACCAAAGTGAGCGACCTCTTAAGAAGAGAGCTGGCATATGACAACATCAAGCAGGTCTTTTGGACTGACAGTGAAGTTGTGTTAGGATACATCTCTAATAATGCTCGCCGCTTTCACGTGTTTGTTGCGAACCGCGTGCAGCAAATACGCGACCTTAGTACCCCAACACAATGGAGACACATTGACACCAAAGTCAACCCAGCCGACTACGCATCCCGCGGTCTGTACGCTGATGAACTAATCAACAAATCAGACTGGTGGAATGGTCCAGATTTACTATAGGCCCCACTCGACGATCACCAAGGCGTAATTGAGGGCGTCGCCACACTTGCTGACAACGACCCTGAGGTAAAAAGAGTGATGGCTCTAGCTTCGAATGCGCTAGAACGAGACGACCTGGAAGAAAGGTTGCAATATTTCTCGAGCTGGCACAAAGCAAAAAGGGCGGTAGCCGTCTGTATGCGACTAAAGCGAGTTTTATTGAATCGTGTCAAGACCAAGAAACTACCTCCGTCACAACCACAACACACTCAAGATTCAGGCCAGAGAGCAATCGATTCAGAGACTAGACCCGTAACAGTTACATACAGACCCATTGATGAAGACGAGATGCAAGGAGCTGAACGAGAGATAATCAA
>OX453278.1:10802011-10902011 GCA_949710005.1 Ricordea florida
AAATTTAGGGGAATTTAGAACACACCTCTCCTTAACTATCCTACTATTCTTATGTTTGTTGTGTAAAAAGACGGGTTATTCTTTCACTTTATCAAATACAAAGAAACCTTTTTTGACTTTCTTACTTCGAGAGGAATTTCGCTTCACTTCGCTCCCATGAACATTATCTTCAGAATGAAATACACAAGTAGCTGATAAAATTTACTGTCAACTTTTACAAATTCATAAAAGATTATACGCGTGAATTTTTATATTCAATGTTTGTTTGGAAGTTGCAGGGTTCACTGATTCGACTTTACAACTGCGCATAGCTGCGATTTCAGCTTGACAGAGGTATTCTTCAACGTCGGCCACTTTACGAAAACATCAATTTTCTTGTACTCCTTGAAACTGAAAATTTTGCTTCATAAAATATCTTTTCTTCACAAAAGACAATGGGAAGTTGTAATGATGCGATATTTGTTTTGTAGACAAACTTACCTGTCTTAAATCTCTCGTCACGAACAAGGAACCAGCGACTTAAGAACAGGGTCTTTTGTTTGTTTTAGACGGGGAAGGACAAAATACTAAAATAACTCCTTCAGTTCTGCCCACAATTTTTTTCCCCAGAGCCACGTTACAACCGTGAAAACAAATCAGAGAAAAGACCGTAAATTAGCATTCTGATCAAATAGAGTAGTGATTGAAAGTTGGAAAAATCTACATCCAAACTGATAAATAACATACTAGAAATGATAAAACAATGATAACGAACAACGAACTGCCTTATCGGGCCTCTTGAATTCTCATATACACGAGATTAATGAGACCTATTTACATATTTTAAAATGTATGCAACCAATTTTTCGCGTACATTAATAGCTTGAATTGTCACACCTAAAAAGCGTTTCTTAGTTACAAAAATGTTTGATGGAAACACGCGGATACTCATTTACTAAGGATGGCTCGATCACATTCTTTAAGCGATAATGGAAATGGTATTGGATTTATATACCACACAAACCATTAACTGTTCATGGCGGTTAACAGTTCTTATTCTGGGGTAAGATCGGACGTCAGCTGGTAACAGCGCTTCTGGGAGCGGCTATCAGTAGTCCACGTTTAACCTCACCCATGCACCCAACCCACGCATCAGATGAAATTACACGCACAAAGCAAAGGCAGAACCACAAAACCTGGATATACGTCCGCTACTCTTTGCGAACAGTGTGTGGGTTCTTAAACGTCCCACGACGTTATTATGACCAAGGGTTGTGAGACGGGACGTATACGTTTTATCGTCCTTATCCCAGAAGACTAGAAAGTCTACCCATTTACAGATGTCATTGCAAAAGGCAGCACTTTTTCTTCAGTTATTTAAAGTGAATTTATTTCAAGTATGAATCTATGTCAAGATTCATACGAGATTATCTATGTGATCATTAATTTACTTCAAGTATGAATCTATGTCACGATTCATACGAGATTATCTATGTGATCATTCCCCATCATTAATAAGCCGCATCAGGAGCCTATAATTTGCGAGGGTCTCATGGCTGCATTGAATAACTAACAATTGTCTTCAATCTCCGCGAATAGTGGTAAACATTCTAAAAACCACTATTCACCGAAATTACAAAGAATTGTTTTAGTATATACCAACGAAGCAACCTCAGAAGGAAGCTTAAGCAAACAACGACGCCGAGTACGATAACGGTGAAAAAAACATTGCTTACTTATATATTGTGCGGCCGGCGGCGAGCTCTTTTCATTTGCTTCCTTTTCCCTTTCGAATGGTGAAATGTTCCAATTGTTACTGTTCGAATTTTGCAAGGAAAGTTTGCCGTTCAACACTCGCGTCCTCGAGAAAACTCGAAATAGTATTATTACACGTTGTTGGTTTGAACAGAAGAAACTCAAAAAATGACTTTAATTTGCACTTGCCGTTTCGTTGAGTCGTTCTTAAGCGCTATTGCTGTCCTAATTGACGCCTTCGTCGTGCCGTATTTTGTTAAACCTCCCAACTGACACCTCTCGGAAACAGCTGTCAAGTGAGAATGGGTGCTGGCCATTTTCATTTTCTTCGACGCCATTTTTTTTTTCTTCAACCAAAGCTCACTTGCAAAAAGGATTTCCCTGAGAGATCAGATTGCAGGATTCGTGACAGAATGCGGGTTGGTTTCTTCTAAAGTTGGTTATTTGTCCAGTAAGAAACCAGTTTGACCGGTTGGCTACGATGACGTTGAAACGAAGGTTAGCAAAAAAGAAAAAATCGAAATGGATCCCATTTTAGAAACATGTGAAGACGCTAATTAATTTTTCCTACAATAATGAATAACTTTTACCGACAACTGCGATGATATATGAATTCTAGAAGTTTTGGTTACCTATCCCTTAGCTACGTTGATGCTGAAAAAGTTTGAGCAAATCATGTCCTGAACTGTATCAATACTCTGACACCTTCTCTTTACTTGAACTGCAAAAAAGACTGTCAGGGGACCACTTAGGAGAGTTTGTATCTAGACCATGGGGCTTTAACAGGGTTTCATTGTGCAAAGGGGCGCCCGCTCCATCATCATGTGATAAAAATTTCTTGTAAGAAAGACAAAAGAACTGTGTTCGAAATAAGTATCTTCTAGAATTGGCCTATCTCTCTACACTGTTAGTTGCCACTGAATACTAACCAAACACATTTCTTCCGTAATAAGGACGTGCAAACTATTAAAATATGCTAATTGGCTGAGAGCCGGCCTATTAATCCCGAACAGTGCAGTTAGTTGAGATAAGGTGCAAAACTTTGGAATTTAGTGACGAAATTTGAAAGATTTCGCATGTATGTTATTAACAAGTAATCAACTGATTTCAAGTCCGATTTGGAATATCTATGATCCCTAAATGTTCCAAAGACGACAAATTGCACTTGCCCTACGGAATCCTCCCATTGTTCAGTCTTTTAGTGTGCATTTATTCCAAACTGCACAGAAAATCACTGACTACCTAATGATACAAATAACACCAGCCTGAAAATTAGTCAACGTTTTTGGAAAACGCACGTCAATTACCACCAACCTTGGATGCTTAACAGCGACTGAACACTACGAATATATCAACTTATATTTTGCAAGTTTTGTTTCAATTCTTGATTGATAAATTTAAATATGGAGATAAACAAAACAAAAGGAAATCGTTAAAGACGACAGCTAATGACAAACTGATATTTCCAATGTAACCTGTTAGGAACGCAAAAAAAATTGGCAATCGAGCCTGTAAATGTAAGTTGCAGCACCGAAAGACAAGAAGAAAATTAACGTTTCCCGTGTAATTAGTATAGGTAATAGCATGACTTGTAGTGGTATTAAGCAATAATACCGCGAGTAATATTTTAAAATTGTCCAAAATACCACGAGCAGCGAAGAAGCGAGTGATATTTAGGGAATTTTGAAATATTACGAGCCGGTATTATTGCCAAATACCACGTACAGGTCATGCTATTATTTGTGTATAATAGAAGCCAAGAAATTTTCGCTTCGTAGCTGACAATGTCGTCGTTGCGTTGAGGCCGTTGCTTTCCATCCACGACTTCCAAACATTTATCCACGTCTTAATAGTTTTGACTGTATTTTTATTTACTGCTTTTCGGCGAGCTTTTCGTATTTCCTCATCTCCGCCATTTTCAGTTGAAAACAAAAGCAAAAAAGTAATGTGTTCAGTGTTGTCATGGTAACCTTGTTATACCATCCAATTTCGCTGTTATACCACTATTACGCTGAAATAGCGATACTATCAACCAATGAAATCTCCGAAATTTCTCGGCTTATATAATAAACCGTGGTCTAAATGTGACATGGAAAATTACACCTAAAAAAATTCATTTTGAATAAGCAGCTCGACAATGCAGGTTTTCTTTTCTTTCTTTCATTTTTTTTTTGGGGGGGAGGGGGGGGGGGGGTGAGCTAACAAGATTTAGTATCATCCAACTAGTGGACTAATGCAAATGCCGCAATCTGATTGGCTACGCTACTAGAGGACTATTACTAATAGTCCTCGAGTAGCGAAATTCGTGGCGCTTTCTTTTGTTTTATTCCCAAATAAATCTTTCTTTCAACTTTCTTTTATTATTGCTTTTTCTGTCCGACTAGTTGGGTGATACTAAAACAATTAGACCCTTCTCCCTCAAGGGCTGCGAGTCTAATTGTTAATTATTACTTAGTAGAATTTTTATTACTTATTGTCTTTGATGTCAAGGAGCGTGAGGAAAAAAAAACACTAAAATTTCAGAGTTTTTCAACCGCAGTTACACAAGGAGTATTCACTCTACTGGCCTATAATTTCTAAGGGTGGTTAATCATGCCATGCATTTTCAATATTCGGACAAGGTACGTGTAGTTTCAGGGAATTTATGATAGTTTCCGTATCTACACAAGAGAGTTCAGCTGTTTTGATGACGAGGCAAAATCATAAGCAAAGATTCCGTCACTGTTGCGTGCCGTACCCTTTCTGGATTACGTCCACGTTGCATCTTGCTTGTCTTGCTTGAGCTCGCTAATGCCTACATATCAGAAGTCCACAACCGGGTTATGGACTTGTGTCACAGTCATATTTGAACTTCTGTTCGTGAACTGCCTATCGTCAGCTCTCGAACAGTTTAAAAATAGGTTACCTTCTTCACATTTTCGTCACCGGTTTGATCCCCAAAATATAGAAAGCAGTTTCCATAACTCGAGCTGTTGCCTCAAGCAGCAGCATGCGCCCCATGTCTACCTTGACTACCTCGCCGGACTGTCGGTCCTTCTCCACGCAATAGCAACTGTCGTAGAACTCTGTCAGGCACGTGGCCATCTCGTACATGAACTCGCACAGTGTGTGCATCATTAAGTCGTCGACGACTCGGTTGAGTATCTCGGGAAAGCGGATCAAGCACTTGCCAAGCTTCCACTCCTTTGGATGGTCCAGTGACACTGCCGTGCTATTCAGCAAAGACTCCAGGCCTTGACGGTCGAAGTTGGCCGTGCGCATAATGGATCTAGGCAAAGGGAGTAACCATGACCATTATATTATTAGGAGAGGTCGAATTTCCTGTTTTTCGAGTTTGCCTGTGACAATGCTGAGAAAAACATCTTCCACTTTTCTACCGGATATTTACCGCACTTCCTATCGAAGCAGTCTCTAACAGACAGTATATTACCCGCTCAGTAAGATTTGAACCAGCCATTATTTCAATTAATTAACATTATGAACTCTTATCAATGGTTTTCTTGACTAACAGGCCAATGCTTCGTCCACGCTGACTATACTGAAAAGAGCGCTTAATTCTCGAATTGTCTAGTTGTCAAGAGGTTTACGAGGGAATCGATCAATCACCAAAAAATCTCAGATGAAGCGGCTGGCTGCCGGGCCTGCTCATTGTCCAAAGTAAAGACTGAGAGATTTACAAAGGGAAGGGCGGACTGACTGCCCAATTGATTAACGGACCGACTGACTGAATGACTAAATGACTGACTGTACGGACTGCTGGCTGGTTGACTGAATGACTGGCTACACCTGACAGACTGACTGACTGACAGACTGATCGACAGACTGACTGACAGACTGACAGACAGACTGACAGACAGACTGACAGACAGACAGACTGAAAGACAGACTGAAAGACAGACTGAAAGACAGACTGAAAGACAGACTGAAAGACTGACAGACTGACTGACAGACTCACTGACAGACAGACAGACAGACAGACTGACTGAATGAAAACCTGAAAAGTGAATTGAACAATTTGTAAACTCATTTACAGATGGACAGATATCCTGTTTGGAACATCAGACAGATACAGAACCTGCAAGGTTGCGGCTTGGTAAGGAATTAGCAGGCCATGCAACTTTAAACTTGATACATATGACAGATTATGATTAGTGAACTGATGATGATTAGAGAACTGAATAACTCATGTGGGACTGAAAGCATACAATTCAGGAGTCACTGAGCCAGAGAACACAGTACATCTCTTAAAAGAGACCTACCTTATTCGTGTATAGGCGTACAACAGGTAAACGGCTGTATTGCCTTTATCATCTAACATCTAGTCGGAAAACAACGACAAGGTAAATGAGAACTAAACTTTAACCTTTTCATTCACTTCCACATTTTGTATGCCTTTAATTGGAACTCCGCCGAGCGATAATAGTATAGTTGTATAGTATAGTAACTTTATTGCACACTCCAGAAGAAAGGTTTTTCAGTGAACAATACGATAAATAAATACAATAGATTAAGATAAAGAATAATGGTAGGGTTGTGGGATGACAACATCAAAATGTTGAAATGACAACATCAAAATGTAGTAAGGGTACGTTAAAGCCACACACATGCGCACTGAGGCGACAGTGGTAGAAGGGATAAAACTTTGTTGCTACCAAAAAAAAGATAAAAAAATTGAGCTCAAAAGCCAGCAGCCATGGACAGTGGTTTCGGCCTTGTTAGGCCTCATCAGCATGGCACACCTAGCAGATGAGCTCTGCGGGGTTCCCACATGTAGCAATAGGGTTTCACTCCTTCTACCACTGTCGCCTCAGTGCGCATATGTGTGGCTTTAACATACCCTTACTACATTTTGTCGTTGTTACGATAAAGAATACATGTGCACTAAAATATGTAAAGAACTAGGTGTTAAAACTAGTCTAGTTTTAAATGATCGGCGACTAAAACCAGCCATAATACACCGAGGACAATGGAGTGCAGGTTACAAGGCTTTATTTCGTCTTTCGTACATTTTCTTTCTCCTGTTCGGACTGATAGGAAATGCTTTGTGCAGCACTCGTAATCTGACTGCAAGTAAATACAGATCTAAAGGTCCACAATGCCTGGCTTGCCTGTAATGGAGGACACCGTGAAGGGTGCGGTCTCAATTTGTTTCACCTTGGAATAAACCCATGCAGTACAGCCACTGAACAACGGTTGAAAAAGCTACAGAGCAGGAAATCGATAACACGACAGAAATGAAATTGTCCACAGAAAAAATATTCGCCGCCCAGTAAGCAGTTTGAAAATAAAGTGTGTCGCAAGTCGTCGAAAGAAGACTAAACAGCGCTTTTACATAGTACAAATGTTTTTTTTTCTGCTCATTCTGATTTTTTTTGTGTTTGTTTGTTTGTTTTTTGTGTGTGCGTGTGATTTTTTTTTTTTTGGTGGGTGCAAGGAACGGGGAATTGCAGCTGGCATCAAGTGTGAAAATTGGTTTACACTTGCCTTACCTGTAGTCATAAGGTCAAAATGATTGTATACCTTTACTCCCTCGCTTGCACAAGCTCTACCTGCGATGTTTCACTAAGCGTACAAAAGGAAGCACAGGCTTCAACGGGGCGTTCCCTCTGGGGAAGGGCTCCCGATTCGACGTTTTTTCATTTTTTTACTTATTGCCTCCGTCAATGGAGTTGAACGGAGGTTATATTTTCACCGGCGTCTGTATGTTTGTTTGTTTGTATGTTAGCAGCCTAGCGTCCACATCGCTCAACCAATCATCACCAAACTTGGTCAAAACATTAGCTATGGTCTAAACTAGAACTGATTTAATTTTGGGGTATCTAGCTCAAAGGTCAAGGTCAAGGTCAAGGTCAAGGTCAAGTAACGGAAAAACGATTTTCACTGCCCTTGGGTGTAGTCACTCAACCGGAACAGAGCTGTTTCCATGAGCCCTACTCACTGCCCCTTGGGTATAATCACTCAACCGGATTATTCCCCGGTCGTTTCTGTAGCGCTTTCAAAATGGTGGGCGCTGGCGGAGGTCTGTGCTCTCGAAGTGCTCCTGATAAAATATGTCAGACAGAATCTTACCTTATCGAAGGAAAACACGTAGTCATTGTTCCTGTTGTGTGATAAATCTGCGTACTTGACACAGCCATACGCTACGGACTCTTGGGCGGCACTCAGCTCTTCAGCGTTTAGTACCTGCAGCACAAGATATCAAAAATTGTTATTAAAGGCTGCGTTTTCTCCTAGGAATCCCGAATGACTGAGAATATACCGAGCTGTACAGCTCGTACTTTCTGTTAGTTTGATATGCTTGGGTAGTGAATTCTACTCAATTGTCTGAATTTGGCGTGGACAGTCCGACGAAGGTAAAGGGATTATCAAGAGATTATTCAGTACAAGTAATTATTCAGTAAGTGCAACGCTTCTACCCTGTTAGAAATTGTTCCAAAGGAGAAATATCGTTCACTGGACTTAAAGCGGTCAGTCTGCACAGTGGAGGACGTTCGATACCTTGTCTCGTTCTTTTTCTTTTAACTTATCCAAAGCTCTCTTGGCGCCTTCATCAAGCAAATCAACAAGACGAACGGTGTCTCCCGATCTGGTCTTGAATTTCTTCCTGTAAACAACAGCAACAACAGATCAGCTCAACGATAAACGTCTCCTACTAACATTTACCTAGATAACATAGATACCTTAATATGATCTATCAAGCTGTGGGTACCGTACAAACAAAGTGAGAATTACTGAAAACTTTAATCAAGAAAACCCTCCTTTAATTTTCCTTGCTTTTTTTGGGTTTCAATTAGCCCCTAGACCAAACAAACGTTCACTGAACTCTCACCGTCAGCTTTGCAACCGACTGCCATAAATTTTAAATTTCCAATTTTTAATGCTTGATTTTATTTTGAGTAGTGAAAGTAATGTTTGTTGTTTTAGCGTGAATATGTAGCCTTTCCTGTAAGTAACTTGGTTGTACGTTTTTGCGTGTTTCAATGAACTAAAAAGTACAAAATGAAAAAAAAAAATTCCGCATGGTAAGCGATACATTTTAAGTATGGGTTAATTTGGAAGATTTCCTGTTGGATCCATTGAATCCTTTCACTGTCATGATGTAACAGTAAATTGCAATTCTCCTTGAGCGATAACAGTTCTTATTTATATATCTCTCAGTTAGTAGGCGCGCTGTGATTAGTCAATTTAGCGGGCCGTACTTCACTGTACGGCCCGCTAAACTCTAAAGTTTGGTTTGGTCGTCAAAATGTCTCCAGAGATATAAAACTATATCTTACAAACCTCATTTTCTCGGTCCGTACTGTAAGTTACGGATCCTATTTTTCCCCTCTCGGATTTATGGCTCGCACGCTTCGCGCTTGGGTCATAAATCTGAGCGGAAAAAACTCGGTCTGCAACTTACAAGTACGGACCTCGAACTCGGTTAGTAAGAGGTATTTAATACACAATTGTTATTATGATAAAGCAAGGAAGAAGATACTTGTATATATTTCTCAGCACATTAAATAAACTAACATAAATTACTTACAGTGACTAGGAACAGATCGGGTAAAACCAAAAAGGAGCTTTAAATAAATTAATTATAATTACTAAATTACTTAATTTATGCTATTACGAGACGCAATAGCATAAATTAATTAGTTATAGATACGAGTTAAGTTAAGTGTTACAATATGGCAGGTATTTCAGTGTAGAAAATTAATAATAACATAGGTGCATTAGTCCTGAGCAGCAAAATAACGTTTCAGTACATTTTCACATCACGTGATTTACTGACTCGTTATTTTGAAAATCTACTCAGAACCAAACTGTCTTGTGTTCGATAAGTTGATAAATAGGCAAGCATTGCATGCATGTGGCTACTGCATTTATTAAGTTTATTCGGACCTTTTTGCCATAACTATCGCCTTTCCTCGATTTCATTACTTTTACATATTCTCTTCTGAGTTTAAAAATAAATCGATATAAAAGCGAATTGTATTGAGCATTGTGATTGGCTAAATACTAGGCACGCGCTGATTAGCTCCTTCACTCACTCACTCATGTTTCCTTTGACATATTGCCTCCTGCATTATTTCATATGCAGTAGCCAAAAAAAGTATTAAAGGAATCTTTGGCCAGACGCAACTGCAAAACATTGAACTGCAAACCGCTCAACCACTGCGATCGACCACTGACCTGTCCTCCCCCAACACGACACCAAACCCAACATGGTCAACCCTGATCACTCGCGGATCGTACCAGTTGGCCGCACGAGCCGCACCAAAGATCAGTTTAAAATGATCTCCCTGGTGATGAGAAATAACAAAACATGAACATGGCAGAACAGTGCCGCACGAACATGGTACAACGCCTACATCAACTAGTAAGTGAGAATTGTTCTATGTTCAAAACGAAGGCTTTCTTGCATTTCACTATGTATTACTTAACGGTTAGCGAATGGGTCTACCAATCAGATCGTGGGACTTGTTAAAGACTACCACTTTTCAGTGTTGTGTCTTGGTTTTGTAGAAACCATTGCCAATGGTTTCTACAAAACCAAGACACACTGTAATCACACTGCCCTTCAGTGCTCCTTTTTTAACTCATTTATTGCGAAGCAATGGATGCGTTATTGTGAAGAGTGGAAAAATCTGCAAAATCAGCAAAATCTGCGTAGACGGAAGCGGAACTAACGTGTGAAATTTCGACAATGTGACCAGCCGCTGACCAAACAGCTTAATCCTAGGTTAAAACAAGCAAGTCATATGGATTGTAAGCACTTTCTAGACGACTGCAATTTACCTCGAGGCGATTTATTGGTTTAAGTAAGCCCAACCCTGAGAACCCAACGCGCTGTTGTAGAAATTTGTACAACGTTTACACCAACTGAGTAAGCAAGAATTGTTTTTATGTTCCGCAGAACACAGGTCTTCTTGGATTCCACTGTCTGTCAATACACAGAGAGCGAGTACGTTTTAATCTAATTATAAGACTTGTGACAGAACAGCAATGGTCTCTACAAAACCAAAGTAATTTCTAGAGAATGTTACATACGAAATTTCTCTTCAAATGTTGAAAAATGTTTCACGAGTGAGCGCACTAAATAATTGAAGTATTTTTCGCCATGAAACGAGAAATTTCGTATCTCCAAGCGATGTGACTTTTTTACTAAGTAAAATTTCAATAGTACTATACCGAGTACCGAGTGGAAGCTAATCGATAAAAGCCCTACTCATTTGGTCGCGGGCTCGAATCGAGCTCTGGCCTGACCTCTTAAAGGGTGCAGTAAATCTCAATTGCAAAAAATGGCGTCTACATTGCAAGAATCAAATCTTGAAATACGAATTTCTTCTTTGAAAAGTAATCTAGGTGTTAGTGTAAAAGCAATCCCTGCTAAGCTTGCCAACTGCATACTCTCACCTGACCAGCATCTGTTACATACACCAACCAGTCGGCGTTTTCATCGTCAATTCTTTGCTTAATGGCAGCAAGATCTGACGTGTCATATGTAAATCCTCCATCCGACTTCACGACAGTAAGTGGAACCTTGAAACCTTCCACAAACACAACCTTGCGGCCCTCGTCCTCTTTAACATGACCTGCAGGGAAAAAAACGCGACAATGGCCCATTGCTCGAGCATTTCCAGATGTTTAATAATCCTTCACTTGTACAAATATCAATAGAATTTTGCACTGAGTTGCATGTTCGTCACCTGAAATATACGCGACAAGGGGTTAATTCAACTTAAACTTTTTATAAAATGAAACACAGCGACTGTATTTCTACAGGCTTAGATCAAGATGTGCTTGGGAGAATTCGAGAGTAGATCGTACAAAAACGAGACCGAAAATGCTTAGCACACAACTGTTACAGTAACCAATCACAGCGAGCGTACTATCAATTTTATTCTTTAAGAAGGAATAGTCTTTGAATAATTATTATAAGTTAGCTGGGAAATTCCTGAAATACTTAGTTCACAATGTGCTTTATTAAGTTACTGAGCTATTAAGTTTATATAACAGAGACTCGGCGAAGTTTAGACGAGTCAACATTGCTAAAGCGATCTAAGCGAAGATAGATGCCTCTATTACTTCAATCTACAGTACCTTAAGATAAGCGAAGTGGCCAAAATTTCCGCTTTTATTTTAATTTCAATTTTTTTTGGTTTTGAGACACTTTTCCTTTACTTCAAAAACTTCAAGGGAGTCTGAGAGAATTTCAAAGCTTATCACAAGTCAGAAGTTTACATAAGTACTTTTAACTACAATTCTCTCGAACTCGCGAAAACTCTTCTTAAAACAAACAATTACTGATACAAACCTCTCCTTTCCAGATCTGCTACAACTTTTGGCATACTATCCTGATAGAATGATTCTCCTCTCTCGATCAAAGTCACATCAAGACGGTCGTAGATTTTGTCAAATTCTGAAATAACGGAAAACCTTTTACGTTAGATAGAAAACATCAATTCTTAGTCAATCCTAGGTGATGGGACTGTCTTGTTCTCATAAGAGAAGAAACGTAGCGTTATGCTGTAACCCTTTACGAACTAATCATATGGGTAACCATGGGGAAGGCTCTTGACATCATATAGAGGGGAATACAATTTCACGATACAGAAACCAAAGCCTCCAGGTATATTCCAGCGATCTGTACAGGACAGAGGCTATGCTGGGTGTGCATGCTCAACAAAAGCTTCTTCTTTTAGGGAATTTTACGGTCGTACAACTTACATTATTACCTTGATAAACCTTTTTCTGTGCGTGTAAAATTTCAACCGACGCAGCACAAGCTTCTATAAAAACTAATCAAATTTCTCATCATAACAGATTTGATGACATTTCTTGTGACACTACAATGTAGTAGTCCGAAAAGTTTAGTAAGCTTACCTTTTGGTAACAGCTCTGTAAGTTCATTAGTCGAGATTCAGGGACGCAGCCTTTTCTTAAGTTTGCAACTTTTTTTTTTTTTTAAAAAGTTTCGAAAGGGTTTACAGTATTTCTAGGGCAAAATCTATGAATGTTTACAAAAGGTTCCAAAGGGTTTACAATGTTTCCATGGCAAAATTGATGAATGTTTACAAAGGGTTCAAAAAGTTTCAAAAGGGTTTACAATGTTTCTATGGTAAATTCTATGAGTGTTTACATGAAGTCTAAGCGATTGAGTCTCTGGGTTTCCTTGTGGTGTCCTGATAAAAATCCATGTGTCGATAATTTTCCAAATCTTGTCCGCTGAAGTTCCAAAGTTAATAAAATCCGTGTAAATGCCTTGTTTCAAATGTTTACCGCACTAAAAGTGCCAAAGTTTGCAGAAATTCCATGAAGCGTATATCCGAGAACGTTCCTGATCGTCGCCGTGAAGTGTATTTCATCAAATTCTAAGCACTAACGTGCGGGTTCATAAGGTTCTAAGCACTAACGTGCGTTGAAAAAGTTTTTGAGCACTAACGTGCGTTCCGAAGTGTTTAACTCCTTTTTTAAAATGGATTTCCACTGTATACATGTAAAATGTGTCCTGGGAATCTCGTCCGTGTTCGGGCCGTGTTTTCAGCATAAGAGCCATTTGAGGTAGTTTTTAAATGAAGCTTGCAAAAAGTGTTTTCCTTGTTCCAATAAGTTAATCCATTAGACGTTCCAGTTAAGTACCGCTTATATCCAAGTTACGCAAAAAGGGAAAAGACTATCCGTTGTTCCAAACTTACGAACGCTGATAAAAATCCCGCCCGAAGCCCTTTTAACGGCCGAGCCGAAACCTAGTTAAAAAAACTAAATTTGGGCGAAACACTTCCCGTGAGACCCGGCAATGCCGAAGCATTTTTCGCACAGGCTCATAAGATGGAAACAAGTGCGGAGTGCAATGCACTTGATCTTAGCCAAAAGGCCGCAACTACAGTGATTCATAAACAATTTCCGCGCTTCAATTCATAACATGCCCCGCTCACGTAACGTGGATTGTTGCAACTCGACAGTTTCAAGCATGTGGAGCATTACATCATTTCTCTGCCCATGCGTAAGTAATTTACGAGTTTGTGTTCAATCGCGGATGCAGAATACATTTTGTTACTCCATCCCTGTTGAAATGAAAGAACAACTTCAGTTAAAAATACATGAAAAAACACTGAAAAGCAAACCTTTCCGGGAAACATCACAGATAAGATTCCATGCTTTGGTTACATTTGGTTTGCGTCCCTGTAGCTCAACAACTTTCTCATATGCCACCTTCTTGAATTCTTCATCAGAGTCGAACCTTTTCTTTGATTCCTTGTGGAAAAAGGTGCTGTAAGTAGAATTCGTGGTCAAGTTGCGTATTTCCCGCCACCCATCCAAAAGGCCAAGCAGTAAAACCCAAATCATACCACAAACCAAGTAGATAGAGATAGGCTAAGAAAAGTCTAAACAGTTATTGCCAAACTGTGGTGCAAAAAACATGGTGTTATTGGCTGTAAAGACTCATTTGTCATTGGTCAGTTATTCAGGTTTTGCCTTACCAATGTGAACTAAACTGTATTGTTTATTTACAACAGCAACAATTTTTTTTTGCTAAATACTAAAAAAAGCTAATCAAGGTGGGGCAAGCCAAATACAGGAACATACTTATTAGAAGAAAATAGATTTACATAAAAACACTTAGTCAAACAAATTAACAATACAGATTTCATGAGGATTAATTATTATCAAATATCTACTGACTGACAAAGGCCAGCAAGTTTACACGCAACTACACATCACATCTTATTAATACTTATGACAAAAACAGGAGCAAAGAAGAATGTCCGGATGATTGGGAAGTCAGGATAACGTAGGTCCGGATAATTGTGGTTTGACTGTACAAGTTTTCATTATGTGCAGAAAATTAAGATGAAGCTGAGCTTATCGAGGTTTGACTTGGCAAGTAAAAAGCACAAGGGTTTGGGGCAAATTAATGTAAATATTATCGATAACGATAACTCCTACCTTATAAAAAGCCTGCAGATCGCTTATTGGTGGTGAAACTTCCAAATAATTTGGAAATTTATCCTGCAGATGAGCAATCAACATGCCAAACTGAGTGCCCCAGTCTCCAATGTGATTTATACTGCAAATATCAAGAAATTGCATAATTTGTCTATACTTCTTACTTTTCAACCCATAAAAAACAAAGAAAGGACTTGGAAATAAAACATTTACAGATACGGCAAATTTTACCCCATACCTGTGACTTTCATCAACCCTTCAAGGTGTAACATTGACTCTATCTTAAAGCTCAAACATTTTTTACAGGGAAAAATGCCTTGCTTGCACGCAACTACTACAGTACCGCTCAAATGTAAGTTACCACGTTCTCGCAAGACGAGTCTCATTTCTTTTGATACAAGTCTTGTTTCTCTTGATATGAGTCTTGTTTCTCTCAATACGAGTCTTGTTTCTCACAAGAGCCCATCAAATATCTGTAAGTACGACAGTGAGACCAAATTGATTGACGGGCTTCAAAGGTATAGAAGTATTCAGGAAATATGAGTATTCAGTTAGGATGTTCAGTAGCTTTAACCCTTTAACTCCCATCTGTAATCAAAATGTAACTTCTCATAACAGTGTCTGTACATTACAAGGCAAACAGGAGAGGAGAATTTCAAACAATTAATCAACTTTAGAATTTTGAGTTGATCTAACATCGTATTCCCAAATTAAGACATCAGAAAGTGTATCAGATGCACTTATAAGGATAGCTATTTATATCTTGGGGGTGAAAGGGTTGTCATTGAAAGTTCTCACCGTAGCACATTATGGCCCAGGTACTCCAGGAGACGACACAGACTTTCACCAATAATAGTTGATCGAAGATGTCCTACGTGCATTTCTTTAGCGATGTTAGGTGAGGAAAAGTCAACAACACATCGCCGTTTTACAGGAACAGCAGGTGGTTGGACACCATTTATGAGGATGTCTTTTAAGAGTGATGACACAAAGCTATGACTCAAGGTGATGTTAATGAATCCTGCACCTGCCACTTCAACCTGTACATAAAAGAAATATACCACTAGCATTGAAAGGAAAGAAACCTGAAATTAAATTACTGGTCAATCATCTATGATTCAGGGTGTTAGGTATCGCAGATCAGAGAATTCTCCGGCTACTACAAACAATTCTCCGGCTACTACAAGGAATTCTCTGCCCAAATTTGGATGACCTGAGCTAGTTTTAAATTTAGATGTGGAGCGCTTTCAGAATAATCATTCTCCTGTTACTTTACACAGTTTCCTTGCTACTACAATTCTTATTGAAACCCTGATGATTCTTACAAGGAAAAATCAAAATGCTAACATTATTACTAGTCAAACATGTTACATTGTATAAAACTAATTAAGTATTATACTAATAACACTATTTTTCCATTCTACTGTACATCTTAAATCGTGGAGACACACTAGTGTAGTGGTTAGTGTGTCAGACTTCTGAGTAGACGGTCCAGAGTTCAAAACATGGTGATAGCACTGTGTTGCAACTTGCTTCCTTCAACAAGAAACTTAAATCCAAACTGTCTCTCTCCACCCAGGTGTATAAGTGGGTACTGACAATATAATGCTGGGGGTAACCCTGTTTTTGACTAGCGTGTGGCTCAACCTTTAAGGCAAAGAACGAATTATACAATTTATGCCCAAAATTGATGGAGTCGCAACAACAAAATACAGAGTAATGGTCTCCCGTGGAAAAAAAGTAAGTATAGTATTATTAACCCAACCCTTTACTCAGGAACAGGAATAACTCTTAAAAGCAATAATCTAAACTACTAAGACACACTTACCTTTTGCACAAGATCATTCTGAGGCAAATGTGAGACAATTGCATTGGCAATGTCACGGGGATTGCTTTTGACACCCTTCCCCTTCAAAACCTAAAGCAATCACAAAGTAATTTATATAATATTTAAACACAGGGACTTATTTCAAAATAATTTAGGCGAAGGACAAGAAAGGTTGGGCTAGATTTTCCTAACAGGAAGAGAATGTTAATTTTGCTATATTAAATATACATGTTATGGTCCACAACAGCATCTTGGTAAGATTATGGCAAATTGTCCTACAGTTGTAGGTAAATATGCAATAATAATTTACAGCCTGTCTCAAAAAGGATTTTTCCATTATATGCAAACCAGTACCTGACATACCAGTACCACAAAAATGTCATCTGTATTTACGGGTAACAATTAGGCTACAAAGCTCACTATTGAACTCATAGAAAACTCGAAAAATAATTATTCTTTAGTTAACAAACAAACTAGCAACAACTAAGACCCTTATGTAAAATAATAATTACACTGTATTGGTTTTATACGTGCAGTGCTCGAAATTAGAAAAAAATCCAGGTTGTCCTTATGGCAAATGTCGGACAACCCGGCCCCTGACATTGGTTGCCCTGATAAGGACTTGGTTGCCCTTAACATGTTCTATGATTTTTGCCTAGTTATAGGGTTTGACCAGAGAAATAATACCCCTATCAGTATGCCTCTGTTTTAATAGTTCTCGAAGTGCTGCGAATAATAAATATTTAATATTTCAAACAAAGTAAGTATAACCCACCCATTTATTTCGTTCTGTGTCAAGGTTCACTTATAGAATAGTTACATTTGTATATAAACGTGCGCCAAAATAATTTCGAGGAGGTCTGGGTTTGAAGACAACACGGCATCCTTATCGTGGATTATTGAATCGAACGAACGGCGTTCAATTAACAGTTACAACCTTCCATTTCCTTTGTTTTACAAATTGTCATGGATCCTCATCCATCTATCAGTATCAGGAGATAAACCTCGCATTTAGAGCTGTTTTCGTGTCTCACATTTATAGCTTCTGTTTTTTATTCTGTTACGCATCACAGTAATGTAAGAACTTCAATTTTTTCCTGGGTTGTCCGACGAATTCTTCTCGGGCAACTAGCCCTTTATTTTTCCTAAAAAATGGTTGCCCGAACGAAGTTTTAGTTGTCTCGGGCAACCGGGCAACCGGGCAACCGCTAATTTCGAGCACTGTACGTGATGAAGCGCATTATCTTGTTCCACGGATAATTCATTTCACCTCTAACTACCAGGGTGTTCATTAGCCATCGGAGATCAGAGAATTCTCCAGCTACTACCTAGAATTTTCCAGCTACTACAAAGAATTTTCTGCCCAAATTTAGATGACCTGAGCTAGTTTTAAATTTAGACGTGGAGCACTTTCAGAATGTACTCCTGTTACTTTACACAATTCTCCTGCTACTACAATTCTTATTGAAAACCCTGACTACATCTATCAAAAAATAGTAAGAAAGGTAACCAAATGCAGTAGATTGCAGGATTTGTGATCACACACAAGTCCGTTTCCACTTGTGCTTATACAATAATTAGGCTAATTTGAAAGGGTTACTACTTGTAAGAGTGTTTTCATTGTTTTGCTATAAACATTATACCTGATTAATAGCCATGGCACTGTTGCACTGGTAGTCACCAAATTTGTCATTCTGTGAGGACTGTACAATAGCAGGGGCATCAGGGAGATCAGGAAAGGCAGACAAAATTGCCTTTCTGAACAGCTCGTTGAGCATACCTTGACAATTTGACATGACTTTGCATGACATAGCTTTTTCTTCCTTGATGCTCTGCAATAACAAGAGAGTAAGATTAGGACAAAAATCATCTTTCAGACTTTGTAGCTACTGTTTACCTCTTACTCAATGTCAGAAGGAAATCGTGTAATAGCACTGGTTATGATACTCGCTTACCTACACGTAAAAATGATCCGATTCTGTATCAAAACTACTATTTTGTGGATAGTATAGTTATAAATAAGAACATGCTGTGTTAGTTCGTAATGAAACTGTTTTCACTGCTTTCAGAGAGTTGTCAAAAGCAGTTCAGACACATGGCAAAGATGAAACCATCTTTGGTAAGATTTCCTCACAGGTCCCTACTTCATTATGCATGCTGTAGTTGAATTGTGTTGGGAAGTGCACGTGCGAACATTACTTGTTGAGAAGGAAACCATATGGTTACAGCCTGCATAATGAAGTAGGGACCTGTGAGGAAATCTTCCCCCATCTTTTTCTTTTACTGTTTTTTAACCAGATAAAAGATTTTACACCAATGATATGGAACTATCTGATTCTGACAGATGGTGTACATGACTGTTAATTACTTTGCAGAACTCAAACAAAGTGAAAATCAGAAGTAACAGTTACATAGCTTCACTAAATGGTTAAAGGTAAAGGTAAAGACTCATATAAACCACGAGACCCACACATGTAGCATGAAGCACCTACAAGTATTGTTACCACCCCCCCCCCCTCCCACCCTCCCTCCACATCCTGGATAGGATGCTAGTTCATTTTTTAGCAGGGTTTCTCTCAGCATTATACCACAGGGCCGTGTTGTTCGAAGAAGGGTTAAGGTAACCCAGGGTTAGTGCGAAATTTAAATGCAGATAGGAGAGCTTAACAATTGATGATTGTATGCTCTGAATAAAATAGAGAAAGTTATCGGTGAAAACGCTGGTAAGACTTCCGTACAGGTTCCTACTTCATTATGCATTCTGTAACTATACTATTTCGTTCTTCGAACACAGGAAATATTTGCATGTGCATTGCACCAGACAAGACAGCTTCAGCATGCATAATGAAGTAGGGACCTGTGCGGAAATCTTACCCTCCAGAGTTTAAATAGATGCAATGTACAATCATATGCATGACTTAAAAATCCTGTACATGTACATGTGATCTTTGACAAAATTTGAAATAAAATCATTCTTACACGCTTAAGTGTTCCAATTTGGTACTTAAGTTTCGCATTTTCCGTTTCCAACTTTTCCAGCTCTTCTGACTTGGCATTTTCAGTTTCTTCTTTGTCGCCAACGCCAATGTGACTTCTCAACAAGTCAACTTTTCTCTTCAGGCTTAATATTTCTTCTTCCTAGATAAGCCAGAAGTATAGAAAAAGCAAATTCAAACACGATGGTGAGCTAAATTTAGATAAAAACGAGAGACAACCCACCGCATATTTGGCTCGTTTCGCGTACTCTTCAACCATGCTTCCGTCCGCCATATTGTTTTTACCACGTGGATGTTGTGATACGTGAACCAACCTGATTTGAGCAAAATTTGTTCCAAATATCAAACACCTTGAAATCTTCCGGATAGTTTGTTTGCATTGAAGAGACACCAGACTTCTTCGAAAAACAGCCCAACTCATGTACTGTGGCAAAGAATTTTACAAATTCTTACACATTTTTTTACAATAACAACGGTAACCTCGCAGTAAAGTGTGTCGGAGGGTTACCAAGGTAAAAAATGGCGGCGAAGTTGACGAATCGGTGATAGCTCGTTCTTTTAACCTCCATTCAGCGAGTTTCTGCGCTTACCTAGCGAGCGAAATGGGCACGCTTGGCCAGGCGGAGATAGGTATCTCGACGTTTTTTCCTTCACCGCATCCGACGGATCAGTGCGGCACAAATGGTCTTCCCCTAACACCGAACTCTATCGTGATTATGGGTCGGTTCCAGCGCCTCAAAGCTCTGTATCACGAGAGCGTGTGTCAGTACCTTGACATTGTCAGAGTTAAGCATGGTGAATAAGTTTATTTATTGTCAGATTGTTTTCATGATAGCTGTACATTCATACCAATCACATTCGCCTATATGCCTTATTATTCCATATAATAATTTTATATATTCTTTTGTTTTTATTTAAATTAGACCTTGATACCTCGTTCAAGATAAAATATTCTTTTGAAGTTTAGCTTAAGAACGAGGCATCAAGGGATAATTTGAATAAAAACTAAAGAATATTTAAATGCTGGCCATTTTGGAATAAGGTGTATAACACCAAATGAACACTGTATATCCCCAGGGTTATCCCATGAGTTGGGGGGGGGGGGTGGGGTGGTACTCCGATTTATGGGCTCTATAGGTATGTGCCGCGGGATAGGATATGGATTTTGAGGTTCTCAATCCTTAAATAGGGTATCATTTTTGCCCATGTTGGCATAGTGTTTCCAGTGTGATCCTAAAATAAGGTGCCTAAATTATATCAGCTAAAATAGCAGTGTGTAAATACCCAGTTAAGCAGAAAAGAGAAACTGGATAAATCAAACGAGTTGATTAAGTAAGTTATACCACCGTAAGGTAAATGGGAGATGCTGACGTTTGGAGCGTTAGCACCTCCCGTTTACCTTACGGTGGTATAACTTATCAATCAACTCGTTTGATTTATCCAGTTTCTTGTGTTTCAATTTTCCACCGATGCAGCACCAGTTTCTTTAGAAACTATCCCTACAATACTTGTTAAGCAGAAAAGAAGCGATTTTATTAAGATTGCGTTTTTCCGTTCAAGCTATTTTTAGTTTTTGTTCTTTCCTTGCATAGTGTGTCATTTTAGGGTTTGGGCCTTAAATTGGGTATCAATTTTTGTTTGCTTCGTCCTTAAATAAGGTCAGAGTTTAAGACCCTTTGCAGCACATACCTATCTGAAATTTATGGAAGTGTAACACCGGTACAAATCCTACCAATTTCCTGGGGTGCTGTGGATAAAATGTGTAATTTACACCAAATCTCTACCCTCCCTCCCACCCACCCACCCACCCAAAGGCTTAAAAGCTTTCACCCTAAGAGGTGATCAGTGTGCATCTCCTCCTAAACAAACAGGTCTTGAGAACTGAGATAATTATTAAGCTATTATAGTAGATTGATCTTACAACAAATTCTCTGAACCAACATGTAAAGACCTGTCTAACGCCCTTCAGGAGAAATACAACTCAGATCCTGGGAGTGGCAGGGTTGTAGACACATTATTTTGTTGACCATTTTATGCTTGTTGTGCTTAGCCTGACAATAGCTCCCATATTGTTACTCTTGACACATTAACCCTTCTTTGCTGCACTTTATCACAGACCATTGAACAACCCCATCCTGAATAGTAAATATGGGACAATCACTTGAGAAAGAAAAAAAACAGTCATGGGATACAGCACAGATACTGGCAAGCTCATTTTTGCCCCAGGATTAAGAAACTGCAGTTGATATACAACTGACTGATGCTGCAAAAGTGCTGGAGTATACCCCTTGAATCCGGTGCATTTGTTTTCAAAATTGAAATGAGTGTGTTGCCTCTATCAATATGGCATTTCTCTTTACAATATTAATGTAAACTTAAGCAAAAAGTTTCCTTTTCTGGCTCAGTCAGTTGCTTAAAGAATTATGTGTTTTGCAGAGAGGTTAATTATAGCAGAGGAATTTTACCAAGAAAACCTTTCAAGTCTTTTAAAAAGCCCAAAATCAGTAAGGTGAGTCCCAAAAATAGGTAAGTTTTTGTACAACTTACATGTAATAAGGCATTGCTATTTTCACCAATCCATAATTAATAGCTCTGTTATAGTGATAATATAAACCTATAGTATATTGTAAGAAGGGGATCAATTCACAAAGTTTGATACTAATTCCCTTTCAGACACTAACTTAGACTCACACCTTTAAAGGCATATCATAATCAGCGTAAAGGACTGTTCATTAATTATAGGTCTTGGAGGGAGGGGAGGGAGGGGCTGGTGGAAAATTAAGCATTGTTCAAAAAAATATCTCTGCACCCCCTCCATAGACTGTAATTTTTTCCAAGCTCCCCAATTTTCTTTACATATGTTTCCAAGCCCCCCTCCCCCTCTCCCTCCCCTACCTTCACCTCTCCAACAACCGTATTAACCAGGAAAAAAACAAATGTGCCTTTAAAAACAAGTTTATATTTTTTCAAGCCCCCATCCCCTTATCAGACTAAACAATTTTGCGAGCCTACCCTCCTTGTTGAAAGTTTTTTTCAATGCCCCCCCTGACCCATAATTAAGGCTGGTGGACATATGAGGGCTGTGGCAGAGTTCATTATGAAACCCATTAGAATAGTATTGTTACCTTTGCAAGGATGGAATGTCATCTGTAAGACGTTTACCTCTAGCTAATGCCAATCACTAGCCCTTGTTGGAGAGAGACATTCTGTCCAAATTAATTTTAACAACACAGTGCCATCATCTTTCGCTAAGTCTCAGATCTCTTGATGTTTATTCTGACATGATAACCTCTATACCAGCATGCTTTGACAATGTAAAGATTAATGCTCAACATCTTTTACAGTTATAAAATGTATATTGAAAATTGTGTACAGCTCAAGAGAGTGTAATGCATAGTCATGTACTGTGCTCCACAGTAGGCAATGACTTTTTTTTAAATCTTAGGGTGCAGTTTTCCATTTAATATCATTTATTATATCTCTCAGTTAATATGCGCGTTGTGATTGCTCAATTTAGCGGGCCGTACTTCACCGTACGGTCCGCACTTCACCGTACGGTCCGCTAAATTCAAAAGTTTGTTTAGAGATATACATGTAATAAATATCTTACAAACCTCGTTTTCATGGTCCGTACTGTAATTAAGTTACGGATCCTCGTCTTTTTCGCTTGGATTCATAGCCCGCTCACTTCGCGCTTGGGCCATAAATCCGAGCGGAAAAAACTCAGTCCGTAACTTACAGTACGGACCTCGAACGCTGTTAATAAGAGGTATTTATTTTTTATTCAATATTTTCTACCTGTAGCCACTCGAGTATAAAAAGGATTGCTTTTGAAGTTCTTCAAGGCTTGGCATTTTTGAATTCTCAAGGAATTGTCCATCGTAATTTGTCACTTGAGAACATCTTAATTGATCCCAAGGTGAATTTGAAATATTCTCTTTACCTCTTTTAATTAATAAGCAGCACAAGTAATTTGATTACTCTAGATGTACTTACAATAAGACTTAGCCCAAGCTTCATGAAGATGTTTTAAAAAAGAAAGAAAAATTATGGATTGACTAATATAGTGAAGGGACTTTTATGAATCCTTTTAAGAAAAAGCTGGAATCATAAATTATGAGGTTTTTTTTTCTTTCGCTGTTTCCCTCACCTTTTACCATTCTTTGCCTTCCCCCACTTCCTTCCCTTCCAAAGGGAAAAAATCTCTCAGCTGCGTTTAAGTTTAGCCAATCTTTGGAAGTTTCCAATCATTTGCTAAGTGTTGTATAGAACACATTTTTTATAACATTTATACTGAAAGGCTTTGTATCGTTTTTCTTCATCATGAGCAACGTTTTCTTCAATCTGCTTTTAGCGAAATTTTCGCTCTAATACTTATTTTTTCTATTGTCAGGGCAAGGTTAAATTGTCAAAATGTGGTTTGTATTACATGACAGGTTATGGAGCGCACGTGGCATTTCCAATCGGGTGAGTCTTTGCTACAGTGAAAGTAGTTATCTACTGTCAAAACCCAAAAGACTTGAAACGTGTAACTGAATGTCTTTACCCACAGCTTTTCCATGTTCAATCTACCAACCACCATATTTGGAAACAAGTGTTGTGGGGATAGTTTCTAAGGTTGTAGGTCGATTAGCCCCCAAGTCGATTAGCCCCCAGTCGATTAGCCCCCACTAAGTCGATTAGCCCCCAAGTAAAAGTCGATTAGCCCCAAGCGAAAATCTGTTTTCAACTTACTAGATTACTCTTCTTCTGGTTTCGCGTTGTTTTACTAATGCTTGGATTATAACTTGCGATCTAAGTTATCTACTCGTGACGCTGACATCGGCATTCTAACAAACCTGCGATGGTCCACGAACCAAACTTTTTTGATGTTGATGAAATTGTAGCCTGTTACGATCGAGAAAAATCAGTTGATCTGATCGATTAGAACTGTATCTTGTAAATGTTCTTTACTTCATAAACATTCAGAACTAAAATCTCATTCTAAAGATCATAAACCAAGCAAAATTCATGAAGTTTTTAAACGCAAAGTAAAGATTAAAGAAGAAAGTAATTCCGGTCCCCCTTAATGAACGAACAAACGATATTAAAGTTATTGACTTCAATTCCAAGCATTAGTAAAACAACAAGAAACCCGAAGAAGAGTAATCTAGTAAGTTGAAAACAGATTTTCGTTTGGGGCTGGTCGACTTTTACTTGGGGGCTAATCGAAACTGGTGCTGCGCCGGTGGGAAATTGAAACACAAGAAACTGGGTAAATCAAACGAGTTGATTAACTAAGTTATACCACCGTAAGGTAAAAGGGAGCTCCGACGAAGGGCTAACGCTCGAAACGTCAGCACCTCCCTTTTACCTTACGGTGGTATAACTTACTTAATCAACTCGTTTGATTTAGCCAGTTTCTTAACATATTTGGAAATTCGAGAAAACTAAATAAACCAATCATATTGACTTCAGTAGTATAACTTACTTAGCAGGAACTACCCGCGTCTGCTTTAAACATATCAATATCAAGTATGGTACTTAGGAAATACTGAAGCTGTGAACTCTCGTTGCACATTTTGAGTCTTGCACGGTTTCTGCTGCTATTCAGTTTGGTAACAGGTGTGAAGACCTAGATCGACACAATTTTTCGTAACCGCGTGGTTCATGCTAAAAAGAGATTTATAGCGGGATTTTTTCTCACAATCATGCATTTATAACCTGAAAATCTTGCGTTACAGGAACTAGATGCTAGACATCTGATCTAACAAGATCTTCTACTTTAGTGCACAACACCGTGCTGACTGATCTTTCTATTTGAATCCTGAATAGCCACGTTCCTTTGGGCTGTTCATGAGAACCTACACTTCACGCGATAGAACAAAGAAGCAAATGCGAATTAGTAATACACCGTATTCCAAAATGGCCGCCATTTAAATATTCTTTTGTTTTTATTCAAATTATCCCTGGATGCCTCGTTCTTAAGCTAAAATTCTAAAGAATATTTTACCTTGAACGAGGCATCAAGGTCTAATTTAAATAAAAACAAAAAAATATATAAAAGGTGGCCATTATGGAATAAGGCGTATCTTCGTCTTTCATTGCAGGTCTCCATGTTTCATGGCGCCTGAAGTCATCTTGTCAGGTCCAGGATTGTCTCCCTTATTTGGACCTTCGGGACCAAAGGTTGATAATAATGTTGATGCAACTTGTTTGTGCGAGTTCTCGTCGTGCGTGCAATTTATGCTGAAATTCCGCTCCTCTGTATATGAAGCCGCGACTCGCGTGTTCGGCAGCTAGTCACCATTCCGAGGTTGCGCGAAGTTTGGATCAAAGTTTGTGCACATTGTGTTCTGGGGCTGTTTTGGGAGGAACGTCTCCGGTCCCATTTTAGATCATCAGTTAATTCATCTTTTCAATTAATAAACCTCATCATTCCTTTTAAAATTTGCTGTTGAATCCCTTTTGAAGGATAAGTGACAATCCATTTTATGACGTTTTATAGCCAGAAATTTATAAGGGTAATTGAACTGAGTGAAGTGCAATTTGGTCTGAAATCATACACGTGATTTCAAATATAGAATGAGCGCACAGCGCGAGTTAGATTTGAAATCACAACTGCGATTTCAGACCAAAATTGCATGACGCAAAGTTCAATTACCACTTTATTATATCCAGTTTTAAAATCGCACAATTAAATAGCCCTAATACAAGATTTTTGTTTGTCAACTGCCAATATTTTATTGATCTTATGGCCGGTTTTTAGAAAAAGGAGGAACCGGAAACGCTTTTTACATTTCAATTCAGTTTATTCTCATTGGCTGAAAAAAATGATGCGATTTAGAGCCTAAGATAGTGCGATTCGTGAATGGATCACACTGCTATGGGCCAATCAAATTGCAGGGATCACCTGTGATTTCAAAATGAATGTAATGGATAGAGAAAAAGCGGTAAAAGCAAAACGAGTTATTCGTTCGCGACTGATTTAATCACGACTTACTTTGATGTTGTTACGACCAGACCATTTATCTGTAAGGTTTAAGGTTTGGCTCCTGCATTAGGCCTTTCTTTGTACAGGTTGGGCAAATTAATGTCCTCTGCGGTGAAGTACAATTAGATCGAATCCATAGAAAGTTAACATGTCACTTCTTCGAATTCCCTCTGTAACCGTTCATTTTGCTTCTTTTAGTGCGATGTGTGGTCTTTGGGAATGATCTTGGTCAAATTGATATTGGTAGGTAACCTTGAAATTGGTATAGGTTATAATGATAATAGTAATGAATTTGTATAGCGCTCTTTTTCATATGGATATGTCGAAAGGTGCTTTACATCAATTTTCCTATTAATTAATTAATTAATTACAATCAAACTTTATCAAAGGTCGACCGCAACACCGGGGTCTACGTCCCCCACTCTTTTCGAACAGTGTTGTGGGATCTTTAACGTCCCACAAGAACAGTGCTGTGAAACGGGGCCTACAGTTTTTCGTCCTTATCCGAGAAGACTAGAATGTCTGACCATTCGCAGATGTCTCAACAAAGGTAGCACATTCTCCTCAGTTATTTAAGACCTTGAGTGCCGGTCCGGCCGAGGTTTGAACTCACGAGCTCCAGCTCGACAGGTCGGCGCTCTAACAACTGAGCTAACCGGGCAGCGGTATCAAACGATTTCAAGGGTATTCAGTTGAATTAAACAAGTAAAAGTGTTGCACGAGCCTCTAGGGCGATTGTGATTTTGTATGGGTAATCAAGTGGTGTCGAGTGCAATTTGGAGTCAATGACCACAAGGAAATTTTTTAGACTGAAAGAATTGCGCGAGGCTGTTGGGCGAGTGAAATTTGTTGTCTTTGAAAAAAAAAAAATAGGAGTGCTTTTTTAATACAAAATTGCACTTAAAAGCATTTGATTACTTGTTTATAATATACATTCAAAAATTTAGTTTCAAATTTTAATTGCCCAGCTTCGGATTAATTGACATGCTCTCAGCCAATCAGTACGTTGAAACTTTGTCATGTTTAGTTGGTTGAAAAAATTACGAGTGTTTATTAGTCGGGCAACCGACTATAGGTTTACACTCGAGTTTCATCGCAAATCGCAGTCACGTGCAATGGGGAATACCGCAGACACGTAACACGGGCGCAACCTTTCTACGATGTCGAAGTCGATGGCTAATATGTTGAAAACAAATGGTGTCATCTTTTCTACGCTTAAACACACCGTTCGCGGTAGACCCACTCTAAAAGATGGCGTGAGTAATGAGCCTATATTTCGAAACGGGTCGTTCCGCGAACTAAAAATAGCAAAAGAATCAAATGATTTAGCGAATGTCTCACTAGAATCAAACCAGAAATCAAACGAGTTACCAGTGAACAGAAAATGTGGATAGAGTGACAGAAGAGCATTTGCTGATAAAGACAAGGTGCCTCGCGATGAAACTCGAGGAAACGACAACAAAGATGCCACGTTGGAAACCAGGACCTTGGTACCCTTAGCATTTCTTTTTTGGACCACTCCGCACCTTAGTGGTCAACACTCATAACAGCACGTCTACCTGTTGTCCGACTTACGATCTTAGATTGTCTTGTTTATTCTAAATTGCACTCAGAATATTCAAATTTCCTGCGCTCAATTTCTACTATCTGCTCCCATTACTCCATAAAACAATTACGCTAAAAAGGTAGGGAGGTAGGCAAGTGACATTATGGTGTAAAAAGGTGAGCGCAAATTTTTGTTGTGGTGGGGTCCAGCAGTATCGCATTACCCCTGTCAGATATTATAGGGGAAAGTACAATGCTGAAATACGGTAAATCTAAATTCTGAAGAACAAACGACTTGTAAAGAAGGAATTGTGCTGGTACAGTAAATGCTTCCCTTGGTGACTAAATAGATTTTTTTTAATGAACAACCACCTACACAAACTCAGAAAAAGAAATCGAAGATGTTACAGTTGGCTTTAAACCTTTGACCTTTCGGTAAGTTTGTCCTCTCTGTCACATGAGCTACTGGAGACCGTTTTTTTTATTATGGTGTTATGCGATGCAAGAAAACAAGAGGTAAGAGAACGTATCTTCCATACTGGGTTCTCTTACTATGATAAGGGGACAAAATCTATTTTTAACTGACCAATGGCTGATGTCCTCATCACGTGGTTGTAATTTCAATGCGCCATGTGGGAACCGCGCAGCCGTGGAACGAGATATAAATAGATTCCGTGCTAAAAATAGATTCTGTCCCCGTATCATATCAGACGAGGTTATGTTCTCTTTCCTCATTACTCTTGTGCGATGACAACAAAGCATAGAAAAAAACACTGAAAAATAGCCACGGCACAAATGAACTGGGCAATAGCCTCCACAACACTAAGGAACATCTGGGATACTTGAAACTAATTCGAGCTGTCGAGAATTTGAAGACTCTGGAACTTAAATTGTTTTTTTCCAAACTGATTATTATTCCGAAAGTGGACAAATTGAGGTTGGCTTTTGTCTGTAAGTTTAACCAAGATTAAATCTTATTTTATCTTGTTCTTCTTAACGGACTTGTTTTGATGCTTCTTCATTAGGGGGGATCGCTCTGGGTCGATGTGGCCGACAAGAATGACTTGGAGGGCATTTTTCTGAGAGTAATTACCTTGTCAAAAGGGGCGCAAGGTGAAATGTTTGTATTTGTGTCTTGACAGATTCTCTTTTTTCTTATATATACAAGAAGATATTTGTCTACACATTTCTTCATAGAAAATGGTTTGTACTCGGGCTGGGTTCTTAGAAATCTGACGAGCCCTAATCCACTGATAAACAGTAAACTTTAGTTTCCGTTCACGCCTTGGTCAGGGTCTTCTATAAGAATTGTCGCAGCAGGAGAATTGTGTAAAGTAACCGGAGAATATTCTGAAAGCGCTCTATGTTTGAATTTAAAACTAGCTCAGGCCATCTAAATTTGACCGGAGAATTCTTCGTAGTAGCCGGAGAATGAATTCGTAGTAACCGGAGAATGAATTCGTAGTAACCGGAGAATGAATTCGTAGTAGCCGGAGAATGAATTCGTAGTAACCGGAGAATGAATTCGTAGTAACCGGAGAATGAATTCGTAGTAGCCGGAGAATGAATTCGTAGTAACCGGAGAATGAATTCGTAGTAACCGGAGAATGAATTCGTAGTAACCGGAGAATGAATTCGTAGTAACCGGAGAATGAATTCGTAGTAACCGGAGAATGAATTCGTAGTAGCCGGAGAATGAATTCGTAGTAACCGGAGAATGAATTCGTAGTAGCCGGAGAATGAATTCGTAGTAACCGGAGAATGAATTCGTAGTAACCGGAGAATGAATTCGTAGTAACCGGAGAATGAATTCGTAGTAACCGGAGAATGAATTCGTAGTAACCGGAGAATGAATTCGTAGTAACCGGAGAATGAATTCGTAGTAACCGGAGAATGAATTCGTAGTAGCCGGAGAATGAATTCGTAGTAGCCGGAGAATGAATTCGTAGTAACCGGAGAATGAATTCGTAGTAACCGGAGAATGAATTCGTAGTAGCCGGAGAATGAATTCGTAGTAACCGGAGAATGAATTCGTAGTAGCCGGAGAATGAATTCGTAGTAACCGGAGAATGAATTCGTAGTAGCCGGAGAATGAATTCGTAGTAACCGGAGAATTCTCCGATCTCCGATGCCTAATGAGCACCCTGCTTGGTTGGTGTTGGTCGATCCATTAGGAACAGGGCCATGTTGACATTGTCGTTAGATACGGTCTGTGTTGTTGCGAAGTCTGTTTTAAATTGCAAGCATACTCGAACGCATATACTTTTATTTAGTTACAGATTTAGGAACTATCGATGCAAGTTATCTATTTGTATGTTGCAGGTCAACCTTAGGTTTATTCGTTTACAGTACAATATTAATACAAACATAGAACTGATTAACCTAAATTGTAACTTACAGACACCCATAAGACTTAAAATGTGTAACTGCCTTTGAATTTCTTTAACCACAGCTTTTCCACATTCAATCTACCTAGTACCATATTTGGAAAGCAATAGAAACCAAATGAACCAATCAAACTGGCTTGAGTAGTGTGACGTACTTACTGGGAAATGCGCGCCTCGAAACGTGGCGGACACGTCGTTGATTTGATTTATTTAATTGAATGTCTATGATTTTATTTGATTTAATTTGTGCTCTACAGTGTCCCCAGTTGGTACGTCAGTGCTAGATACAGTTGACACTAAAGGTTATTATCATTATTATTATTATTATTATTATTATTATTATTATTGTTGTTGTTGTTGTTGTTGTTATTATTCGTTGCAAATGAAAGTTGTTTTCAACGCGCCATGGAAGCGGGACAGTGCAAACAAGCTCAAAGACTGGGAAAGCAATTTTCAAACTATGGTGCTTGAGAAACATTGAATATGGACTAGCTGTGAACGCGCTTTATGCGTTTCAATTCTTTTGGGTTTCTAGCTGTAATTCCACAAGTGTAAACCAAATATCCTAGCCGGAACAAGTCAACCTACACCCAAGTTCATGTGAAATATATTGGTACACGTGAAAAACTTGTTTGGTTGTGGGGTTTTTTGGCTGCTGCATATGACATCTTGGAGGAGCCGATATGTCGAAGGAAACACGAGTGATTGAGTGTAGGAGCCATTCAGTACGTGACTAGTATTTAGCCAATCACAATGCACAATACAATTTGCGCACCGCGAAGAATTGTGGGAAATCGGCCTAGGATCAACAAATTTACAATGGCCGGCCTATATTTGGACGTCATTCCTAAAGGAAAGACACTAGAGTTCATATTTTGTAACTTTTATATCGATTTATCTTTAAACTCAGAACAGAAGGCGATAGGTATGGCAAAAAGGTCCGAATGAACTTAATAAATGCAGTAGCCACATGCATGCTATGCTTGCCTATTTTTTCTGCTTGTATTTGTGTTTTGTATGTTTTTATTTCCATGGTTGTGTTTTTTATATGCAGTGTTAAAATCCTGTTGATCCCTTTTTTTCTAATTTTCAGATTCCTCTACAGATGTTCTTCACCGTCTTATGAAAGATTCTCAATCAGCAATACACCTTGAGGTTAGAAGAGAGCTTGTCAAAGAACTGTACAAATTAACTAGAAATACGACTCCCGCAAAACCTCGTGAAGCTAGTTTTTGAAGAAGTCACAATGCCTTTAGCTATTATCCTAATCCCCATTACTATATTCGTTATGCTTTGTTTGGTACACAATTATTGACACCCTGTGCAAATGACATGATCAGTATACCGCTCAACACAGTGCTTAAAAAGTTAACTTCATTTAGCTCTTTCACTGCCACTGAGATTGCACCAGAAGGAATAGAAGTAACATTATCTGTTATCCTTACACGGAATACAGAGTTTATGAAGTATGACAATAATATTCACTTAAAACAAATTGAAAATTATTGTAAATCTTTTGCAAGTGATATCTTGAAGAACTGATATTAGTGCTTGTGTTTACCACAGCGTAAAAACCTGTTTTTTATTTTAGTTTTATTTTCTTAGTCTTTACTGCTTTGTCCGCTTTGTTGTACATCACTTTTAAAAGCAATATATTCTTACACCGAGGATGAGTTCAATGCTCCAATTATTTTTTGTTTATGCTCAATAATTTGTTATCATTGCATGAGATTCATTGTAAGAAGAGTCTTCTGATTAGATATTTTATTGTCTACTGCAGTCATTATTTCATTCCTAGGTAACCACAATTGAGAGCGTTATGAATAGTGCACGTTTCAATTTGTTTACTCTCTTCAGTTGGAATGGTACTCCCAGTGGTAGATAGAAAAATTCCTCTTCCCTCAAAAGATATGCCATATCAACAGAAGTTAGAGATACAATGTCATTACATAAAAAAATTGAGGGTAAAATAATTGGATTCTACAAAAACTTTGAATAAAGGTTTGGTAATAGAGAGTGCCTACTGTATAGTATGTGGCTGTGCTTTTTTAGGTAATCATAAAAACAATAAAAAAATTAATGCAAAATCAACATCAAGCAGTCAATAGTATATACCACATGAAAGTTTAATTGTGCTGTTACAGAAACAGCCACAATATCCATACCCAACTGAAGAATAGTAGATGAAAATTTCAATTATAACAACTGCAGAAGAAAGATTTAATAGTATGGTATTTCATAAAAAAAGTCAAAGCAGCTCGAGGTATTGAACTGTAACCAATGACATATAGTAACGAGAAGCACTATTATTATATTATTATCAGTATTATTAGTAAAGGTAATCATACGGTTTCGAGTTCAATTTGGAATTAATTTGCACGAGTGAGTTTTTCAAAAAGCTGAAATTGCACGAGCCGCTTCGGCGAGTGCAATTTCAGCTTTTTGAAAAACTCACAAGTACAAATTAATTCCAAATTGAACGAGAAAAGCCGTATGATTACTTATTAATAATATAAACATGAAAAAATTCGCCTGTAAGAAGTGCCGGAAGATCTCATTGCGGACAGGAAGTGAGCATTTGACGCGGATTTGACAATTATTTACTGATTGGCTGATGAAGATCAGCTGATAACGCTACGAACTCAAAGCGGTTCGTTTAAAAATAAAGAATATCATAATCCAGAAAATCGATGTGTAATTTGCACTGGTGTTACACTTTTTGCACTGGAATTACACTTTTTGCACTGGTGTTACACTTGAACTGCACTACTCTCAGCCAATCAGAATCGAGTAATTTTTTCATGTATATTATTATTATTATTATTATTATTAATTACTGGTATTGATACTTTTATTATTATTGTTACATGTTTTTATGTTTTTCTTAATGTATATTGTTATAGGATGGAATGTATGTCCTTATCTGGGTAAAAGTATTGTTCCTCTACTACTACATGCAATACAAAAATCTTCTTGATAGGCTTTCCATCAGAGGTGGTGGTAATCAAAACAGCTCTAAAGAATGTCATTTCTTCTTTAAGGCTTAAAATCTAGTGCAGTCATTTGTCCATACAGTTAGTGTGTAAAACCATGATTGAAAGCATTGGGCATTTATGAAACTTGAAACAATTGTTACTATATACAGCACACTTGCAATGAATATATGAGAAAGATCATAAAAGTTTTGGCATTACATACTTTAGTTTCTTCTTTATAGTTTTTCCAGTGTAAAAGGTGAACTGTATGTTGTGGTTGTTATTAAATATTGGTATTTGATATCAAAAATGAACAGCAGTAAGTAACAAAGTTAATATGTTATGTATAATTTTGCAAATTAGGGCTTAAATTAACTTTTCATTTGTGGGAAAAGGGCAGGGGTCCTAGATAGCAATTTTATCAAGGGCTCATAGAACTGTCAGGTAAAACTGACCCATTGTAAAAAGGCTATGAAACTTGCCTGTCCCCAGGCACTATTACTGAAACCTTTCAATCAGAAAATACAGTACTTAGTGACACTGGGTATCTATTCTGTTGAATATACTTAACATAACTGCTAGATCAAGATGATTTACAATATTTTCACTGTTGCAATGATATCAGATTACATAGTTATAAATGATTGCTATCACAACTGCAACTCTCTGTGTTGGGAATTTCTTCAAAATGGAAAGGCTATCGTTTTATTACGAAAATTACCTTCATACATTCTCCTGCAATATGTTGCTCGTCTTCCGATTCCGTTTTTAGAATGATAGAATTATTTTCCAGAGACATCTCTGATCGTTGAAGTCGTTCCTCCTCGGTTTCCCTTCGAAGTCGTTTTTCTAAATTTAGTTCGCCAGTATATTTCGTTATGTAATCGTTCACTCATGTCCTGTATTTCTATCATTAACACATTCAATTTCAAAATTAACTTGGTTGAATTCCTGGTCCTTTTCCCTGCTGTTTCGTTTGCCTTTTTTGGGGCGAGCAGTTGTTGTCTTTGCTGGGATGTCTGTTGTTATTCTCCCTACCGTCGTATCTCTGGCTGTGCTTTGAGTCGTGCTTTCCTTGTGTTGATTTTCACGGTATTCGAACTTACTCGACTACGATGTCTTGCTGCTTTTTCTTGTATATCTCGGAGATCTTCTTGCTGGGATGTACTTCCAGGACGAGTGAAATCGGTTCCACAAAATTTACATTATTTTCAAAAAGGCATCACCGAATACGCAATGGCGGAAATTCAGCAATTTGTCAAATGCGCTACTGTGGCCTGGTAACCACGCCTGCGAACGGACACCTTTAAAATATATATATATATATATTTAGCAATTATTCCACGAAATCGAGTTGTATATGAGCTAATAGCCAACGAGGCGCGTAGCGCCGAGTTGGCTATAGCTCATATACGACGAGATTGAGTGGAATAATTGTTTTACTAGAAATACGACTCCCGCAAAAACCTCGCGAAGCTAGTTTTTGAAGAAGTCACAATGCTTTCATATTTTATTCTTTATTTTTTTTTATATTATATATTTTATTTTTTATATTAGCGTAATCCCCATTATTTTATTTCTTATGCTGTGTTTGGTACACAATTAGTGACACCTGGTGCAAATTACAAGATCAGTATACCGCTCAACACAGTGCTTAAAAATTGACCTTCATTTAGCTCTTTCACTGCCACTGAGATTGCACCAGAGGGAATAGAAGGAAAATTATTTATTATCTTGACAGGGAATACAGAGTCGATGAAGTATCACAATAATATTCACTTAACACAAATTGAAAATGATTGTAAATCTTTTGCAGGTGAAATCTTGAAAAGTTGATATGAATGCTTGTGTTTACCACGGTGTAAAAACCTGTGTTTTTTTTCTTTAGTTTTATTTTCTTAGTCTCTACTGCTTTGTCTTCTTTGTTGTACATCACTTTTGAACACAATATGTTCTTACACAGAGGATGAGCTGAACGCTCCAATTATTTTTTGTTTATGTTTTTTTGGTTATAATTGCATGAGATTCATTGTAAGAAGAATCTTCTGATTAGATATTTTATTGTCTACTGCAGTCATTATTTCATTCCCGGGTAACCACAATTGAGAGCATTATGAATAGTGCATGTTTTAATGTGTGTACTCTTTCCAGTTGCAATGGTACCCCCAGTGGTAGATAGAAAAATTCCTCTTCCCTCAAAAGAGATGCCATATCAACAAATTGGGGGTAAAACAATTGGATTCTACAAAAGCTTTGAATAAAGGTTTGGTAATAGTGAGTGCCCACTGTATAGTATGTGGTTGTGCTATTTTTAGGTCATATCATAAAAACAATACATGTAAGAAAGAGTTATTGAAATCTTAATATGTTCAAAAAGATTGCTGCACTACGTACTCCTGTAAAAAAATAATGTGAAATCAACATCAATCAGTCAAAAGTATATACCACATGAAAGTTTAATTGTGCTGTTACAGAAACAGGCAAAATATCCATACCCAACCATAGAATAGTACATTATTTTGAATATATGAAAATTTCTATTATAAAAACTGCAGAAGAAAGATTTAATATAAGGACGGTATTTCATCGAAAAAGTCATGGCAGCCAGAGGTATTGAACTGTAACCAATGACATATAGTAACGAGAAGAACTATCATTATATTATTATCATTATTATTATCATTACTATTATTATTACTGGTATTGATATTATTATTGTTATATTTTTTATGTTAAACATAATATATTTTTATGGGGTGGGATTCATGTCTTAATCTTGGTAAAGTTATTGTTACTCTACTACTAAAAGCAATACAAAAATCTTCTTAATAGGCTTTCCATCAGAGGTGGTAGTAATCAAAACAGCTCCAAACAATACCATTTCTTCTTAAAGGCTTAGAATCTAGTGCAGTCATTTGTCTAGAAAGTTTGTGTGGAAAATCATTATTGAAAGCATAGGGCATTTAGGAAACTTGAAACACTTGTTACTACATACAGCACACTTGCAATGAATATATGAGAAAGATCATAAACATTTTGGCATTACAAAATTTATTTTCTTCTTTATAAAGTTTTTCCAATGTAAAAGGTTAATTGCATGTTGTGGTTGTTATGAAATATTGATATTTGACATAAAAATAAAGTAAACGGCAGAAAGTAACAAAGTTAATATGTTATGTCTAACTTTGCAAATTAAGGCTTGAATTAACATTTCATTTGTGAAAAAAGGGCAGGGGTTCTAGATAGCAATATTATCAGGGGGGGGGGTCATTGCACTCTAAGGTAAAACTGACCCATTGTGAAAAGGCTATGAAACTTGTCTCTACACAATATTATTGAAACCTTTCAATCAGAGAATACATACATATATATATATATATATATATATATATATATATGTATGTATATATATATAATATATATATATATATATATATATATATATATATATATATATATATAGCAAAGAGAAATACTACTCAGAATTCAGTAATCACATTTGCTTTATTTTAAAATGATCACATTGATCACTGATAATATTGCAGAACCAGTACTTTATAGTGACACAGGGTATACATTCTGTTGAAAATGTTTAACATAACTGCTAGATCAAGAAAATTTACAATATTTTCACTGTTGCAATGATATCAGATCACATCGTTATAAATGATTGCTATAACAACTGCAACTCTCTGTGTTGGAAATTACTTCAAACTGGAAACGCTATCGTTTTATTATGAAAAATACCTATTTACATTCTCTTGTAATCTGTTGGTCGTCTTCCGATTCCGGTTTTAGACTAATAGAATTATTTTCCAGAGACATCTCCAATCGTTGAAGTCGTTCTTACTCGGTGTCCCTTCTAAGTCGTTTTGCTAAATGTAGTACACCAATATATTTCGTTATGTAATCGTTCACTCATGTCCTGTATTTCTATCAATAACACATTCAAATTCAAAACTAACTTGATTGAATTCCTGGTCCTTTTCCCTGCTGTTTCGTTTGCCTTTTTCTGGAGCGAGCAGTTGTTGTCTTGGCTGCGATTTCTGTTGTTATTCTCCCTGCTGTCGTTTCTCTATCCCTGCTTTGAGTCGTGCTTTCCTCGTGTTGATTTTCACGGTATTCGAACTTACTCGGCGACGATCTCGTGCTAATATTTCTTGAATATCTTGGAGATCACCTTGCTGGGATGTACTTCCAGGACGAGTGAAATCGGTTTCCACAAAATTTACATTACTTTCAAAAAGGCATCACCGAATAATGGCGGAAATTCAGCGTTCTCAAGTGCGTTACTATTGCCAGGTAACCTGGCCTGCGAACGGACACCTTTAAAATATAGATATATATAAACATATATATAAATATATATATATATACATATATAAAAACTCTCGGCTCGATTTACTCGGGCTTGCGAGCCACGTGGTCTGACCGGAACCGACACGATTAGTAACCTCGCTACGCTCGGCCTTCGGCCTCGCTTCGCGAGGAATTATATCTCCAAACCCTCGCTTATGAGACACTGGATTTAGTTTGTACGACAAGAATTGACTTTGTTATTGTTTTTGAACAGAACCATGTTGTTGTCGAGCCGACATATTGTAGAGCCGATGTGTAAAAAAGTTTCAAACACGAGTCTGGCTCGTTTTTAAACATCTCCTTAATGTACTTGTCAGTTATTTTCGAGTTAGCAAATTAGTTTGAGAATTTTAAAGTGGAAAAAGTAGGCAGAAATAAAATAAAAACTCAGTTTAAAATTTACGGGCTTCACAGATCTTTCAAAATGGCGGCTGTTTGTAAGAGTTTCACTTTCGTTCGTAGTAAACAATTTCGCAATATAATTTGCTCACTTACCGTCGAATAATTTCATTCCCTATTTATTTGCTTCGGTAGTATTTTTTTGGTGTATGATTTTTAAGCAAGACTTGAATTTCTCCCTGTCTAATTCAAGAAATCATCCCTCCATGATGGCCGTTTTCCGTGCCAATGGTATATGAGCTGATATACCATGAGTAGGGAACCAATCAGAGCGCGCGTTTGCTCATATACAAGGGTTGCAGATATAATAAATATATATATACATATATAAAAACTCTCGGCTCGATTTACTCGGGCTTGCGAGCCACGTGGTCTGACCGAAGGCGACACGATTAGTAACCTCGCTACGCTCGGCCTTCGGCCTCGCTTCGCGAGGAATTAACACATTTTCAATGTCTGAGTCGGAGAAAGGCAAAGGAAATCAAGCGATATGGCGTGTTTGGATACTCGATAAAACACTGCTTGTATTTGCAAATTTGATTTTCAGTTATTTACTGAATCTTTTCAGTTTGAAAGCTATATAAAACACTCGACACATAGTAAACCACTCTAATCAATTTTAATGGTTTTGGTTTTGAATTTAAGATAGTTAAAAACAGCTCCACCACTTTTGTGTCTTTCATATAACCATGTTAGGAGATTCCATCTGATTTGGCGTCGTTTTTGAGAATGTGTCTGGTGGTAGATGTTTCCAAGAGGTGGGTCGTCACATTAAGATACGTACACTTTAGCCACTTTAGTGCAATCTGTTGTTGATATCCGTACTTTGAAGATTGTGAAGATAGTTTATCAGCAGTTTAGTATCACTAGACTTGGGATCTTCGGTAGAAAGTATTTACTGGCTAAACTTAAGTTACATCAAAGATTTTTTTTACCCAGAAGGGATGTCCACGTAAATGGGTCTCACCGCACAAATTAGCGAATAATCTACCTACACTGTAGGAAGGTCTCAATGGGGTGATGACTTTTACGGCTAACGGTTAATATTTTTGGGTGTTTTACGGCTAACGGTTAATATTTTTTACGGCTAACGGCTAAAATTTTTCAATATTTACGCCTGACGGCTAATTTTTTTGCCCGCTTTACGGCTAACGGTTAACCCCATTGAGGCCCTCCTGTTGGCTTTCGATCCTCGCCCGAACTGTTGATTAGGTACACTCCAAGAAGTCAAAAACAAGATTTCCAAACACTTTTTTTACAGATTGGCGTTTGCTAAAGAATTGTTCAAACTACTATGCCATTCAAGAAGAGAAGCCTTCGATCCTCACCCGAACTGTCAATTAGGTACACTCCAACAAGTCAAAAGCAAGGTTTCAAAACACGTTTTTTTAGAGATTGGCGTTTGATAAGGAATTGTTCAAACTACTATGCCGTTAGAAAACAGAAGCAATTATAGCGGAACTTGCATTAAAGCTCATTAAACAACATTGATATTTGAACTGTAGATGACACAACACTTAAGTAGAAGAAAATAAGCAAGCAGCATTTTCGGTTATTTCTGTTTCAAAAATTCAGTCGTGTTAATGACTGCTGAAATTCTACTTATGAGATTGGTCTTTCACTTAGTAAATCACAGTGTGATCCTACGTTTTGGTTTGTTAAACATATCAAGTCACTAGAGACTTGCTTATGAGTTTTGCTGTGGATTCATGTTTCTCACTAGTGACCTTGTTTTGTTTATCCTCAGACCAAAGCCTGCAGAATTGTTGCACCATGAAGTCTTCTCAAGCTTTGATAAAGAAAAGGTGAGGCTTAATGATCAAAGTTTTCTGTTGTTTCAGGGAATAATAAAGTTAAGCATGTAATTCTTACAGCGAGATATGTTAACACTGAACTAAAATCTCACCTAAACATACAGAATTTTGACTAACATGAAGTTACGTAGAAATGCAGACTTCGCTGTTACACCTGTAGGTATGAAGTAACACAAAACACGCAATAGTAAAAGCAAGTGGTCGTTTAATGGAGGTTGTTCGCCAGAACGTAGGACAATCTTGCAGGACTGTAAGTGGTTCGAAGCCACAATTCTCGGTTGTTGTTTGTAGCGTCTGAACTGAGTATTCACAGGCAATAACACCATCGCCTTACTGACAAACAGCCAATTGCATTACGGCTTAAACGACCAATCACAACGTTGAACAGATATAATACACTTAAATCACTCGACTCTGTTGATGACCTGCGCTCAGGTTGCGAAACATCAGTGAGCGTGGTCAACAACAGTTCTATTCAGAACTACTTACACCAGCACGATCAAACTCCGCAAGAAACATTAATCTTGCCGAGTGACAAGGTGCATTGTCCATAAACAGCAAAATCTTGATTACGGGCCGCTTAATGGAGATTCTCCTGCACTTACTGTCAGACCTGAACATAGGTGCAAGCCGTTTGATCCATTCCCAGACCTCTTGTATGCCTCCGCTGCCTTTCCCACCTATTTTCTCTTCATCCATTTCTTAGCTCCTATTCAAAGCTTCCTTTTTAACACAGTTTTGCTTTTCGGAAAAGATAAACCTTCGTAATGGCTTCCGGCAGTTTCCCGTGGTCTTCAGAAGTTCTCGAGAATTGGAAGGATTCGATTTTCAAAATGGAGATTTATCACCTGGTGAGTCAGTTTCGAATAGAGCAGTTTAGGAAGCAATTATAACAGCACAAGTCAAACCTCACGTACACAGTTACACTGCATCGCTCGTTTGGTGGCCATATTTGGATACTGCATGAAATCTTGATAGAGTACAAAACTGCAGCTGCGAGGTGCCACCAATATTTTAATATTACTACCAAATAAACAGAGAGATTTGACGCGATAATTGTACGGTAAAAGGGACTTTGAGCATTCTTAACCTCAGCTCTAAACATTCTCTGGCCAAAGGCTACAGAGTTATAGAGCGTTTTCACATGACGTCACAGCAGCCATATTGGTGTTCCAAAACAATAAAACGGCGGCCATGGTGGTGTTCCAAACTAATCCTCTGGGAGTTGAACTCTTTTCTTATGTAAAAACTTTCTTTTGTTCCAAAAACTTTACATGGCTGCTGGCCACGTGAGTGAAAACACTCTATTTCCCGGCTTAGAGGTAAAACAAGATGACAGTTTTGTTTTGCGTTTTTGTTTCACGCCATGGACTCATAATAAGTTTACATTTTATTCTCTGCAGATGACTGTGAAGAAGAGGAGGATCTTCTCGCAGAAAGGTTTGCATGATACATTCACGTACAAATGACATAAGATGGATTTCAATGTCCCGCTTGCATGAGTGCCTTCATAAACTGTGGAAAACACGAGAGAATGTCAGCTTTTCCACTAGTACTTTCTAAATTCAATCTTCTCAAAATTCGTGTTGTTACATCATTTTGTGTTGACATATTATTAGCCATATCTACTTTTTTTGTGCAATCAAGGAAAGAGGTTGAGTTTGACTTCATAGTCGTGTTTACAAAGACTGATGCAAAAACGGGTTGTGGTCGAGTCAGAGCGCGTGTTGTATCCATTTTGGTTTCTAAATAAGAAATAGCCAATGGCGCGCATGCTTACATAAGCTGTTGTAAACACGAGAAGGAGTTTGAGAGAGTTTCAATGTTTTGGTGTTTCACAAAACGTTTGAAAAGCATGGCAACGGTACACATGGATCGTATGTTTAGCCTTTTGTTGTATTTGGTTGGAAAAATCCTTTAATATTGAGGCTGTCTCTGTTGATTTCTGCAGGCCACTGCATGAGGTTTATCACCTTTGGAATCTGGCAGGTGGAGATATGGAAGGCGAACTAAAAAAGCGAGGACTCATCAAATCTAAAGCGCCCATTATGTCGCTTCCAAAGTACGTAACATTTTAATGACCGTAATTTATTAGTAGCCCTAACAGTGGTTTTTGATCGACTGTTGTAAAACAGAAACGCAAGCTAGTGCTGTGACCAGTCACAACAGGCGGACAAAAAAAAAACAAATTCCGGCCAATCAGCACTAAGCGCGGGAAATTGCATACGAGCACTGGTTCAGTTAGTCTAGCTTCTGATTGGATAAGAAAGTGGAACGATTTTCTTTAGCCAATCACCTATCGTGGCAACGGAAACCAAAACCGCTCTTATGTTAAGAAAACTCTAAGGTTATAATGGAGTCTGGTTGCAAGTCCACCACATCAACACTGTTTTGTTCACTCCTCAGTATTTTGCTACAGACTGGAGAAGAACGTGGAATAAGTAAAGATCGACTGATGCTGCTTGATGAGACAACTGTACCTGCATCGCTTTCGCAATTGAGAGAGGTGTAGTATGCATTTAAGAAAACATACAAGGGTACTTATTACCTCTTGCCTACGGTCATAATCTGCTGAAATAAGCAGCATTGTTATATACCTAGACTTGCACTCAACAAAACGAGCACTGTGATTGGTTGATTCTTGGTCATGCGCTCCTGATCAAATTCAAATGTGTCTCGACCGGGATACAATTGCGCAGTTGTTGCCCGCACACCGAATCCAACTGCATGTGATCAGTGCATGACTTAATTAAAAATGGCGTGATCTCCTAACGACCTAACGGATCCAACATCATCCAACATTGTTGAATCCAACATTGTTGGACGATGTTGCTCAGTGTTGGACGAGGAGGCCAAACGAATGCAGCATCTTGAATTTAACACTTGGGCTCAAGAGGTCTGGGTCCAAAATTTACCCAATCGCGCGAATACAGAATTGCGCGCCATATTGGTTTTCCCAAGAAATGGCGCGCGATCTATCGACTGTGAAGAGGTGTTTTGCCGCTCTTGCTCTGCTGAAAAAGGAAGAGGAGGATAATAGAGTCACTAGAAGAGGAATGACTAGACATTGGATAAAGCGAAGGGCCTTAACAAAGCACTTAATGTATGGTCCCTCGGGAAACTAGTTAGGTTTGTTTTCCCGAGAGTCCTGATGTTTCCTGAGACGAAGTCTCGAGACGAAGTCGAGGGAAACATCAGGACTCTCGGGAAGACACAACTAACTGTTTCTCTTTGGGTTCATACATTAAGTGTATAATGACACCTTCTCACCTCATATACAGAGGTTGTCGATGTAAAATCCTTTTACACATTAGACCTCTGTCGTATATCAACAGGGCTAGTCAGGGTGTGTTTTGTTGTCAAATTATCCATTTCTTCGTTAGGTCGTTGTAACAAATGGGTACATGCTATTTTGTCTGTATGTATTTGGTTGTGCAGTAGCACACAGATGACAATAAAATGTGGTCAAGCAAAGACGTGGATTAGCCGCAGAAAATACTTCGTGGTCCGTAAAATCTCAAGAAAAAAACCTGGAAAGTTCCCCAGATTATTGTTTTGATGAATATCAGTTTTGACTGTAAAAAAAACTCCTCGTGAGAAGACAAGAGACTTTAACACTGTAAAGTAAATGTATGCAACAGAGTATACAATATTCTGTCTTTGTTCTTACTTTCAGCGGCTGAAAAATGTGGATCCCTCGTCGTACTTTCCGCTCATCGAAGACGAAGAGTAAGTGGATGTCTGTTTATTTATTTATTTATAATAATTTGCCATATTACATAAACTATTTGAGAATAATTACAGGAATTTTGAAATAGTAAATGGCGAGGAATCCTGAATGAAACCACGAGGCTTATACACTGAATCAGGATTCTTCAAGACAAGAACCATAAGATAGATTAAACTAGAACAACAATGTGGACAAACGTAACAATGTGATAAATTGACATTGAAAGTAATACTTATAAGGAATTCCTTAAGTTGTTTCTTAAAATAAGAGGGAGAAGAAGAACAAGCAATCTCAGGAGTAAGTGAATTATAAAACTTTTGGCCTTGATAGAAAACAGAAAATTTCCTGATATTGATTCTACACACAGCTAAATGAAAAGAACACGCATTTCTGGTGTTATAGCTATAATGGATCTGATTGTCCCTAGAAAGTTATGAAATTTAGTGTGTAGTGCAGAGTTTAGAAACGAGAACATAAATACACCAAGTTGGAATGACATTAATGTTGACATTTTGAAGAAAAAAGTGCAAAGGAGAAAATTGAAAAGTCAGTACCTTGGCTTGCTTGTCAGTAGCGCGCAAACGAACACGTTTTTCCTGAACTCAGAAAGGGACGTCTGGGGACCCATGCTGCTTAACAATTATTGTGACGTAAGATCTTTTGTTTGGTCAGTAACCTATCAGATTGTACGAGAGAATAGTAGGTCAAGTTCTGTTCGCTCGTTCCCATGCTCGCGTGACGCAGGTAAGAGGCGTTATGGAGAAAATTGTCCACCGTGAAAGAAACTCCAAAGAAAAATGTTGTGTTGTTTGTGAGCCAAAGTTTTAAGCAGCTAAGAATAATATTTCCTTGTCTGGTAAAAGTAATCTTGACATAATGTCTTTGATTTGTCATCCTACGAGAATTAATATTGGCCATGCTCTTTTTCACGTCACAGTTCATAAATGTAGAAATACTTTGGCCAGTATCCAGTCAAGGTTTATCAATAACCTATATTACGATTGCTTGAGTACGTTTGCGTCTAAATTGTTCAGAAGATGATCGAAAGTTATATAAATATTTTGCTGTGTTTTAGTGTCGTATTCTCGTAGGGATGCACGTAAGCGACACTTGATGAAAACGCGACATTCTATTTTGTACCAATATTTTTTTTAGATATTGTGAGGGTAGCTTCTAAAGAAGCTGGTGCTGCGTCGGTGGGGAATTGAAACTCAAGAAATTGGGATAATCAAACGAATGACGAAGGGCTAACGCTCGAAACTTCAGCACCTTCCTTTTACCTTAAGATGGTTTTACTTACTTTATCAATTCGTTTGATTATCCCAGTATTTTGTTCAGTCCAGTTTCTAGGTATGCGCTTTTAGACACCGCAGATCTGCCTCTCACTATCAGAGAAACTACCGTGGATTATCAGGTAAATTTGCGCTGCTCGACTGCGTGTTGTTTCCGTGTTTATATTTCTTTGTCGTGTCAATATATCTCAAGTCAATCCTTGTTCAAATTCCTTATATAATTCGTTTTTTTTTTTGTAACGTCCTAGTTTCATAGAATAGTGCTGTTTCAAAGGCTCTTGGAGGTAGGGTACTTCAACCAACTGTTACATACTTTGCTCTGTCTTCTTAATGCACTGCAATGAAGGGTCACTTCGAGATTATGTATACTTATTGAATACCTGATAGTACAGATAACTGAATAAATAACTGAATAAATAACTGAAAGTTGATCTCTGATTTCTGCAAACTGGAATTGTTTTTTGCTCGTAAGGATCATGCTACGATTGCATTTAAATTTTCTTGCCTTGTGGCGCAATCAAAGTGATACATTCTGCAAACAGATGAGGCTGCAAGAGAACCACAGACAACTAACTAAACATCAATAAGAAACCTTAGACGTTTGCGCTTCTACAATCCCACATATCGTAGATCGTTTCAGGCAGAGAAACCCAACTATTGAACACAGCTACAAAGCAGATGTAAGAGAATAGAAAACAGGGGAGCCCATTGGCCCGGAATCAGAGAGATAATTAACGGTATTTTTAGATGACCTTCCATCTTGAGTCCGCTTAGTTTAGCTACGTTTCAATTTGTTCAACATTTTTCTCCCTTCAAGGGTTACCCTTATACACGAGAGCGAATAGTGCGGGAAGCCAGGATCGATATCCCGCCATTACTACGTGGTAAAATCTGGGCTGCTCTATTGGGTGTTCAGGTAAGCAAAACATCATCCCACGCTAAGGAAAATATTTACTGTTATTAGGAGGTGATGGGCCCCTGTTGTTATTTATTGTTTCTACACGGGTTACCAAAGGATGCCCGAGTTGGAAAATGGGCACGTCTTTTCATCATGCATGCTGACCAAAAACATTTTGAGCTCATGGAGTACCGATTGGACATTGCAAAGGGAATCCCATCAGAGTTTGAATTGTGTTCCACTCGATTAACTAGGATTTGGTGTGAGTCATTAAGTTTTCACCACTGAAATTGATTTGGTAAGAAGTTCACTTCTACTTACTGTAATAGACGTCTTCTGTTTTTTAATCTCGCTCTTCCTTTCCGAGTACACGCTTTATAGAGCGTATAGTTAGAGGGCAATACGCCAGCATGCCATAGAAAGAGATGAAAAACGCAAGTGATTTTGCTTGCAGGGTGACATACAAGGTACCTATGACGCATTCGACAAGGAATCTTTCAGTCAAACAGACAGACAGGTAAGCGTTTTCCTGGCTCTTTTCTATGGGCCAACCCAAGGACTACAGGAAAATGGAAAGTAACTAGACTTTCCTTCAACGCAACTAATAATGCAGACAGCAAAGATAAAATCAAACCTTGGTAACGTATTGCACCAGCTGCGCATTATAAGAGAACTTATCTGATCTGGCATTATATCTACGAGGTGTTAAGATGTAGGGCTCTTCTCCGATGTAATACAATTTATTCACACAACTGACGTAAAACAAAGGACACAAAGCATTCTTAATAATGTACCTAACCCTAACTAACAAAGAAAATGAATAAATTATATTACACCGGAGATGAGCCAAATATAGCCTTTTTGCTCACAAGACTATATTGGCTGTTCTTACGAACCAGGAGCTCAAATAGTCGTAGTCCAATATAATCAAGAGGTGGTAGTTCAGTGCTAACCCCTGTTCAGTCCTCATTTAGAACTAAGGGATAACGCCCGAAAAGTCAGTTTGTCTTCCATATTACGGTGGTATAATATACACTTAATGTATTATCTCGAGGGAAACAGTTAGTTTTGTTTTCCCGAGAGTCCTGATCAGGACTGGAGGGAAAAGAAAACTAACTAGTCTCCCGAGGGACCATACAAAAAGTGCTTTGTTATATGTTTAGACTTTCCCTTAAACAATTACACAACAAACACAAACAAACGAAGATAGCACAACTGGCGCGTGGACACCAACTGAGCAATTATATCCCTGTTGGGATACATTTGAATTTGATCAAGGTCAAGTGACCAAGAATCAACCAATCACAGGGCTTGTTTTGTTGAGTGAAAGTCTAGGAATATAACAATTTACTTTATTCATTGCACACGAGTGTTTTAGCCGAAAAATACACTACTACAAGTTTATTTCCTCACTAGTGAAGATATTAATGACATCATTTCACGCAGTTTCGTGGTTGTTTGTATAAATAATACGTTTGTCTGACAAAAAAATGACATTACACGCTGGCTAACAGCTATGAATTTTTTTCTCGTGTTTGAAACATTTTACCTTTCGAAAACACATTTTACATCTTCGCGTTAACGTGTAGTATCCTCTATTTAATAGCTTGTTCAACGACCCCAGTAATTCAGTAATTCGTGCTGCAATTGTTCTGCACCGACTCAGCGCCAGTTTCTATAAACATTACAACCGCGGACAAAACCTGTTGAGACACATGAGAAAAATACCTATTTTTTGCACTCACCATGACAAAAATGCTCACCATAGTTAATTAAAAGACCACTTTCCCCAACCCCTGCCACAAAAATACCTAGTTTTTGCTCTCACCATGACAAAAATGCTTACCGTAGCTTATTAAAAGACCATTTGCCCCCTCTCCTATTGCAGTGTTGTTTGTGGTAACACAAAAAATGCACACATGCATAAGCTGTTAAGCCAAAACAACATTGTACCGGGGATGGGGAGGGGGACAAATTTGTTCCTTTTGTACACCATTGTTGTATGGCTCGAAATTTCAAATTGTATTGAAATGTCTCAACAGTTTTGTCCAGGGTTGTAACTCCTGTATACTTCCCTGCTGATTTTATTTTCCATTAGATTGAAGTTGACATTCCTCGTTGCCATCAGTATGATGAACTACTGTCGTCACCATCTGCTCATCAAACGTTTAAGAGAATTCTCAAGGCGTGGGTTGTGTCACATACTGATCTGGTTTACTGGCAAGGTTAGGAACAGTCCTCAGTACATACTGACCACATATATATCACACACTGATCTGGTTTACTGGCAAGGTTAGCAACAATCCTCAGTACATACTGATCACATATATATCACACACTGATCTGGTTTACTGGCAAGGTTAGCAACAATCCTCAGTACATACTGATCACATATATATCACACACTGATCTGGTTTACTGGCAAGGTTAGGAACAATCCTCAGTACATACTGATCACATATATATCACATACTGATCTGGTCTACTGGCAAGGTTAGCAACAGTCCTCAGTACATACTGATCACATATATATCACATACTGATCTGGTCTACTGGCAAGGTTAGCAACAATCCTCAGTACATACTGATCACATATATATCACAAACTGATCTGGTCTACTGGCAAGGTTAGCAACAATCCTCAGTACATACTGATCACATATATATCACATACTGATCTGGTTTACTGGCAAGGTTAGCAACAATCCTCAGTACATACTTATCACATATATATCACATACTGATCTGGTTTACTGGCAAGGTTAGCAACAATCCTCAGTACATACTGATCACATATATATCACATACTGATCTGGTTTACTGGCAAGGTTAGGAACAATCCTCAGTACATACTGATCACATATATATCACATACTGATCTGGTTTACTGGCAAGGTTAGGAACAGTCCTCAGTACATACTGATCACATATATATCACATACTGATCTGGTTTACTGGCAAGGTTAGCAACAATCCTCAGTACATACTGATCACATATACATCACATACTGATCTGGTTTACTGGCAAGGTTAGGAACAATCCTCAGTACATACTGATCACATATATATCACATACTGATCTGGTCTACTGGCAAGGTTAGCAACAATCCTCAGTACATACTGATCACATATATATCACACACTGATCTGGTTTACTGGCAAGGTTAGCAACAATCCTCAGTACATACTGATCACATATATATCACATACTGATCTGGTTTACTGGCAAGGTTAGGAACAATCCTCAGTACATACTGATCACATATATATCACATACTGATCTGGTTTACTGGCAAGGTTAGCAACAATCCTCAGTACATACTGATCACATATATATCACATACTGATCTGGTTTACTGGCAAGGTTAGCAACAATCCTCAGTACATACTGGTCACATATATATCACATACTGATCTGGTTTACTGGCAAGGTTAGCAACAATCCTCAGTACATGCTGATCACATATATATCACATACTGATCTGGTTTACTGGCCAGGTTAGGAACAATCCTCAGTACATACTGATCACATATATATCACATACTGATCTGGTTTACTGGCAAGGTTAGGAACAATCCTCAGTACATACTGATCACATATATATCACATACTGATCTGGTTTACTGGCAAGGTTAGGAACAGTCCTCAGTACATACTGACCACATATATATCACATACTGATCTGGTCTACTGGCAAGGTTAGCAACAGTCCTCAGTACATACTGATCACATATATATCACATACTGATCTGGTTTACTGGCAAGGTTAGCAACAGTCCTCAGTACATACTGATCACATATATATCACATACTGATCTGGTCTACTGGCAAGGTTAGGAACAATCCTCAGTACATACTGATCACATATATATCACATACTGATCTGGTTTACTGGCAAGGTTAGCAACAGTCCTCAGTACATACTGATCACATATATATCACATACTGATCTGGTTTACTGGCAAGGTTAGGAACAGTCCTCAGTACATACTGATCACATATATATCACATACTGATCTGGTTTACTGGCAAGGTTAGCAACAATCCTCAGTACATACTGATCACATATATATATATTTATGGGAGCAGGGTTGGCGCAGTGGTGAGAGCGCTCGCCTTCCACCAATGTGGCCCGGGTTCGATTCCCGGCCCCGGCGTCATATGTGGGCTGAGTTTGTTGGTTCTCTACTCTGCTCTGAGAGGTTTTTCTCCGGGTACTCCGGTTTTCCCCTCTCCACAAAAACCAACATTTGATTTGATTTAATTTATTTCATTTGTGCTTTACAGTGTCCCCAATTAGTACAGCAGTGCTAAATACACTTGACACTCAAATAAAGTTCATTATTTTTATTATTTATTTTTATTATCACATTAAAGTACAAAAAGATGGCGGCGGTTGGTCACGCTGCGACAAGCTCCCGCTACTCTGTGACTTTGTTGGCTCTATGTATCGCGTTTTTTACTGTTACCGAAATCTACTCCCCAAGAAACGCACTGGAAACCTGGAAGCATCGAGAAATGACAAATGTAACCAGTTATCAGACGAAATTTGGACTCCAAGCTGAAAGTACACAGAGACAAAGACCACGTTGCCGTGGAAAACGATTTCTTCTTTGTCGAGTGCACCACTCAACTGATGAGCGGAGCTGGTTTAACATCCAACGACTACAACGTTGTGGAGATATTCATCTTAATCCAGGCCCGATAAAGTTTCCATGTAAAGAATGTGAGAAGAGCGTTCGAAATAATCAGAATGCAATGTTATGCTCTGAATGTGGCCTATGGATTCATGCAAAATGCCTCAACATGTCAACATCGACTTTTAAATATTTTCTTGAACGGCCAGCAATCGAATGGACATGTCCGCTATGTTCTCTACCGAGATTGGGGGATTCATTTTTCCTTGAGGATGAAGAAATAATAACTACCGAAGGAAACTATACAAATCAGCTTCTTCTACAACCTAATGCAAATAAGATGAATAACACACTATTTCACTCCCAGGAGAATGTGGCAATTAACAACTGCGGCCAACAGGAATTTGATCTGCTCTTTCAAGAAAGGCAGGAACATTCCAATCGGATCCTAATGTTCCATCTGAACATCAACAGCCTTCAAAATAAATTGGAAGAACTGAAACTCCTGAATGATAAGATGAAGTCGCAAATTATTTTTCTCTCAGAGACAAAGATCGACAAATCCTACCCGAACAGCCAGTTCACCTTAACGGGTTACAACATGTATCGAAAAGACAGAAAGAAAGGAGGCGGTGGGATAATAGCCTACTTTGATTCTAGCCTACCCTCGAAGGAGCTAAAAGTAACGAAGAAATACAAAACACTCGAGATTCTTGCAGTAGAAGCTAGACTTGGCAACAACGAAATCATTTTCCTTGGGATATACCGACCACCAAAGCAGTGGGATCACCAACCAGACCCAAATTATTTAGAACGTGTAGAGGAGGAACTGAATAACGTTTGCATGTGGGTTTCCCTCAAGAAACAGATATTTATTATTACAGGTGATCTGAACCTGGACAGGCTAAAACCAGAAAGCAGAGAAGGGAAAATACTTGCCGACCTAGAAGAAGTGCATGGAATGCAATGTTTAATTACCAAGCCGACGAGGATTACGCCGACATCAGAGACATTGCTGGACGTTATTTTAACCAACAAGCCCAACCTTTTCAGGACGGGAGGCTCTTTTAACCCAGAGATAAGTGATCACCATCTCATTTATGGTATTTTAAAGCAATCTGCATTACAGCATAGACGAAAGACGATCACATTCAGAAGCCTAAAAAATGTGGATATGGATCAGCTTAATGAGGACTTGGCAAGTGCTCCCTGGATTGTTGGAGAAACATTCGATGCCATCGAGGACCAATATGGCGCATGGAAAACCATTTTTGAAAGTGTACTGGATAAACATATGCCGAAAAAGAAGATGAGAGTTAGACAGAAAGATGTACCATTTATGACGGAAGAATGGAAAATGGCAATTAGGAACAAAAGGAAATATGCACAATTGTTTGCCCAAAACCGAACTCTAGAAAACTGGGAGTTAAAAAAGAAATGGAGAAACTTGGCCACTAAAGAGAGGAGACGTGCTATTAAAGCCTACTGGGCCCAAAAATCGGATGAACTGGGGAAGAGACCAAGGGATTTCTACAAAACCTTCAAACCATTCTTAAGTGATAAAAGTAAAGAGGAGACAACAATTTCCGTCAGGATTAACGAGCGAATTGTAACAAACCAGAAAGTAGTGGCAGACGAGCTTGGAGACTACTTTTCAACTGTTGCAAATACCATTGGTGGTGCACAGGTAACGAATTTAGTCGAGAAAGACTTTCAAAAACATCCGAGTGTCGAGAGCATTCGGCAAGCTTATCAAGGCCTTCAATTTGGATTTAACGAAATTGGCTCTAGCGAAGTGGAAAATGAATTGAAAATGCTTAAATCAAACAAAGCCACAGGGTGGGATGGAATCTCTCCGAAAATTCTAAAACTAACTGCCAAAGGTCTAGCACCGTCCTTAACAAGGCTCTACAACACCGTTATTAGAAAGGGAAATTGGCCAAACACGTGGAAAATGGGGGAATGGACCCCTGTTTTTAAGAAAGGAGATAAAACTGACCGGGGAAATTACCGTCCTATAACAGTACTGAACTCTGTTGATAAAGTATTCGAATCACTACTTTCCAAGCAAATCACGAAAACCATGGATCCACATTTATACCAGAAAATGTCCGCCTACAGAAAAACACATAGCTGTGAAACTACATTAATAAGGCTAACAGAGGACTGGAAAATGGCTGCCGACAATAAAGAGTACGTGACTGCTCTATCCACGGATATGAGCAAAGCTTTTGATTCGCTGCACCCTGCACTAATGATTCAAAAACTTAGAGCATATGGCTTCTCTGAAGCATCACAGAATCTCATGCGATCCTTTCTTGAGCGTAGAAGAAACAGAGTCAAACTACAGGAAGCACACAGCGCATGGAAAGAGCAAAAAAGGGGGTGTCCACAAGGCTCCTCCTTCGGGCCTCTACTCTGGAACTTGTTCCAAAATGATCTCTCACTACACAGGCAGTCTGCTAATCTATTTATGTATGCTGATGACCATCAAATATACACCAGTGATAATGATATAGTGAAGAGCACCCAAACTCTCAGGAGACAAACAGAGGCAGTGTCACAATGGTACAAGGAGAACCTACTGCAAGCCAACCCTCAGAAATACCAGATCTTTACTATTGATCCACAACCTTCCAAGAAAAGCCCTGGGTATGAATTGACAATGAAATTCGATGGACATGAAGTCAAATCATCTGATTATCTCAAAATTCTTGGCGTAACCATCGACAACAAACTGACATTCAGTGAACATATCAGTGATATTTGCAAGAAAACGAGCTGTAAGGTTGGGGTCTTACTGAGACTACGCAATTTAATTCCATGGTCTGCAAAGTTACAGCTGTACAAGTCTAATATTTTGCCCCACCTTACATATTGTGATATTGTATGGCACTTTTGCAAATCATCCGATAAGAAGAAAATGGAAAGAATTCAAGAGCGGGCACTCAGGGCAGTCTTTAAATCCAAATCGGAGACCTACAGCGAGCTACTAACAAGAGCAGGTCTACCAAGTCTGTACCAACAACGGTTACAAAACATCGCCATTTTCATGTATAAAGTAAAAAACGGACTTGTGCCCACTTATATAACAGAGATATTTAATACTGCCCCGAAACGATATAATCTGAGGAACGCTGATTTTAATATTCCACGTTTTCGCACAGTACGCTATGGAAAACATTCTTTACGATATTTTGGGCCCCATCTTTGGAACAAATTAGAACAAAGTGACAGAGAGAATCCTAATTTTAAAAGTTTTAAAAACAGTATTAAGAGCAAAGACCTATCACTCTTGATAGATAATTGTAGAAACTGTGACATATGTTGCTAGGCCGCCTTAATTTCTTAATTCGTAATTAATTTTTTATATTCTATTTATATTTGATATTCTGAAAGTTTTTTAAAGTTTAAATAATTTTAACTTTATGTAGCTAAAGTATATTTTAATGTGTAGATAGTGTCCCCAATTAGTTTTTTCAAGCTAAATACTATTGACACTTTAATAAAGTCCTTCATTCATTCATTCACATATATATCACATACTGGTCTGGTTTACTGGCAAGGTTAGGAACAATCCTCAGTACATACTGATCACATATATATCACATACTGATCTGGTTTACTGGCAAGGTTAGGAACAATCCTCAGTACATACTGATCACATATATATCACATACTGATCTGGTTTACTGGCAAGGTTAGCAACAATCCTCAGTACATACTGATCACATATATATCACATACTGATCTGGTTTACTGGCAAGGTTAGCAACAGTCCTCAGTACATACTGATCACATATATATCACATACTGATCTGGTTTACTGGCAAGGTTAGCAACAGTCCTCAGTACATACTGATCACATATATATCACATACTGATCTGGTTTACTGGCAAGGTTAGGAACAATCCTCAGTACATACTGATCACATATATATCACATACTGATCTGGTTTACTGGCAAGGTTAGCAACAATCCTCAGTACATACTGATCACATATATATCACGTACTGATCTGGTTTACTGGCAAGGTTAGGAACAGTCCTCAGTACATACTGATCACATATATATCACATACTGATCTGGTTTACTGGCAAGGTTAGGAACAATCCTCAGTACATGCTGATCACATATATATCACATACTGATCTGGTTTACTGGCAAGGTTAGCAACAGTCCTCAGTACATACTGATCACATATATATCACATACTGATCTGGTCTACTGGCAAGGTTTGCAACAATCCTCAGTACATACTGATCACATATATATTACATACTGATCTGGTTTACTGGCAAGGTTAGGAACAGTCCTCAGTACATACTGATCACATATATATCACATACTGATCTGGTCTACTGGCAAGGTTTGCAACAATCCTCAGTACATACTGATCACATATATATTACATACTGATCTGGTTTACTGGCAAGGTTAGGAACAGTCCTCAGTACATACTGATCACATATATATCACATACTGATCTGGTTTACTGGCAAGGTTAGGAACAATCCTCAGTACATGCTGATCACATATATATCACATACTGATCTGGTTTACTGGCAAGGTTAGCAACAGTCCTCAGTACATACTGATCACATATATATCACATACTGATCTGGTCTACTGGCAAGGTTTGCAACAATCCTCAGTACATACTGATCACATATATATTACATACTGATCTGGTTTACTGGCAAGGTTAGGAACAGTCCTCAGTACATACTGATCACATATATATCACATACTGATCTGGTCTACTGGCAAGGTTTGCAACAATCCTCAGTACATACTGATCACATATATATTACATACTGATCTGGTTTACTGGCAAGGTTAGGAACAGTCCTCAGTACATACTGATCACATATATATCACATACTGATCTGGTTTACTGGCAAGGTTAGGAACAGTCCTCAGTACATGCTGATCACATATATATCACATACTGATCTGGTCTACTGGCAAGGTTAGCAACAGTCCTCAGTACATGCTGATCACATATATATCACATACTGATCTGGTTTACTGGCAAGGTTAGGAACAGTCCTCAGTACATACTGATCACATATATGTCACATACTGATCTGGTTTACTGGCAAGGTTTGCAACAATCCTCAGTACATACTGATCACATATATATCACATACTGATCTGGTCTACTGGCAAGGTTTGCAACAATCCTCAGTACATACTGATCACATATATATTACATACTGATCTGGTTTACTGGCAAGGTTAGGAACAGTCCTCAGTACCAGGAGACCGAGTCTTCTTGATACCACTTTTATCGCATTTGAACCAAGGGTGGTATACTAACTGAAATTTGCTCCCCAAGGAGTCTGCCTTATACAGGACGCATCACATTTGACCCGAATAGAATCGTTTGCTATTAACTTCTCCGATCCTCAAATCCCAATAGTAAACAGCAGTTAATTTCTCCCCGTAATCTAAATGTTTTTTTTAAAGAACAGGGCTTTCTTTTCACTTGCTTTTATTTTGGCTCCTACTCCGTGTACCGACACAGGTGACATATGCATTGTTTCAGCATTGTGTGCAAATTATTCAGTAACAACTTTTATATTGTCTGTCTTTGTTTTACGTCATCTGTGTCGGTACACGGAGGAGGAGCCTTTATTTTCTTGTAGAACATTTTGAAAATTTGACTGAGCGGCAGGATTCGTATTTATATATGTAAGGCGATGGAGTTCAAATACGACTATCATTACAATTACAATCATTACAATTACGACTATCATTATTCAAGGACAGTAAATAAATTAGGTTGTTTAATGTGTTATTTTTTACAGGAGCTATGTCATTGGGGTTTCTGTGGCTATGGTCACTCCATTTGCACTATTGTGATTATATAGCTTTGTTCGTCGGCGTAGTTGATCTCCGTGCCTAAATGAAGATGTCACTAACATCTCTTAACGCAAAGCAAACTGTTTTTACCTTAAAAGCTTTTTGCAAATTTGTGTTACCAAACTTAAAAAAGTTAGCCTAAGCAATTCCAATTTCCCACACACCGCCATATGGAACTTGAGCAACCAGATAGCATCGAGTAATTCAAGATGGCGGCTCACGGGAAATAAAGTTGCAACAATAAATCCCGTTCTCTGAAGCCTGAGGGCATTTTTCCACGGCTACTGCTAAAACGATATTTATTGAAAAACGAATGGATCCCTCTGAAAACTGTGATAATTTTGTTTCCTTTCCTAGGTCTAGATTCCCTCTGTGCTCCTTTCCTCTCTCTGCACTTTACTGATGAAGGTGAGTTTCACACATAAGGGTCTGTCGCTGAAAGAAAATAAAAACAAAACGTAAAAGGTATCATTTTTAAGAATTTAGTCCTAGACCCTTTATACTGAGTTACCTACTGGAAACGTAGGGCGATTGGTTAATTCATCGGGGTTTTCCTCCTGTATGCCAAATGAAATGGACCCTTGATATAAACTTATTGTGTAATCACCCTCGCATTGGCTTCAAGAGATGTATTTATCGTCAAAAAAGCTGCGTAGGGAAGGTAGTCAAAATACAGGGTTTGTTTTTAATCATTTGTTTAAAAAAGTAAGTTTTTCAACCATCTTTGTGTTTGGTAACAAGATCACTACAGATTCCATAGACAATAAAAAAGCTACTTCTACTCGGTTTCTTAAATTGAATCAAGAAGACTCTGTAATTCTATATTTGACGCACAGCCTTTGCAGGTTATTTACTACAAGAATGCAGACAGTATTCTTTAACGAACATTAATAGGAGTGATTTGTCAATTTCATGCTACTTTATCTGTAATGGATTTGATGAAATTTAAACTATCGATTACTCCGTGATGTCTGTTACAAGTTCGAGTTTTCTACGAGTCAATTGTCAGCGACGCACGAAACGCCGAGTTTGCTTTTAATCTCATAGGAAAGGAGGACCAATCATATTGCAGGATTCGTGTTAGTATGCAAAGCGTGTATTCATGGTCATATCTCCTCAACGTTCTTTTTCATTGCAGCTCTTGCCTTTGCCTGTTTAGCTGCTTTTGTTCCCAAATACCTGCATCACTTCTTTCTCAAAGACAACTCGGCCATCATTCAAGGTTCGTGCTCGTCCTCCGTAATGTGCCTTACTTTCCTTGCCAAAATATGTCATTGTAATGACTTTTTTGGCCAAGGCGCTGCTATCTCACAGATTAAACGAGTGCACCCTTCTGGTTTTGTTTTGTCGTGTCGTGTCTTGTCTTGTCTTGTCGTGTCGTGTCTTGTCGTGTCTTGTCGTGTCTTGTCTTGTCGTGTCTTGTGTCGTGTCTTGTGTCGTGTCGTGTCTTGTCGTGTCCTGTCGTGTCTTGTCTTGTCTTGTCTTGTCTTGTCTTGTCTTGTCTTGTCGTGTCTTGTCTTGTCTTGTCTTGTCTTGTCTTGTCTTGTCTTGTCGTGTCTTGTCTTGTCTTGTCTTGTCTTGTCTTGTCTTGTCTTGTCTTGTCTTGTCGTGTCTTGTCTTGTCTTGTCTTGTCTTGTCTTGTCGTGTCTTGTCGTGTCTTGTCGTTTCGTGTCTTGTCGTGTCGTGTCTTGTCGTGTCGTGTCTTGTCGTGTCTTGTCTTGTCTTGTCTTGTCTGGTCGTGTCTTGTCGTGTGTTGTCTTGTCTTGTCGTGTCGTGTCGTGTCTTGTCTTATCTTGTCTTGTCTTCTCTTGTCATGTCTTGTCTTGTCGTGTCTTTTATTGTCTTCTCTTGTTTTTCTTTTTTCTTGTCTTGTCTTGTCTTGTCGTGTCGTGTCTTATCTTGTCTTGTCTTGTCTTGTCTTGTCGCGCCTTGTCTTGTCTTGTCTTGTCTTGTCTTGTGTTGTCTTGTCTTGTCGTGTCTTGTGTTGTCTTGTCTTGTCGTGTCTTGTGTTGTCTTGTCTTGTCGTGTCGTGTCGTGTCGTGTCGTGTTGTGTCTTGTCTTGCCTTGCCTTGTCTTGTCTTGCCTTGTCGTGTCTTGTGTTGTCTTGTGTTGTCTTGTCGTGTCTTGTGTTGTCTTGTCTAATCTTGTTTTGTTTTGTTTGTTTTTGCTTTGTTTTTGTTTTTTTTTCTTTTTTTGTTTTCCTTTTTTTTTTTTTGTATGTCTGATATCCTTTCCCAATCTTTTAAGAGCGTTGTTGGATTTTGGTAACCTCAAAGGATCTAAAATGGTACAGCATTCAACGCGGTCGTCTGCTGGCTCACTTGTATTATTAGTTACCGAATTAGACTCCAAGCTTTTAGCCCCTTCCATTATTAATTGTGTTTCATGTGTCCACATTCCAGAATACTTGGCCGTGTTCTCTCAATTGATCGCCTTTCACGACCCTGAGTTGTTCAACCATCTTCACGAGATCGGGTTTATTCCTGAGGTATGAATTACGTGCGTTCTGACTTAATGGAATCCACTCTACTAATTATAATTACAGAAAAATTCCTTGTGTGCGAGCCCACACTTTTCTGAGTCAGTGGAAACCATGTCTACCAAATAACAAACTTCAGACTGAATAGACCTTATTCGCTTGTACATTTTGTTCTCCCAATATAGATCATGTTATGATACTCAGGAGGTTTGATCCTTTGTCTTGTTCATTAAAGAGAGTGCAGGCAGACATATTCATGCTTGCGTGCACTCTTTTTAATGAACAAGACAAAGGATCAAATCTCCTGAGTATCATCACCTGATCTGTATTGGGAAAACAAAATGTACAAGCGAATAAGGTCTATTAGTTTTTTTTTATATTAGAGATTTTACACGATATCGCAAGGTAATGGATTTTACTTTTAATTATTTGTTACTAATTATTACTTTTAGTATTAGGAAAGAAAATTCATATCTTCAAACCTCCTTGTATTTTTATCAACTGACCTTTTTTTCACAAACAACCTTGAAACTGCGAGAAATGCCATCATCAATATCCTCGCTATAGCAAGGAGGGTGTGAAAATTTATTTTGTCTGATACTGTTAAGGACTTAAATCCCACGAGTGGTTTATCTTCTAGTATGACACTTGTGTCCATATATTAATTTCCACATACGTTAGACATCGACGGTCGCACTTTATAACTTCAGTGCCGCAGTAGGCTGCGACTGACAAAATTTGATGAAAATCATTTTATTCTGTTCACAGCTTTACGCCATTCCATGGTTTTTGACCATGTTCTGTCGTAAGTATGCTTGACAGTCACTTCCTCTTCGTTTATCCCTCGCGTTTCGTATTTCTTCCCTCACTTTTTGTTCTCTTCCTCTGTTGTTCCCTTCATTACTTAGTGTCTTTCCTTCTTTTCCCCATCGATTCATTTAGTCATTCATTCATTCCTTCATCTATTTACCTGTTGATTGGTTAATTACAGTAAAAACCCGCGTATAAGAACCTAGGTTTTTTCAAGTTAGCCTAAACAGGTTCTTATATAAATGGTATTTAGTGTAAAATTAGGCTAACTAGGTTCTTAATTAGGTTCTTAACTTTTTGTCAAGAAATAAAGTAACACATAACTACTACGTAATGCACCTATCAATGTTAAGCCTGAGGGGGGACCCCGGGACGAGGTGGGGACTTTGATTTCAAATTGATTTTGCCAGTCAAAGTTGCCCTACCTCGGGAGCAATCTGGTTACTCAAACCTTCTAATCAAACCCTAATTTTGCCATAAGTCCCCATCTCATCTCGGGGTTCCCCCCCCTTGGGCTTAACATTGATAGGTGCATATTGTGTACAGGCTGTGTTACTGTATGGTAAATATATTTTGAGAAGGTTTTTTAATTCTATATTTTAGAGAAGATTATTTTTTGTTTTTTGAAAATAAGAACCTGTTTTAGCATTTTAGCCTAAAATGGTTCTTATGTGAAGGGTGCTTAAAACTGAAATTTTAGCCTAACAGGTTCTTAAATGTTAGGTTCTTATACGCGGGTTTTTACTGTATTAGCTTACTGACGTATTCAGTTCCACTTCTTACCTCCTTCATTCATTTGATCCTTTTTTATGTTCATGCGTGCATATGTTGTGTTAATTGTTCTTGTAATTTATGACGTTTTGAAGTTTCCTTAGGGAGCTAAAATCGTATCGATCTAACTGTTATTTTTCCTTTAATTTTCCAGACGTTTTTCCCCTGAAAAAAATATTCCAACTTTGGGATACTCTGTTGCTTGGCAACGCCTCCTATCCACTGTGTATCGGCGTTGCTATTCTGGAGCATTTACGTGATCAGCTTCTCTCTTTTGGATTCAATGAATGTATCCTGCTCTTCTCTGATATGCCGGGTATGTTAAGCCAGTAGCCAATGAGAAGTATCCCATTGAACTGGCGCAGAAAGTCACACTTGACTCCTAGTGATATACATGCAAACACTTCAACCCCCTGATTGGCTGCGAGCTTGTCGATTAAACCCAAATAGTGCAGAAAGTTGAAATTGAGTGCAGAAAGATGAAATTGAGTGCAGAAGTTTGAAATTTTATTTTTGCATGTATATTATTAAGAAGTAATCAAAGTGTTACAAATGAATTTTTGTATAAATTTACAATTAAATTTTTGTATAGATAAGCATTAAAATTGCACTCGCCCTACAGGCTCGTGCAATTTTTTTAGTTTTTGAGGACTTAAGAAAGATGAAATCGAGTGCAGAAACTTGAAATTAAATTTTTGCATGTATATTATTAACAAGTAATCAAATGGTTACAAGGAATTTTTGTATGAATAAGCATTAAAATTGCATTCGCCCTACAGGCTCGTGCAATTTTTTTCAGTTTTTGAAAAATTTCCTTATGCTCATATATTCCAAATTACATTCGTAACCACTTTATTACTTATACTAATCATTAAAGTGGGCAGATTGCACCATTCAATTGGAGGTCCCATAGTATGCATGCAAAAATTCCAATGTTCTGATTGGCTGAGGGCACGTCACTTTATCACAGACAGTGCAAAAAGTTGAAATCGAATGCAGAAATTTGGAATTAATTTTTTGCATATTTGTTATTTACAAGCAATCAAACAATTTCGAGTGCAATTTGGAATTAACAACTACTTGTAAATTGTTCAAACCCAATGATGTGCCCGATGGGCTAGTGCAATTTTTGTGTGTTTGATAAATTTATTTTTGCTTATTTATTCCAATGTAGCAGTAAAACTCCGGTCATTTCCTTCAAAACTAAATTCGTCGGGGATTGATTTCAGAACTTTTGTCCAACAATTCGATTACGCATAACTGCCAGACGTTCGTCGTCGATTCCGATTTCCTTTCGAACATGGTGCGAAGTGCCGAGGTACTAATCCGATAATGGAGATCATTATAGGCCGCCAGTGCTTTGTGGAGATCATTATAGACCGCCAGTGCTTTGGCTTGCTATAGAGGCTTTTTGATTGCTTGGATGACCGAGGATTCTCTTGCCCTGTAATTGCGCCCTGGAGTTCTGATCTTCAAGAAACTTACTCTTCGTATTGGTTATCCTATCACGCAGAGTTTCAGACCATAATACGTCGCTTCTCTCCCTTTTGGTCGTAAAACATGAAACCTGTGGCAATGTTAGTACTGCAGTGCTGCGTGTAGCCACATCTGCAGTGAGCTGTAGTCAAGGCCCAGGAAAAACAGGTGCCTTGTCTGGAAAGAACAAAGTAATCCAAAGGCCAAATACGTTTGTCAATTGTTTTGGTGTTTTTTGTTTTATTCTCAACAGGTGTTGACATGGACCGTGTGGTGCGAGAATCGAAGAAGATTTTCCGCAATACTCCACGCACAGCCTCAATGAGACGACACGATCGAGTGTTCGCTGATTCTGAAGCCAAACACGTAGGTCACAGGGGAACTAGATAATCTTTGGGTCTCCTGTGGCAGACATATAAAGGATTTGTATGGAATGTACTGCAAAGATTCGTGTATTGGGAGAAATGTTTGCACGTACATGTCATTTCTCAGTTCAAGCAGTTTGCAATCTCTTAAGGCCTTTCAGCAATCACGTACGTCATCGCACACTACAAGGAGGTTTGCGGTCTTTGCAGAGGCGGGTTGGTTTTCAGAGTATTTGTTTTATAACAAAGCCACCTCAACTGGACCAACCCTTTTTGATAATTTGAAACAGTTTCACAAAGCTATGGAAGCTGTTATTTGGCGAGGAACCGAGGACAATGCGTTTCTAAGAAAAGTACGTCTACCAAAACGCCCGATCTAAAGGGCAACAGGGGAGAGGAACGCTCCTATTGATATGCTCGTACATTACTCATTCTCCTAATATATTATCTTTGTCGTACATTCCCATACAAATCCGTCAACTGTATGCCACAGGAAACACATAGACTGTCTGGGCTGGGTTCTGCTATGAACCTGTGGACCAAAGCAAGTACGAATAACAGGTACTGAGACAATGTACCATAACAGAGTGAGAGAGGGGTTGTCTTGCTGCCGTGAAATATATAATATATATCCAGATACATTTGAATCCGCAAACTTTTCTTTGCGGATGCACCTTTCGTCCACTTGTATCCGGTGAATCCGGCAACCGAATCCGCAAAGATTTGAATCCGCTCTCCAGGGTGGAAACTTTTGAATACGACATGAATCTGATATCGTGTGGACGCCGTGTAGCCTCTAGCTCACTGTGACTGTTGAAAGCGTAATGTCACTTGCTAAGAACTTGTCGCGGTGAACTTGGACGGGCGGGAATTGCTTTACTAATTGAACAAAGCCAGGTATCACGGAGAATCGGGTGTGATTGACGGTGATTTATTGGCGATAATCAAATGTAAACTGAAATACAATGCAGCGAATAAACCAATTACTATATAGTAGCTAATTGCAGATAGGAAATATCGCTGAAAGATAAACGGGATACACGCAATAGTAGTCACGATACGAGAATGCTTGTGTGAGCGTAGTTGCAAGCCTATAAACGATATTGATAATCTAAAGACGCGAAAAACCTTCTTAAGACGTGTAACTTAATTAACCTTAAACTATACGAAGTTCTTTGAACTAAATGTGACGCCCTAACAAAACGCAAAAGTAGACTCGTGAAGCTGGGCTTTGCCATATGGCTTTATGGCTTGTAACCTTAAATAATATCGCGAAGAAAGTCGCACTTAAGAATTCTCGTTGCTCTAAGATGGTCTGATAAGGTAAGGATATTGCTGTACTTACACATCGGTTCCCGCTTGCACTCTTAAGGCCAGGGGTAACTTTAAGATCAAAGGGCTAAGTGCTCTGAAGTCTAGAACGGATACTGACGACTACTGAATGGAGGTCGCTGTGCTGGCTCTTTATATCTTTACGTGGGAAACTAATGACGTAACTAAGGCGGGCAACATTGGTGAATCAAAAGGAATCACTTGTTAATAATTAGAAGCCGGTTAGGAGAAGGTAATCTGTTACACGCCGAATCCGGTCGAATCCGTAAACTTTTGAATCCGATGACGTAACCAAGTCGGTTCCAGTACTTACCGCGTGAAAATACAACATGGATGCCAAAACAAATGCCATCGCTTCTTTTCTTGTTGGCATGGCCAGAAATCGCGGACATTTGAGCCCGCACATCGATACGCCGCTTTCTCCACAATAACAGAAAAAAACTAGTATGGCGGCCCATGAAGCGTTCTATTTTGCGAGGTCGATTATGAACAACTGCATTGTCTTTTATCCGTGGTTAAATTTACAGCGATCAAAAGCCTTCAGGACGTCTAAAATTGTTTTCGATAATGAAATCCTTCACTCGATCGCATGAATGAAATTCCCGCCATCCCGCGCCGGAAGTAAAAATACCCTCTATTTAGAGCGCTGACCTACAACACTGTTTAGCGTCTGTGCCCAGTTCTCAACGGAGTTTTGAAGCCTGGTTTCATAGCTTTCCTTTGATACCAAACATGGCGGTTAAACTGAGAGAATGTGGTGAAGAACGGAGGTTCTTTTTCGTGTAACATCGAGTAACCATTAGCGGACTTCACGGTTGAATGCCTCTACTTTTATAGTTTTATATTCTTGGGTTTTCATCGCCGAAATGGACGCTGTTAATCGTGTCCAAACTACCTGAAAATCACTGTGTTTCTGTGACACGATGTTAACTTTGAGGAATGAACTTGGAAAAATCAATCAGGCGGATGGGAACGTGGCGAGCTGCGGTGAAAGATTGCTACTTTACGTATTTCCTACATGAAATAGAAGGGTTAAGAGAGCGAAAGTGGAGCTAAAATCATGCCTAAAAAGGACGCTGTTAATGGTCTGGTTTAGAAATGACTTTCATACAGTTGGATTACAGATACTTTCTCCTAATAGATTCAGACTTGGAAACCGTTTCAGGTACGCCAGGAGTTATTCTATCCTCAAATTTAATTTTTACTCCATACATTCCTTTGTAAATTTAATCGCCATGTTTTGCTTCAGTAATGTAGAAAGCCGCTGCCGTTACGCGGGCGTTGCGTCCGCGATTTCTGGCCATGACTTATTTCAATTCTGATAGCGTGTTTTCAGTTAAACTTGCCTATGTTCTTTCTTCACCTAAACATTGTAAAAAGACTACTGGACATTCTGAGGCTCTTTTCGAGCTTTACACCGCAAAAAAACTGAAAAGAGCTGGCTGCCTCCTCGAAGATTCTGGGTTCGGCCAGGAGGAAGAACGGAGGAAGAACTTTAAACTGGCTGACCAACTCAGGCTGTACACCGAAGCCAAGACAACAATTATGCATGCGCCAGTAGAGCAAATCCGAATTCGTTCGGATACGTGTGGGTGGGCATATTCGATTCGAAAACGCTACGTGTGGTCGCGGGATTTTTGAATTCGCAAAGAAAAGTTTGCGGATTCAAATGTTTCCAGATACGTATGGACGGGGCCTGAAAATGTTTCTGTGAAGAAAAGAAGTTTTATTGAAAGATTTTAACTGTCCCACGAGTTTGAAATGTAAAGTAAAAGCAGGAGAAGGAGGGAAATATCGAAGATAACGAAAAAAAGGATACATGGCAAAATGTATTCATCCATCCATTTCATTTTTTTGTTTAGTCCTATGTCGTCTAATTTTATATATAGGAGAAAGAGTTTATACCTTTGGCTCAGTTGAAGAGTGAAGTTTGTCCACGAATTTCTGCCCAAGATTTATTACGTATCTGCGAACGCAATAGTAATGGCAGAGGAACCAAGGCGGCAAGGAAATCTAAAGTTCGCGGTCTCGTCATGGATGTACGTTCAGCAGACGAGTATCCTTTTTACTCACGATGAGTGGGCGAACGAGAAACACTCACACGGGAATGATATATTGCAAGTGTTTCTTAAGATGAAACTCGTATGGGAAAATTGAATGCAACAAATCCACGTAGACAAAGAAGCATGTGAGGCAAAGCGCTTTGCGTACTGATTTAACAGTGGTATACTTTTGAGTAAAACGTGTTCTGTGTATATGAAAAGTAAAAAGGTTAATTTGTTAGTAACCTATCCTCGTGAAAGAGAACAAGACGCGAATCTGAACGCTAAATTTGAACCTGTGTGAGAGAAAGACGTGTGAAACATCGCATGATCTATTGCCATGATCAGCATTCTGGACCGCACTTGCCGATGATCTTGTTGTCTCGCTTAAATCGTTTACTATAGTTTGGACAAAACTTCCCTCCCGAGGTGGAATTCATCCAGGCTGTGTAATAACACAGCGAACCACAGGTTCAAGCGGTAACTGAACAGACATTTTAATTTCTATCAAGTGCCTTCAAGGTACAAACGAAACTGAATATATAATGAGTCTAGGAGCACGTGCAAATGAAATTCAACACAGGGCGTGAAATATTACAATATTATAACACCCTCCCTTTTATAGAGAAGCAAGAAAAAAAACTTAACGGAAAAACAAAAAAAACGTGGAACCAAAACAAACGACTAAGCACATATTAATGAAATTCAGTTCTTCGGAAAGAGTTCTTAGGCTTAAGTAAGCACATAGTCCTGTAGACGCTTGGGCGGCTGACAGACGCGCGTGGACCTTCTCGGTGCCTGTAAAGGATTGGGCGACTTAGGTGCGTCCGGCACCGAAGACAATGGATCGCGCGGCTGGTCGAATGTTTCCACGCGTGTATCTGGAGGTGCCTGTTCGTGTGTATCTTCGCGTGTCTCTGTGGATGACTGCTCGCGCGCCTCTATGACGTCGTCATCTTCAACTTTGATAGGTGCTTCATTGGACTTGCGTAGCTCAACACGATTTCGTCGAAGGAGTCCTTGAGGCAGCTCAACCTCATAAGATCTTTTGTCAATGCGACTCTTTACGACACCCTTTTGCCACTCTTTTCTTCCCTTGCGCCAGGGCTGAACTCGCACGGTATCTCCGGGCTCTAAGGGCTGGAGGTCTCGTGCGCCTCTGTTGTAGTACTTGGCTTGTTGCTGTTGGCGGCGATGAAGCTTGGTATGTGTCACGTCCTCGTCTGAAACAGATAGCTTTAATAATGCAGCAGTCATCGGGAGGAGACTTCTTGTCCTTCTGCTAAATAGCCGCTGTGCTGGGCTGGTTTGCATACTCGCAGGCGGTGTGTTTCTGTGGTCAAGTAAAGCAAGAAACGCGTCTGAACCAGTCTTGCTGCACTTTAACAGAATTTTTTTCGCTTGCTTAACGGCGCTCTCAGCTTTTCCATTCGATTGACTATGATACGGACTGCTGGTTCTGTGCTCAAAATCCCACTCTTTAGAGAATTTCAGGAAATCGCGCGAGACGAACTGTGGCCCGTTATCAGTAACGAGTTGCTCAGGAATGCCATGTCTCGCGAAATAACCTTTTAGTTTCTTGATGACGTAGACAGAGGATGTACTTCTCAGATGTTCGAGCTCGAAGAAATCGCTAAAATAGTCCACAGTCACAAGGTAACTTTTTCCATTTAGCTCAAATAGGTCTGCTGCAACGAACTGCCACGGCCGACTAGGTACTTCGTGGCTGGTGAGTTTTTCCTTCCTTTGACCCTGTTCGTACTCTCTGCAGGCTTCACATGTTGACACATAGTTCTTGATATCTCCTGTCATCCCAGGCCAATAAAGACACTCACGCGCTCTGTTAAGGCAACCATTAACTCCAAGGTGCGAATTGTGAATACTTTTTAGGAGACCACTCCTAACAGCCTTGGGTACCACTACCCTTTCTCCCTTAAAAATCAGACCATCCTGAATGGACAGCTCATCTCTCATATCGAAGTAAGGAGAGGCTAAAAGCGGCAGGGTACTCTTATTTTCAGGCCAGCCATACTGAATCACTGCCTTTAGAACTTGAAGCGATTCATCCTGCTCTGTCTCCCGCTGAATTTGCAGTAGCCTGGCTTCAGATATTGGCAAGTAATTCATCATGTTGATTGTCTCAAACTCTGACTCAATCTCCGCACCCGAGGGAAGATAAGCTCTAGAGAGAGTGTCCGCTAAGAACATTCTGCTTCCCTTCTCGTACTGCACCACCAAATCGTACTTTTGCAAGCGGATCAACATTCCTTGCAACCTCTTAGGAGCGCGATGAAGTGGTTTCATGAAAATTGACTCAAGTGGCTTATGATCGGTATGGACAACAGTTCTTCTACCGAAGGTAAAGTCATTAAACTTCTCTACTGAAAACACGATTGCCAACATCTCCCTTTCAATCTGCGCATAGCGAGATTCCGTCTCTGTTAAGGCTCTACTAGCGTATGCGATTGGGTGACCATTCTGCATTAAAGCTGCACCTAAACCACTCTGGCTGCTATCACACTGGATCTCAAGCACTTCAGTGGGCTTGTAGTAGGCTAGAACGGGTGCTGATGTAATTAATGTCTTGACATCATTCCAAGCCTTCTCTTGCAGATCATCCCAACACCATGCTGCATCTTTGTGGGTAAGATCTCGTAGAGGCTTCATCACATCAGATAAGTGGGGTAGAAAACGGCTAAGATAATTGACCATTCCATTCAGGCGTAAAATATCAGCTCGGTCTTTTGGGCGTGGCATCTCAACTATTCCTCTCACTTTCTCTGGATCTGGCTTTAGACCCTCTGTGGTCAGCAGGTGCCCATGAAATGGAACCTCTTTACACTTGTACTCTAACTTCTCAGCATTGAGCTTGATACCTTTCTGCTGACATCTGCGCATGAATCCATCTAGATTGCTGTCATGATCAGCCTCGCACGTGCCATGGATGAGAATATCATCTGCGATACACTTTACACGCGGGAGACCTTGCAACTCTTGATGGAGGCGTTTCTGAAAAATTTCACTCGAAACACTGAGACCAAACGGCAAACGGAGCCAACGGTATCGTCCATATGGCGTAGCAAATGTCGTGAGCATACTAGACTCGCGATCCAACTCCAGATGCCAAAAAGCAGAGGCTAAATCAACCTTTGTAAACACACGTGCATCTGTCAAGTCGGGCAACAAATCATCAATGACAGGAATTTGATAACGTTCCCTCTTCAAGACATTATTAAGTTGTCGCGGGTCAATACAAACACGCAGTTCGCCGGACTTCTTTACAGCTACAACAATCTGACTAACCCACTCGGTCGGTTCCTCAACAGGAGTGATTACTTTAAGACTTTCCAACCTTTGGAGCTCTTCTTTGAACTTCTCCTGAACAGACACAGGGACTTTTCTTGCTGGAAGGATAACAGGCTTGCAATCTGGGTCAACTTGCAGGCGAACTTTTCCTGGAAGTGTTCCGAGACCTTTGTTAAAGACATCCGCGTAATTAGCTGTGAGATCATCATTTGCATTCTCCACGGCATTAATGAAGTTTTCCTTGTGTACAGTTAACAGCTTCATTTTCTGCGTTGCATTTAAGCCAAGCAGAAGGGTCAAATCCTCTTTCACGACTAGAAACCGGACCTTGTACTTCTCATTAGTTTTCGAATTCACAACAGGCAACGCACAGGAACCGACAGGCGTCACTTTAGTTCCATTCCACATGACAAGCGTTTGCGAACACGAGTCGAGTTCCTCGCCCTCAGCATACTTCAGAGGTAAAATATTTGCACTTGCACCACAATCAACTTGAAATTGCACCGGTTGCTGCCTAACCAGCATTTTCGCATACACAGCTCTCCCTCTCAAAGCCTGTACTCTTACAACGCTGATCTCCTCTAGCTCCTCATCGCTCTCAATATTATGGACAGGAACTTTCTTACACTTCTTGGCAAAATGATTCTTTTCCTTGCATCGCTTGCACTTCTTTCCCCATGCGGGGCACATCTTCCTATCAGGTTGATGGTCATAGCCACAAAATTTGCAGGAAATTTTCTTTGGCGACCGCCCGTCCACCGGCGTTGGAGCTCGAGGCTTTTTAGAACTTGACTTTACTCGATTAATGTTATCCACCGGCCCCGATAACGACTTCATTTGCAACTCAGCAACTTCCTCGCTGCGACACACGTCGATGCAACGATTCAGAGTTAGATCTCTCATTCTCAGCAACTTCTTGGTCGTCTGCTCGTTTTTAATTCCAAGCACAATACGATCACGGATTAAACTATCCCGCAAACAATCGCAAAAATTACATGTTTTGGCCAGATTCCTCAACTCGGCAACAAAACTATCAACCGACTCCGTTGGAAGCTTGTCTCGCATATTAAAACAGTATCGTTCGTAAATTTCGTTGACTTCGCCGATGCAATGCTTCTCCATTTTTCCCATTACAACGCGCCAATCACTCGAGTTCTCCCCCTCAGCGTAGTTGAATGTTTTGATGACTTTCAACGCATCATCTCCGATCGTATGTTTAAACATCGCCAACTGAAACTCCGGGGTCTCCCGATCCAAACGAGAAATGACAAAATAATTGTTATATTTCTCCTTCCAAAGCTTCCAGTTTTCGGCAATTTCTCCACTATGTTTCAAGTCAAGATACTTCGGCGGCGTAATCTGATGAAAAGTCGACGATGGCGGCGCTACCGCACTAGACTGTCCATTGCTGTTTTGCCGGTTTCCGAAAGAGTTGTAGAAACAAACCCAAACTAAAGGCGTCGAACTCTTGGTGGCCGCTTAAGCCTGGTTCTCACTACGACACAAGCACAAGGATTAGCAGAAAACAAAGGTGAACACAAAGGAATGAAGTCAAGCGTATGTCCTAAGACATCGACATAAGCACAAGATATCGACTTAAGAACAAGCATAAGCAAAGTAAAGGCAAAGGAACAAACAAAGAAAAACACTGTCCTTTTGTCTTGTAAAGCCCCACAGGACACGTTTTTCTTTGTTTTTGTTTGCTTATGCTTGCGTCGTAGTGAAAGCCAGGCTTTAATGATGGTGAAAACATTTGAAAAATTCTTAATAGGATATCCAAAACGTGGCGACAGTCGCTTAATTGAAGAATAATCACAGTAAGATTTTACGATAATATTGTTTCATCACCATAATTACTGACCTTTTGAAAAAGGATGGCCACATGATGGAGGTTCTGTTGTATTCTCAGACATTTCACTAAAATTCCTTGATTCATTTTGTATTGTCGAAGATTTACATGTGGTCAGATTCCAGAGAGTATCAATATTCCCTATAATCAGGCATTTCTGGAGGATGGCGAGCTTGCCCCGTCACCTGCGGCTGCCGACCTAACACGCTTCAGAGGAAGGGTCATTATCGTGGCGGGGAATCGTACCAATTACCCAGCAAAGGTGAGACTTTTTGGAAGCTGGCTTTTGTTTATGTTCAACTTGTATTAAACAAGACATACCTAAGTGCGAAATGCATTTAGTGTTAATGATGTTTTTTTTATATAACTCATTGCTTAGCGTCATCAATGAATCAATCCCTCGTCATGGGTTTTCCAGTTCATTCATTTTCGGCTTGTATAAATTTTCTAAATACAGTCGTGTTTTTCCTGCTCATTGGTGAGCTCGTATGCGCTTTTCTAGCCATCCTCGACAATAGATTTTGATCGTAGTAGCCATTTATTGTCATTACATCGCCGCCTGTCTTTCGGATTCTGGGTCCTTTGTTGTTTTGGAAAGGTTCTTTGTTGTTTTCTGTCTTGTGTTCCAGGAGAAAACAACAGAAAATGAAACGGAGAACACTGGCTCCAAGTCAGCGATTTTCATAACACTGTACCTCAAAATTCATTATCATCTGAGACCTGGAGGCAAATAATCAGCATAAGAAAGACTAAAAGAGATTTAAACTTTGTGTAGTGAAAGTGAAAAGTGAATTCAAAGTCAACCCGAATGACCTATCCTGGAATAAAATCGCTTGACGTTCTGTTCTCGGTTCTTTATTTTGTGTTCAATTTTTGGCGTCCTTCCCTCATTTCTTCAGTTTTAGGTCGAGCATCTCACACTCTGTTTGCGGCTCATGGATTAATTACCTGATTAAACAGTTCTTTTTCGCGCAACATCGTCAAATTCCAGTTAATCCTGGAAACAGCGGAAGAACAGCCATTAAGTGAATATGGCACTGTCAATACTCATTTTGGTTTTCAAACCATCCCATCTCCCATCCAGCCCATCCCATCTCCCATCGAGCCCATCCCATCTCCGATCCAGCCCATCCCATCTCCCATCCAGCCCATCCCATCTCCCATCCAGCCCATCCCATCTCCCATCCAGCCCATCCCATCTCCCATCCAGCCCATCCCATCTCCGATCCAGCCCATCCCATCTCCCATCCAGCCCATCCCATCTCCCATCCAGCCCATCCCATCTCCCATCCAGCCCATCCCATCTCCCATCCAGCCCATCCCATCTCCCATCCAGCCCATCCCATCTCCCATCCAGCCCATCCCATCTCCCATCCCGCCCATCCCATCTCCCATCCAGCCCTCATGAACGGTCGCTCACCTTGCTGTCATATGAACCCTTCTTCAAGAGGAATAGCGCGTAGAAATGCCATCTGGGTCTGCTAGGACTACGATTGAACGAGTAAACAGTTGATTCTTGACGAAATCGGAACCTTTCGATACCAAATTCATTTTGCCTTACACAGAAGTGAACGATTTGAAAGAAAGGCATTCCAGGTTGGTGATGTTTCTGTAGTTTTTTTTATTCCGGACCAGTGAACAAAGTAGAAACGTTGAAATCAGATTACATGTACCTCTAAATCTGCAATCATTTTTAGTGTAAGCAGTCACTAGATAAATCCAGTAACATGTGCGCCTGCGACCATGCCCAGACTGCGGTTACCAAAGTTAGTTATCGCCTCGTCACTCACATGCGGAGCATAGGCCATCAACCAGTAGTTTCCATTGAACCATGTCCAATATCGCCCAACTTTGACCTTCTTTCATCATCTCTGACTCTACGCTCCTCCTCCATGTGTTCCTGGGTCTACCACGCCTGCGCTTACCAGGCGGGTTCCATGTTAGTGCCTGTCTGGTAATGTAGTCTTTCTGCTTCCTAAGCGTGTGCCAAATCCAAGTCCATTCCCTTCTGCCAATTAGCCTCCTCACTGGTTCCTGGTTTGTCATTTAACATAGGTCCTCATTGCTGATCTTTACTGGCCACCATATTCTAAGAATCCTTCCTGGTTACACCAAAACAGTGGATCAAGTTGTCACAAATCCAAATACCACACTTCACTGACTTGACGGAATTCGTAATCTCTTGAGGACATGCAACTCATAAATATCTTATTTTCCCAACATTTTACCGCTTAACGTTCTCCATTTCTTGGCAGGTTGGCGCTGAACTTGTAAAACTTGGATTTCCTAAAGTGTGTGTTTTGGAGGAACCGGGGTTAACGTCACTAAGAACGCAAGGTGTTCTAACAGTTCCGACGTGAGAAGCTAGCGAGCAACTACATGGCGATTGGTAATGAAGGAGGAAGAAAAGAACAACTTTTGAAATGTGTTACTTCATGCAAAAACAAGATGAAAACTTTTCCAGAAAAACAACTGTCACGATGGCGGTGTATAACCATTATTCACTTGACGAACGCTCACTGATTTTTATTTTGGTCAGATCAGTGGAGCTTTTTTATTTGCTTTTCTCTTGTAGGAAGAAAAAGCGCACCGAGCAAGATTTCTGAATAGAAGTGTAGGAAAACCTATATTAAGTTGACACCCTTGGGACCTTGCCAAGTGTCCGCTTCACAGAGCTCGGTACAAATCGCACAATATTTGTTATTTTTTTACTAGCACATTAAACGGTTTTTATTCTATGAAATCAACATTTCAGATTTTTAAACAGCTCTCCTGAGTTAACGTTCGAGGTTAACTTAAATGCATCTCTAGCCTTCCTCTGTTTTTCAAAACAGCAACTTTGTATAATACTCTACATTCATTGGTTTCAGTAAAAGCCGGTTATCGGCGGTTTACCGCTGCCTATCATGACTCTTACCGCCGTCTATTCAGTTTGTATTTCTAAGATTTCGTTTGTTGTCACAGCCGCCGGATCTACCTCCAGCAGCCGCTTGTAAAATTCTTGTTGAAAGCCCTGTACATATGTTCAGCCTCAGCTGTTCATGGCTGCTGGCTTTTGAGCTCAATTTTTTCATCTTTTTTTTTGGTAGCAACAGGGTTTTATCGTTTCTACCACTGTCGCCTCAGTGCGCATATGTGTGGCTTCAACTTACCCTTATTACATTTTGACATTGTCATATCAAGCCACATCCCACAACCCCACCATTTTTCATACGTAACTTAATGCTGTGTTGATTGTTTTTTAGCTTAGGGGTCCGCTTAATAGAGGTTTTTTTTAATAGAAGTTAGCAAAATTAAATGCGTTTTGGTGTCCGCGTCCGCTTGAAAGAGGTGTCCGCTGAATAGGGGTTTGTTATTACGAGAAATGCAAGACGCTACTTTCGGGACCCGACTAAGTGTCCGCTTAACAGAGGGTGTCCGCTGAATAGTGTATCTGCTGAATAGGGTGTCCTGTGAGGAGGGAATTCACTGTACTTTGTTTTTACAAACATATCTCCCAAAGTAATTGTTCTCCAAACGGTAAGAGCTAGTGGAACGCAGTCCATGATCATTTTGGACCTTGAGTGTTGCAGTTATGTAGAGCATTTCATGTTCGGTCAAATAGGACGGGTCGCCACTTTTCGTCACTTAGTTAACCTTTCATTACTCGAGTGCCAAAGTTTGAGAATCAGAAAAATGACTTTCTGCTTGCTGCGAAATTGTTGATAGTTCACCGCCGCTACGCTTCAACGGTCTTTCTAAATGTTGTTCATTAAATGCACACACCAGTGAATTTCTAGATACCAAAACACTATTTAAGAAATAGAAAACATGTACCGTGTTTCTATCGAGTTATAGAAACACGAGTGGAAGTTTGGGAGAACGAGAAATGCTGTGGGAACACGAGCCGCAGGCGAGTGTTTCCACAACTTTTTCGAGTTCTCCCAAACTTTCACGAGTGTTTCTATAACTCGATAGAAACACGAAGAACATGTTTTCTATTTCTTTTAGAAAACACCGCGACGAAAAAAAGAAAAGCAACTTGTTAACTTTGAATATCAAAATGTAAATTCTCTTTGCTCGCGTCATCATTACGTCAACAGCTCGTGTTAGTTCTGTGTTTCTATCGAGTTATAGAAACACGATTTCAAACCAATCAGCGCGCGTACTTTCTTGAGACTGTTTTCTAAATTATGATTGCTAAAGTAGTAATAAGGCGTCAGACAAAAACCACCTCCTTCCACACCTGGAGGTGAGTGACTCGGTTGTATTTGTCTGACGCCTTATTACTACTTAGGGTAGCCACCTCCTCATTAATCGCTACCCCTCCTCCCACACCTGGCGGCGCGGTGCTCGGCCGGGTTGTATTCATTTGACCCTTCAGTGCTACTTGGACCCACTTAGCCTATACCCCATGCGCGGGCGATTGGTCAGCAAGGCTATGATGGTATCTGAGCCCGCGGCTCGTTTTGGGTGGTTGGTTAATACACAGTGGAGGGTCTGGCAAGCGCGGCACAGCGTTCCCCTTCGCGCTCCCGTATGCTGTGTCGCTGTGTTGCGGTGTCATATGTTGTGAGCTGTGATCAGCTAGTTTTGTTCTTCGACCAAAGTGATTGTACTGTGAATCTAAGGTTATCTCTTCAACGTTTCAAGTAAATAAAGTCGAGGTTAATTCTACACGGAGAGGTTGTCACCCAACATAGGATCGTCACATCATGTCATCTCGTTTATGCGGGCAACTCCTATCCCAAGGATGACTACGGGAAGAACCACAAAGATGGACAGCCATAGGTAGAACAACAACAACTCGGGGTTTCAGTTGCAGCCCATGAACTTCTCGGACGTGTACCCGGTAATATACTTCAACCCAGACAGTGCCAAGGAGACGTTGACAAGCGACCTAGTAAAGTTGTCATTCAAATACGAGCTCAACCAAGCGGTTTAAGCCGACTACGTGGTCTATGCTGTTGTCCTGAATGAGGCCATGTTCGATATAAGGAACCTCAAGGACCAATTGGTAGCGTAAAAAATTCCATTCATAGTATAGACAGTAGGGAATGGCAACGGTGTACCACCCCTCTAGGAGTGCGTTATCCAAAGGTCAGAAACGGAAATTGTTGAGGGCCTACAAGGCAAGGCCCTCGTCTACTTGAAAGTGACCCCTGAGTAGATCGGGCAAGGTGATGAACTGCTCCTCAACACGGCCCAAATCAACAGGGCAGGGAAAGCCGGAAGCGAGAGCACTGGAGTTGTGATAGGTATGAGTCAGACTGGAAGATCTTCAGTAATGGTTTCGGCTCAAGGGAGGTTGATCTCTACAATCTCGTCCAGACGATGTCGCCCCAGCAGAAGAAAGCTATGACCAACTACCTGTTGGGGCAGGGGATACCGCCGATCACAGCGGTCAGTATGGTGGCTTTCGTGGCGTACGAGCAAGTATAGGTGTGCCTCTCGCTATTGACTTGATAAAGAAGGTGTTCGGGAAAGGTCTACATGTTAGCAGGCGGTCACGACCCTCAGCAATACCACCACCTCTACCAGCGTCGTCAAGTTGGAGCAGTGGGCAATACCTTAAAAAAAATGCGCTAAGGTTCCGAGATGTCCGCCTCTCCAACACTGACCTGCTACATTGGTGTGAGCACCTTAACATCCCATTAAAGGGATATTCTCCCGCGACGAAATAAAATCCCTGCACCACCCGCCCTGCATCATAAACATGTACGACTTTGGGAGTATAGATACCTTCTGGGTTTGCTGTTGGCGCGCCAGGAATGGCGACTACGAGTTCTTTGATTCCTTCAGCATGCCACCACCGATGGAGTGGAAATTGGAGCTAAAGAGGCTAGGGAAGGCACGTTTCCTCCGCAGCGATAACTAACTACGGTATATCAAGAGCATAAGATGCGGGTACTGCTGCCTGCTTTTCCTGAACGAGCGGAACCTTGGCACGAGCTTCCATGACATCCTCGCTTTGTTCTTCACTAGTGGCACTAGTTAGGATGTACGAAGGCATGAGGCCTTCGTGAAACATTACTTCCAGGAGATATATATCCCCAAGTATAGCGATGGAGGTCTACTTTATGAAAGGTAGACGCCCGACCCCGAATGTGGCAGGCACTGAGAGGCGATCAGCTATGGCATGAAGAAAGCACGGCCTGTGGTCAAAAAAATGGGGCGAGAGTTGCTCGACCAGCTATCTACAAAGCTATCTACATTCGGCCATTGGGAAGTTCCCCGCGCCTAAAAAGGGTTGGACCCTACCTGGGCACAACTACTCTGGGCCATACAACCCCCTCGACCAATAACTGAAATACTACCCCGAGACCGAGGAGATCGCCGAGATATAGCAGAGATACAGTAGTTGCGCCTATCCCAAGGAGGAATACGGCGAAGACGAGAAAGCCGATCGTATCGCCCAGAGTTGAACCCAAAAACTGACACCTGCTCACACCATTCCTCGGTCCTGGCACGCGACATCTTCGGAAGCATCCCCACATCCCTAGGCATGAACTCCTTTCACACCTGGGCTCGGATGTTGTTACCACGCCGCTCCAACTCTTCCATGAACTTGCGAGCCAGCTCTGCAGGATCCCTGCTGTGGTTTGCGTCTTGGTGTGGTTAATCTTGTGGGGATAGGAATATCCATCACATTTTCGACAGCAGAGTGAAGACGCCCTGGGGGCAGTGGAACATCCGCGATCGTTTGTCCGACACTTTTCTCCGTCTCCGTGTTCATGCCCGCCAAGAGTTGCACAAAAAAACTCTTCAAGCTCCCGCTGAGTAATGTTCTCAGCCATTCCGCAGCTATATATACATACAAATGTATTTGTTCAATATGGCATACTACCATGTGCAGCCCCACCATATATAGCCCCGCTTACCAATCGCCCGCACGTAGGGTATAGCCTAAGTGGGTCTACGTAGTACCGATGCGTCAAATGAATACAACCGAGTTCCGCACTGCCAGGTGTGGGAGGAGGTGTAGCGATTGATGAGGAGGTTGGCTACCCTAAGTAGTAATGAGGCATCAGACAAATACAACCGAGTTACACACCGTAAGGTGTGGGAAATTCATTTGTTTGGGAAAGAAGATTGGTAAGAATTTCCACCAAATGCCGCAGCTCTGGGCCCTTTTCTCGGAAGACCCGCTACGTTACAGGTCCAGGAGGCAGTTTCTCGAACGTCCCGCTAAGTCACCGGTTCTTGATCCGTTTCTTATAAGACCCCCAAAGCTACTGGTCCCGGGGCTCGTTTCTCGAATGACCCGCTAGGTTACCGTTCCCGGTCGCCTTAATTCAGTTTAACTGTTTCCTCCTTGTTGATTCTGGCTAATGCTGTAATGGTTGCTATGGAGACGCTTCTGTAGCGCACCTAAGCAACGGCTTCCCTGCTGACTAATCCCGTGGCGTGTTTAATTGAAAGATTAAATCGACCTCAATCACTAGTTTTATTTTATGCAAGACTGACACAAATGAATTTGGTGCTTTAAGTCGCCGTCTGATTGAAGAAAGGGAGAAAATTCTACTGTTCGCTACCTCGGAGAAGTCGATTCATAAAAGTGAGTAGTTTGTATGTTTAGTCAGGTTTTGACCGTTAGCGTAGAAGAAACTTTGGCATGTACCGAAGGTAAAATTGGTCCATTGAGACCCATGTCTGATTTCTGGACCTACCATGTACAGGATATGTTCATTGTTTCTGTTTATCCACTTATCCATGATACGCGCATGAAATTTCAAAACTACCAAAGAAGCTTATCTTGCCACACTTCCGCAATTAATACCACTTTTGGAGTAACCGCTTAAGTGATGAAACGTGCAATTTTACCATTCTTTGCGACTTTGCCAGACGTAGCTTTCATAAGACTCTGTGTCCTTTTTATCTTTCACAAAAAATTGTCTGAACTTTACGTCTCTTGGTATTTTTTTTGCATTCCAGTCTGGCACTTTGTGGCTTACGAACAGGTAGCAGGTGTCTGCGTAGATTAAGGCTTCAATGTTAGCTTCCCTCTCGAGTACTCTTCTAACTTCCTAATTGCATCTTTAGGTCAAAACGCCCTGGTTCAGTGCTGCAACTGACAGATTTCTCATTCTGGTTTATGATTTGTGAGACGCCACATTTCGTAACACCCACTGGCGTCGCTCTGTCTTTCTTTATCTTTTTTATTCTCTTGAGTTGCAAAAAGACACAATACCCTGAGAAAAACTTGAAAAAGGTTTAACACATTTTGGCCAAAAACCGATATGTTCTCGACATTATTTTTAACCAAGGTGTGGAATTGGGTATGTATTATCGGGTTGTCTAGGGTTTTAGCAGACGCAACTTCCGACATTATGTCTTTCACGAAAGTGCTATACTCTCAAACATTTCACAAGTGCAAATAAACAGATATGAGATAAGTTTCAGTCGAAGAATAACGGAAGTCACGTATCACAGTTCGAAAAAGGGCCAAAGTGTTTCTGATGATAAAGCAAACCCGGCTACTATTTTTTTTTTTTTTTGTTATCTTGCATCCGAATTACAATTCACATGCGAGTCATTAACAGGTCTTTGTCAGACAAAGCACTTTACAAAATAAACGTCAAAACACTACATGTTTTAAATTACTCAAACAGCACTTAATTTGGCACTAACGTAATCGCAGCAACCACTTTCTAATCTCTATGTAGAAAACGATATAGTTCCCAAAGCTAAGTGTGTTGTTCAAATTCATATGCTGTTCAGTCTGGAAACTGTCTACCAAAGAACAGCAAGAGAAATTATGATTGGATTTACACTGTTATTGGACTGTAGAAGGTCAGTGAAAGTTAGTGAAGGGAACTTAAAACTAGACTAAGAGTATTCCCTTGGGATGGTTACGCGAGCGAGCAAAGCAAAAGTGGGGAGGAAGATTATGCGTCGCTCGGAGGGGAAACTATACCCAACCAAAGGCTGTCATGGACATACCAGTATATGGAAGGTATCACACGACGGCGCGAAGACATGGATCAGTTTATTTTCAAGTGGTGTACTGGTGTAAGTAATATTTTACGAACGAGCGTAGCGAGTGATTTGACTATTGTTTACACCACGAAAAAAATAAAGTCCATGTCTTTAATCATAGCCGACGTGTAATTTTCTTTATCTTGTATGTACTAAAAACCAAAACACAAAAGAAAACTACCCAGTTGTTTTAACTTTTATCAAGATATTTTTTTTTATTTAAAAACTCCAAACGAACTCTGGCGTGAAATACAAACCTATGTGTAATATGCAAAATACAGGAAAATATAAATGATTTGACAAGAAATCTGTGACTTTTGATTGCTGTTTAAGTCTTTGAAATATCAGATGCTAATTTCAAACTGCAAAATAAGCCCAGGCTATGATGCCATAAATATCTTATGAGAGTATGAAAGATATCCCACTCGTTCACCGGATGCAGTCTCGTGTAGATATTACAAGTAGTAGGGAGACACGCCTGTCTATACGAGTTATTGGCCAAGCGTGCAGACGTGCAGATTTTTGCGAGCGAGCCCAATATCCGAACAAGCTTGGTCAATAAAAGATTTTTTATATGGCCAGTTTGTTTTGATTTCTTTCGCGAGACAAAGAGTGAAACCCGAGGGGATGAGATAGGATACTCAGGTTGCCAATAGCAACTGTGGATTCGTCTCATCTTGCCGGTTCGCGGACAAGCCATGTAAGATCGAACTGATAATCTATTCCATCCCACTGTAAAATGTATTCCGTGTTATTATGCTATGGTCTTTCCATTGCCTTCTTTGTTGGTGAGGTATAACCCGCTTTATGCCCTCCCCACAGCTGGAATGAAATGGTCCTGCTCGCCTTTAAACAGAAAATACGTGAAAATCGTTTAAACTTTGCTTAACATTTGAGCAAAAAACGTTGCGCCGAAGATGGAAATCGCGTGAGGTGAACTTGCAACTGATTGAAAGCTCTTCTCTACACTATTTCTCTCTGCCAAGTTGTATACCCATGTAGTGAAACTTTCAATCTACTGGTGATCCTAACCTACCTAAAGCCCGGAGATCAAGGATTATAAAGACCAGGAGATAAACAAAAAAAACTTAGAGATTTAACGGCTGGCGCTAGAAAAAACTAAACAAAGTGATAATCGACAAAAAGGTTTGTTTCCAGTCTTTCAATGGCTTCGCATGTGATGACATATGAGAGACTGGTTCGGATAACTTAATTCAGCGTTTGTCTGTAAAACTTGTTTTACGAAGTAGTAAATTGCATCATATATACCATACGAATTTGCAAAGAATTGACGAAAGAGGCAGACAATCAGTTTAACAACGCAATGAAAACTGAATCTCTTTACCGTACGTGAGACTTTTGTGTATCATTGTCAGATCAAGGGAGTCTCCTAAAAATCATCAGAGGATGCACAGGCTGGATGCTTTAAAAAATGAGTATATATAATCGCGTAGGCCCTAGAGCAATTAAAGATTGATTTCACTCGTGTTTTTTTAGGATTTTTTTTTTTTTTTTTTACCAAACAACAATTCAAGCCCAGCTAGGTACAGCGTATCCCGGCTACACGGTGTTTAAAAAGCTTATAGCGCAGGAATTACGTCAAAAGTCGGAAATGTCAATTCAGTGCAGCTGAAGCCGTAGTCTGGCAGCCTCACGGATTATAACCACATTTTCACGATTGCAGTGCGTTATCCAAGTTAATAGAATCTGTTTAAATTTGTTTTCGGCCTGTTTTTGTGGCCGTAGGGACGAATTTTGTGATTGCTTTTCTTTTGCATTGCAGCCATCGTTGCCTTGCTACCTCCATTTTACTGAGCCAAATAGAATCAAAATTAAGACCAATCGTCGCTTACACCATGTGTTAATATTGCATTGAGTTCGGTTGGTTGCATTGGACCTTGTGCATCTGTTGCATATGGGTTTCTAAGAGTAACTCACGGCATGATTTTTCTTTTTTATGAAAGTCATTTTCAAACCAATCTACACTCTGATTAGAACTGTTCCAAGAGTTTCTGCCAATGACTGACATCGTTTGTGGGTCTTAAATCTAATCAAAATCTCCACCCGACCATTAAAAATGCACATTTTGATATTTTTCTTTTCAGGAAAATTAGCGCAGCCTTACACAATTTTATGACATCCTCTCGCCCTAGCGCTGATAATCAAACCGTGCCAATGAGGCGAATGATGTCTCAAAGTTGTATTTCGATAAATTTTTAAAATCGTGTTCATAATTTCCCAAACCTAACTTTAGGCAAGAGAAAAAAAATAATGAATGTGAATATATGAAAATGCTATGTTTGTGAACTGCGGAAGAAAGATGTAATAAGTGAAAGATTGTAGCTCTGAATTATGTGAGAAACTTAAGAAGTTGCAAAGATAAGACCTGAAAGAGTAAGGCTTAAACGGGATTGGAACCCATGATCTTGCGATACTGGTGCAACACTCTGACCAACGGAGCTATCAAGCTAACTGGGAGCTGATCACTGATTTGTTAGTTTGTAAGATACCCGTAGAAGATGAAGAAATCTTTGACTTATTAGAAAAAATATCTTCTTCATAAATTTCCCACTTGATAGCCAACTATGAATGCTTTACGAAGTGTGCTTAAAATGCTGTGTCTTTGGCTTGAATGAATTCAGGTTCATCCTCTTCTCTACCTGCCAAATTATACAAATAATAACACAGGAACTTGCAACACACTGAAATGCTGAGGCGCCACGTGAACCATAAAGAAAAAACATTGGGCCTGTCTTTGATTGACCACGTTGTCAGAATTGTAATCAAAAGCACAGAGCGAGGCAATCTAGTGAAAAGCAAACCGACGGGATTAGTAACCGGAGTTTCCAATTCAGCCGTACAATCCACGGCCTATGATCCCCGGCGTTAAAACTACATTTTTTGCATATTCTTAAATGAACCAATCACAGTGCTTAAGAACTAGCATCGTAATTGGTTTGTTTTTGCAAATCTGAACACCCAGGAAAACCGAAAGAAAATGGAAACCTACGGAGGAAAAAACAGCACTTCAAATCCCCATCGGGCTGCTCAGGTTTTCATTGGATGATTGTCACCACGCTCAGTTCAAATAAACATTCACCTAATTCGTTTTTCTGTTAAGCGTGTTTAGACTCCCTTGAGACTCATTGTATGCCGTCATATCTTTACCCTGAGTTGTCAGGTTGGTACGGTAATAAGTTATATGAAGAACTTTTTGTACCAGCTTGTTGTTTCGCCTGTAAAATTGTATGGTTATGGTGACATTTGGCGCAAAAACTGAAAAGTTACGTTGTAACTCATGACACGAAACTCTGTAGATATAAGAAAGCCATTTCACAATCTGTGCTATACGGAACCTTAAAATGGAAATCAACCACCTGTCGCCAAAGACTGAATACGCCGAAGGGAACTCCGCTTTCTAGCTCAGCGGGTAATAAAGTAAAGCGGCGGGAATTGATTTCAACTGAACTAAGAGTTGGCCACAATCAATTTGATCGCTGCCTCGTCTAAAAATGGATCCCTGCAGGAATATACTCATTTCAGACGAAAGCGCTTTACTTACCAATCGGCACCTGCTTTTTTGATGATGATTAAACGATGCCTCTTATGATTTACCATTTCTGCCCTAAGGCCCCCGGAATGTTCAGATTCTTATTCAGATATTTTCGCAACAAATATCATATCGGTGTTTTTTTTTTCAGTATATTTTGATGATCACAGTATTTCGTCATTTAGGATGATATCCCCTTTCTTTGCTGTCAGCAACTAAAGTGAAAACAGCTTTACAGGTTCTACATTCTGCACTTAGTAATTCATTGATGTGATTGACTTTGATAGGCAAAAGTGACTCCTTCTCGAAATCAGAGGATTCTGGCGCTGATTCGAAAGCACAGAAGACAAGATCCACTCGTTAATCTGCGATGTCATGGACTCTTGGTACTGGAAAGCAGGCTGGTTTCCATCAGCGGTTGCGATTTTAGGAAATGGTCTGGTGATATATGTCGTCGCCACGAGACGCAAACTCCGCACCACGACAAATCGCTTCGTGTTATCGCTTGCAATAGCAGACTTTTGCGTTGGATGTTGTTTTTATCCCGGTCAAGTAATCTGCCATTACTTGGGGGCATCGTGCTATCGCAAAATCAAGTACGATATTGCCATAACGGCCGTCTTCGCGTCTGTCACGAACCTGTGCGCAATGACACTTGATCGCTATATTGCTATCGTTCAACCTCTGCGCTACATGTCTCTAATGACCTCTAGAAGGGCGTCCATGTTGGCGGCTGCAGCATGGATGGTTCCAGGACTAGCATTCTTCGCTCCGTCTTTTTGCGCAAGTCTTGGATTCTTCCGTTTAAAGCATGAAGTCAGCGTTATCATCTGGACAACGCTATTTGAGTTTTTCCCTTCTGTTTTCCTATTGTTAGCGAGTGCACGGGCTGTTCTCACTGCACGAAAACACTGCCGCTATGAAACGAAAGTTCAGAATCAATTGCGATATAATCAAGCAGATTTGAGGTCGACCCGCCCGGCATCTTCAGCAAAAGTAATGGGAACCGTGGTAGCAATTTTTCTAATATGCTATGCAGTTGAAATATACAGCTCCTTCTGCCATTTTACAGCACTCTGTACACCTAGCGAGCACGTCCTCAATGCTGTGTTATTTCTTGTAATCACAAATTCAGCAGCCAACCCCATCGCGTACACAATTTTTAAGCGGGACATCAAAAGCGAACTACGCAAATTGTTCTGCGGTAAAAAGAGTAATGCTATCGCACGCGTGAAACTGCGACATGGATGTAACCTTTGACTTGTACGCATCTGCAGTGGAATGATACCTGGCAATTACTACGGCCACTCCTACAGTAAGTTTGCGTGTCAGTTTGACAGGACAACCAAACTCTACAATTAAACCACAAAACGCTATAAACTCAGCTTTGCTATAGCAGGTAACTGACCCGGGGGCAATCCCGATAATGGCTTATTTGCGGGATTAGCGCCTCTCAAAGGGATGCCGCTAGTCTTGAGACATATCGTTAAAACAGTAGAGATTTCACGAGCTTAAGTATTTGAAACGGGGATAAAAAATCTTCGATTCAGGTATCACTAAAAGTATCTCGCTCCAATAAATTAAATATCCATCTGTTACTAAAAGCTAAAAGTTTACTTGTAGAGTATCTTTGGGAGAGGATCCAGAGAGAGGATCAAAATCCTACGTACTTCTCCAGTGAATATCAATACTTTGGAAACAGATGAGTGGTGAGTGTTCGACGAGTTATCACCACACGAAAGGGATAAATTAAGGCTCTCGGGCGGAGCGTCTTCTTACAAAACGTTTGCCCAATGGCGCCGAGATATCATTTCACCTTATACTCAAACAGAAAAACTTTTGAAGTCTTTTTCCCTGTTTAATTAATTAAACCAATAATATGAGAAAAATCTAGTTTCAACAGCTTGCGTATAAATTTGAGAGCCGGTACAAACGGACTCTAACATCTGGAAACTGACACGCTTATTCAATTTCAGTTTTTAGACCGGTAGGCTTCGTCTTAATTATAACACGAACGGAAAGAATTACCATCAAAAATTACTTCTGTATATGAAACGAAAATGAACGACTGTGTCTTAATTATATAGATATTTATACTTCCATGAACAATTCGTTGATAATATTAAACTTAATTCAAAATCTGGCAGCGTAGAGTTGTTCTCGTTTCAACTGAGTGGGAGAAATTAAACTCTAAGATGAAAAGAATAAATTTAAGGAGTTCATTTCTAAAGAAAGTGGTGCTGCGTCGGAAACACACAAAATATTGTTTGTCAAACTAGCTGATAAACTCGGGCTAACGCTCGAGACGTAAGCACTCTTTTTGAAATCTCAAGGTGGTAAAGCTTACTTTGGCAACCTATTCGATAAAACACTTTTTTCTGAGCCCTAAGATGGTCTACGAAGGACTTTTTATGTTTCATTTCCTCCGGGTATTTTCTAAAGGTTTAATCGGCTTCCAGCAGGAAAAGCGAAATTTTCTGACCATTCCGAAGTTAATTAGGTTTTATTTTGACAAAAATAATAAAAGGAATCATAAGTTTGTTAGACATAGATCCTCTGGCGCAAAAACTAAGTGCGTTCGTTTGTTGTCATCTTTGAAAGTTATGAATATAATGTCAATCTTACATAAACAGTGCCAGGTTTAATATTATTGCTGCCGGTTTGTTTCCAAGTTATTAACATGCTAAATACGAAGTGCTCTTTTCCAACACATGTTGAAATAGCAAAGCAGAAAGTTAGTAAGTTAGTAAATTTACAAAGTGAACAGCGCAAAGTTTCTGTGGTAGTATTCTTAAGACCGCTAAGCTCATTAAACAAGCAATTCATGACCTTAAATTAAAGCTGCGCACGTTTATTTATCGCTTCCTGTAATATCTTTTTATCGTGCGCGTTCAAGTTCAGATTTGGCGTTCGATTGTAATGATTATCTTTCATAGTTTGCACAACACAGGCTTGCAGCATTCTTAAAAAACTGATAAAAACGCCTTTCACAATCTTGTTTATTCACTCGATCAGGTGTATCGAAAACGCACAGGTTCTTTCCTTGGGGTTTTCTTCGACACGTAAATAAAATTGTATGCAATCATTTTCTGTAAAGTGACGTTTTTTGCAAAACATCTTTAAATAACACTTTTTTATAAAACAAATAAAGAAGCCTTAGCCGTGTATTACACTGTGATAAAACATGACGGGCATTTGAGAACACGAGTGAAATGTAGAAAACACTAGCCGCAGGCGAGTGTTTTCTACATTTCAAATGCCCGGAGTGTTTTAATCACAGTTTTTTTCTTTATTCGCTTTATGATTATAGATTTTACGCGCCGCGAGTAGAAACAACAAAGAACACAGATCGACAAACTGAGGCCACTTAATAGCAACTTCTCGACTGTTTTCGCTTCTTCTTCTTTATTTGTCTTATTATTCTCAGCTTCAGATAAGCCTTTTTCAATGTACGACAGAATTATTCTATTCGAGGTAGACTACAAATCAAACAAAACGATAAATGAAAGATTAAAAACGTAATAACGCGTACCTGAAGGGTGAAGACCCGGCGGTCGCGACGTAAACTCGAAAAAAAGCCCCTTTTGGGGCTGATTGACTGGCCTTTCAATTATGGTAATTGTTCACTTAATCCCTATCACATGTTAACTTCTTAAATATGCCCATTGTCCATTTAACTCATTAAACTGAATGAAAACGAATTAATAAAACTAAGTGAAATAAAAAGCAAAAATATCCACAACACTTGCCACCCAATTAATCAGTAGTGGAAGCGCTATTTCGCGAAGCAATGTGCGGCAGAAGTTTCTAGATATGAAAAACCACAAAGCTATATTATGGCGTGCCCCCTTTGGCCCAGTTCAGACGCCGTTCTTCAGCCGCGAATCGAATCGAATCGAATTGAAATTTAGGTCGATCTAAATTAACTGATCCCGACTGAATTTATTCAGACGCCGAACTAATGGTGCGTTTTTATGGTATGATCCGGATTTGGATTTGTGCTCCGAGATCACACAGATCATGGCAAATCAAAGGAACCGATGAATCCATTCTGGGCGTGGATTCATCGGTCCCTTTGATGCGCCATGATCCGTGTGATCTCGGATCACAAATCCAAATCCGGATCATACCAAAAAAACGCACCCTTAATGAGGACGAAACGTATTCAATGAAAGGGAATTGAGACACGGGTATAATGAATGATTGATTGAATATGGCGGAAGCCGAGAATTCTGGCGGTAGCAGCAAACAACTCCCCCGCTTTTGTAGCGTCTTTTCCTGTCACTTTTGCATGTGGCTCGCAAAACGAAACGCTTTTATCAGCAACCCAGCCTTGGTAATATTCGTATTCTTCAAACATTAAACAGTTATTGCTCTTGGAAATTTCGCATTTCATGCAAATATATACTTGATCGTGGAAAAGGGCATTAAGTCGTATTTATATTGGGACTTTGGAGTCGCACGAAACTGTGCAAAGTTTTACCCGCCATTTTTCGTTCTCCAACAGCCTTGTATGCGCGTTCTCAAGTAAAAATACAATAAAACTACATTATTATAATTTATGCATTTGATTCGGCTCATGTGAAGTACGGCGTCTGAATCAAAGCCGGTCTGCGGCCGTTCCTCCCGCGGCTGAGCCAGGTGGGATTAATTGCCAAGCCGATCTAAATTAAATCAGCCGTTCCGAATTGATTCAAGCTTAATTCGTTGAATTCGATTCGGCTCGGCTGAAGTACGGATTCTGAACCGGGCCTTAGTGCAGCAAGATTTTTTGGGCCCAATATTTAAACAAAGTTTAGGCGTCGTTTAAGACGGGGTTATGATCTCTTTCCTCGTTTTCTCTTGGTTTAGACGTAGTCTAACGTTTTATTAGTGAAGGGTTTGTCATGGATTGAAGTTTGAGATATGGATGTTGTAGTTTAATTTTTAATTTTAAAATTTTATTTTCCTTTGTTTCGAACTCATTATCACACATTATCATACCAGAAAACAAAGGAAAATAAATTGAACCAAGCAAAAATTGAACTACAACATAGACGCCTACAGCAATGAGCTAATACTCAACGTGTTCGAAGAATCCGAGGCTTGCGGGATAGGCTTAACCCTTTAGAAGAATATGACGAGGCCAATTTTCAAATGAGGAGAAAATTGCCCCTCATACCAATGTAGCAAGTCCTTCTGACCTTGTGTTTTTATGCCACAGCCGGCTTTCATCAAGTAATTGGGGATTTGTTTGGAGTGTCTAATTATGCCGCCTGCAAGGTAATACACCGAGTTTCGAAAGCTATTTCGAAACATAAGGGACGGACCATTAGAAAAGTGATGGGGGGGGGGGAATTTTCAGCGTGCAGGAATTTTTTTTCAGAACCCCTCTGCACGAATTTTTTTTACTACGTGTGAAAAAGTTACAATTGGACCTTCCTTTTGCATTAATTTTTTTTACCTTCTTCCTTGCATGAATTTTTTTTCTTGGCATTTTCCCTTGCATGAATTTTTTTTTGTTTTTTTCTTCACCCCCCCCCCCCCGCCCCCCCACCATCACTTTTCTAATGGTCCGTCCCTAAGAGGCAGTTCATTTCATTTCCAGCAGTTATTTCATTTCCAGCGGATTTCCATGAGACGAAGAGAAGATTTTACGACATAGCAGGATTCCCTTGTGTCACTGGAGCAACTGATTGCACCCACGTGAGAATTGCTTGTCCAGATAGGGACAATGCAGTGGCATTCATAAACAGGAAACAATTTTATTCCGTAAACGTTCATGCTGTTTGTGACAGTAAAGCATTAAATACCTCTTACTAACCGAGTTCGAGGTCAGTACTGTAAGTTGGATCATAAATCCAAGCAGAAAAGAGGAGGATCCGTAACTTACAGTACGGACCAAGAAAACGAGGTTTGTAAGATATTTATTATATCTCAAAACAAACTTTTGAATTTTGCGGGCCGTACAGTGAAGTACGGCCCGCTAAATTGACCAATCATAGCGCGCGTACTAACTAAGAAATATTAAATAGATTTAGGCAAACCTAAAAGCGGAGCTCCTCACACAGTCCCACCAAAAATGCTTGAAAACTTGTAGAAAGAACTCAGCTTTATGCTTATGTCCCTCTAAAAACGCTTGAAAACTTATAGGAAGAACATTTTTCCTCCAAAACCGCTATGAATAATCCGTTTCTTCAGCAAAACATTGTAGACTGCTGTAGGTTGCTGGCTGTAGGTTGTGTAACCGCGGCAAGCCGCGAAAAGCGCGCAAAAAACAAAGCCTCGTTTCGATTTAAGACCTTCTAAATATCCCGGATGACTATGGCCGCCATGTTGGGGCAACATCGTCGTCGTCGTCGTCGTCGCTAGGCGCACGCGCCCGCGAGCCATGCCGCTAGCCACGATGACCATGAAAACTCAAACGCATGGTTTTCTCAATTTCTATCCTCGCACGGTAGTTATGGGGCTCCGCTCTGCGGCTCTTCGAGCCGCTGTGGAGCTCCGCTATAATAATAGACCTTATTCGCTTGTACCTTTTGTTTTTTCCAACACAGATCATGTGATGATACTCAGTAGATTTGATCCTTTGTCTTGTTCATTAAAAAGAATATGTCTGCCTGCGCTCTTTTTAATGAACAAGACAAAAGAACAAATCTCTGGAGTATGATCACATGAACTGTATTGGGAAAACAAAATGTACAAGCGAATAAATACCTCTTAAAAACCTCGTTTTCTCGGTCCGTTCTGTAAGTTACAGACAGAGTTTTCCGCTCGGATTTATTGCCCAAGCGGACAAAACGAGGATCCGTAACTTACAGTACGGACCGTGAAAACGAGGTTTCTAAGATATTTATTATATCTCAAAACAAACTTTTGAATTTCGCAGTAAAGTACGGCCCGCTAAATTGACCAATCACAGCCCGCGTACTAACTGAGAGATATAAGAAGGTCTATTACCAATATTGTCGCACGCTGGCCAGGAGCAACTCGTGACTCGCGTATTCTTGACAATAGCACAATTGCTGAACAATTTCGCAATGGATCCATCAATGGCCTTCTTGTTGGAGACTCCCCTTCTAAATTTAAGAAATGAAGCAGAAGTCCCTTATCTGCTTATAATGACGCTCAACTACTAGAATTGTGATCTCGAGAGAGGTGCTTTGGAATAGATCAGTTTCGTATTCTCGGTACTGGATTGGTACTAGCTTGCAATGGAGGCTAATGCGGTCAATCTTTTCATATGCAAATAGTTTTTAAGGTATTCCCCGCACTGGCCTCCACTGCAAGCTAGTTCCAGTCCGAAACGGAGAATACGAAACTAGTCTGTTCTGAAGAGGTGCTTCCCTTGCTTGCATGTAGGGTTGCGTTCCCGTCTTGGAACTGTTCTCTGTTTATCATTGTAGCCGTTGTGGCCTTGCACAATTTTGCAATAATGCAGAGAGAAAGGAAAATGAATGATGTGGATTGGGATGATGATGACGATGAACCTGAAGAACCTTACGGACCTGCAGACGCAAGTGGAAACGCTGAACGCAACTTAATTATCGCCCGCTATTTTACGTAGGTACCTGACGTACACGTATAAGATAATGTAGGGACAGGAAGACTACTCCCAGCAGGAAAGTTGCAACTTGGTTAAAGTTGATACAGCTTTGTCCCCCACCCCCCCAAAAAACCCCTTTTTGCCTTGCTTTCGGCAGCATGGACGTCGTGTTAATTTGTCTCTAATTATACCATAATGGCTCACCTAAACTGTTAACAGGAATAAAATGAGCTGTAATGTACTTTATCATAATTTGTTTATTCTGTCATATTAAAACATATTTTACTTTATTACAAGTCGTTCACTTTCAGCATAGGTTTTCACGCACTAGCTATTAATGACACAGATCTTGATTTTCTTGTGACACATCTGGGGGGAGACCTAATGCCATTTGCTTGCATTGATTCTTACGTTTCCATTCTTTAACCGAAGAATCCTCATTTTCGCTTCGTGTTCCTCTCAGGCTAAAGTAAAGAATGGATCTTCACCGTTTTGGTCTGCTTGTTCACATAAGATGCATCGGCACTCATAAGACTTGAAAATCAAAAAGAGGTACTATGTATGGGATCCGCGCTTGGGCAAATTACCCTTGACATGGGCTCCTGCCCCTGTTAGACGGCGTACCGCCCACGCAGCATTTGACTTTGAAGATTTAATATTTTGCCCTTTACTTGCTGTCATTGCCGTCTTTGTTGGATGGAGGGGTGGAGTAGGGTAGCGAAGTTTATTTTCGAAGTTCAGAGCGAGCAACCGTTTGAACTCTATCCATCGACTAAATTGAAAATAATTGACTATTTCAGGAGAGAGAGAACAACTAGACGCTCTAGGGAGCGTACACTCGGGCTATACATACCTAATAACAGGAGCCCATTACCCGGAGCGTGCAACTGCTATAGGTTCATGCAACGGCGTTTTCCCAAGTAAGGGTATTTTTAGAGCGGCCTCTCCCGCGAAAAAAAAGTTGTTTCCACTGTCTCAGTTATCTCATCGGAGCTACAAACTCTCTGTGTAAAAACCTTGACTATCGTCAGAAATGCTGTCCGAACACTCCGATGAAGACTCGTGTATGTCGGCAGTGTTCGTTGTCGCTACCGGCGGTTATCATGCCACATATCAATCATGCACTATCTTGTGATTGGCTCTCCCTAACCAATTCGCGGGAGAGACGATCTAAAAATAATCTTACTTGTGAAAACGCCGTTTCACAAACCTAGTATGGGAGTTGCACGCTCCGGCCTGGGCTCCTGCTAATAATAGTCTTCGAACAAATTTGAATGTGTCAGTTCACGATAACTGAGTTTGGTACTATATGGCTGACGCGACGTCGAAAAAAAAAACCTACCAGACTGTATATCGCACCTGCATCTGTTCTCGACGTCGTGTTTAAACTGAGCAATTTTATGAGAAAGATTTCTAAGGCTCTAAAGAAATTTCTGTGATAATTGGGGTTCGAAAAAAAAAAATCGGTACCTGTTAAACGCGGTTAACGGTTTGGCTTGAAGCCGACAGTAAGTAAGAAAAACATGAATTTGTTTGCCTTAATTGGTCATTGACATTTATGCGTGTGATGACTTTAAGAAGAGTCGGCTGCTATAAGTTGGTCACTTTCTATTCCTTCAGTCTTCCCCTGCGCTGAATGTTTTGAATTTCTTCGTGATCGTACTGAGGAAACGGCATGATATTGTTTTATTTCAGAAAGAAATTGTAAGTTAGAATATCTGGGTGTGTAAATAGATGCTGGTAGTATAAATTCAGGTGTAAACGAGCCTATCACTTAGTGATGGCCACTGTTATATGTAATACTACATGAAGTTGTTTGTAAGTTACCCACAATGCAGAGATTAAAAGACAACATGGCTTCGTCTAGAACTGTGCCTTTCTTCTTGTATAAATAGCTTAGTCTTAAGTGTATAACAGACACTTAGTGTGACAATTAGTGTTACCAGTGTTATAGGAATGTAACTTAGTGTTACCAGTGTAACAAGGAGTGTTAATTAGTGTTACCAGTGTAACAAGGAGTGTTACTTAGCGTTACCAGTGTAACAAGGAGTGTTACTTAGTGTTACCAGTGTAACAAGGAGTGTTACTTAGTGTTACCAGTGTAACAAGGAGTGTCACTTCGTGTTACCAGTGTAACAAAGAGTGTCACTTGGTGTTACCAGTGTAACAAGGAGTGCTACTTAGTGTTACAAGTGTAACAAGGAGTGTTACTTAGTGTTACCAGCATAACAATGAGTGTCACTTAGTGTTACCAGTGTAACAAGGAGTGTTACTTAGTGTTCCCAGTGTGACAATGAGTGTTACTTAGTGTTACCAGTGTAACAAGGAGTGTTACTTAGTGTTACCAGTGTAACAAGGACTGTCACCTAGTGTTACCAGTGTAACAAGGACTGTTACTTAGTGTTAGCAGTGTAACAAGGAGTGTTACTTTGTATTACCACTGTAATAAGGAGTGTTACTTAGTGTTACCAGTGTAACAAGGAGTGTTACTTAGTGTTACCAGTGTAACAAGGAGTGTCACTTAGTGTTACCAGTGTAACAAGGAGTGTTACTTTGTATTACCAGTGTAATAAGGAGTGTTACTTAGTGTTACCAGGGTAACAAGGAGTCTTACTTAGTGTCAGCAGTGTAACAAGGAGTCTTACTTAGTGTTACCAGTGTAACAAGGAGTGTTACTTAGTGTTACCAGTGTAACAGGGAGTTGAACCTCCTTGGTACACGGCTTTAGATGAATGTAAAAACTTTCAACTGTTTGTTAGCTCCCATATATGTTTTGCCAGAAAACCATAAGACTTGAAACGACATGTAACTGCCTATGAATGTCTTTAACCACAGCTTCTCCACATTAAATCTACCAAGGACCATATTTGTAAAGCTAGAGAAACCAATTGAATCGAACCAATCAGTACCAACAAGCCCAAAAACTGGGGCAAGCAGTTTCCAAATATGTTACTTGGGAAATACTGAATCTGAACACGCTGTAGACATGAGTTGCACGTTTCAAGTTTCATGGGTTTCTGGATATACTCTAGACTTTCTCAAAGTCCTTTTAATTTACACGGTTGCGAGAGGTCGACTTGGAGCAAGTCTAGATATACTCCCTTGCTGCTATTTAGGTAAGAGGCTGCCATCTCTTGCTCCCAATCTCCTGACAATGCTATGAGCGGCGAGGGATGACGGGAGGGTGGGCCGCTGGGAGGTGAAAAAAAAAAATTGCAGGAGAGCTGAGCGCAGTTAAAATTAGAGGACAGTCAGTTGATTCTTACATGATGAAAACCTTAAAATCATCAGACCCAGGCAACGGCTTTCATAACTACCTCAGAAAGAAAAGTATGTAGCGAAAAAAGAGGACAGATTTGCTCACTCCTTTGAGTGAAATTCCCTGAGAGCAAATGGAGGACGTTATGTTGGGGCTAGAAAATTGAAAACAATGCCGGTGAGGTGTTTACGGAGAAAATGCGTCTTTGAAAATGACGAGCTCTGTCGATCAATTGCGTACAAGATGGAGTTTATAGCTATTACATTAAGTCCAATTTCGTTTCGTTGCTTATCGATTCCGTTCCTTAGGTTGACAAAGAGTCCGATAACGTTCGTGTGGTAGTCCGATGTCGTCCCATGAACGAGAAAGAGGTAGCTAATGGTTGCTCCTTGGCGGTGAATGTTGAGGAAAGCCGAGGTCTGATTACCGTGAAAGTCAAGGGCGCTAACAGCGGTGAGCCGCCAAAACAGTTTACCTTCGACAGAGTTTTCGGAGTAGACACAAAACAAGTTGATGTGTACAATGACGCAGCAAGACCGATCGTGGATTGTGTCTTAGAAGGATATAATGGTAAATGTATTGCAGCTGTATTTCACTTATTACCAACCAATTTCTTGGAAGACGAGTGGGTGTTAAAAGCCCGTTGTTTTAGCAGAAGTTGATTTTCGATGTAATGGTCAAGAAACGGTAGTGAAAATATACAATATCAGGTGCAAGACCGTTTTTATCCTGTGTATTACTCAGGCGATTATGGTAGCTAATGATTGTTTTGAATGACGATGTCGTTCGAAACAACGTACAGTTTTTTAAAAATCATTTTGTCTTGTAAAAGAGAACTCATTAAGATTAAAAGGTTTCGTTAACTGTTGTACAAAGCTTTTAGTATAATCTGGGTACAATATACATACAACTCTTTACAGAATACATTACCACTTATTTACATCATGATGAGCAAAAGTGCCTTCTGTTGTATTCTTTGTTCTTCAGAGAATTCTTACACTTTTTACATGCAATCATGCAGGGGAACCATTAAGTAGGACTGTATCCTACTCTTCCCATCCATTTGACTTGCACTTCTTGTAGGTGGCCATGCAACCTGTTTTTTTTTTAGTGAAATTGTTCCTCCACACTACTCCAGCTTAATAACGTATTCCATAACAAATCCCTAGGCCAGGAAGCTATTTCAAGATTACGCTCTTTCCAATGGGAATTTCGATTTTGCCATTTTCAAGGTGTATGCAGTTCAGTTCTTTGTTAACTTGTGTGGTAGGTTGGCTTGTTCTTTAAGAACTACAAAAACATTCAGTTGATTCAAACCTAAAAACAGAGCTCTAGGCTCATATAGTAACCAAACCTTTAAAGAAAAGAACCCCTGAACCTTAATTAAAATGCTTTGGTCACCTAACCTTTATCAGTTACAAGCTTTATTGTTACCTGGAAGGTCTTTCACTTCGATCCTTGGTTCAAGCGTTGATTTTTTTAAAGTCTGGTCGGTTATATTTTAGGGACAATCTTTGCATATGGTCAGACAGGAACGGGAAAGACGTTCACTATGGAGGGTGTGAGAACAGTCCCTGAGTTGCGTGGCATAATTCCAAACTCCTTTGCTCATATATTTGGTCACATAGCCAAGGTGGATGGAGACGTAAGGTAAGTTAAAGGAACTGAGTTGATGTGTTGTTCTTGAGTGGTTTGAACATCTGACATCTGACCATATATTAATCTAAAATAATGTGGACATTGAACGTTTTGGTTGGACAATTCCCGATAACCAACAGTTATTTATAGCACTTTGGTACTTCATGGTCTGAACTTGTTACTATTTTGTGTGGCCTTCCTTTAACACCTTCTTGTCTACCTCCTCCCAACTCGGAATTTAAGAAATTTTATATAATTTGTACAAACTTTTGCTGTCTTTTGTCTCTTAATTATTGTTTTCGTTAGTTACCCTATATTTGTTTTAGCTCTGTTATTCTTTTTTTAGGTTTCTTGTGCGTGTATCGTACTTGGAAATATACAATGAAAATGTGCGTGATCTTCTTGGCAAGGATCAAAATGCAAGACTTGAGGTACAGTGATACTCTAAAACTTTTAATTTTAAATTCTTTCTAACAGTAGAAGCAATCAGTAAAAATGTAAACTGTGTACTGATGACATGTGTTCCATGGTATGTTGTAGGTGAAAGAGAGACCAGACATTGGTGTCTATGTCAAAGACTTGTCATCGTATGTTATGAACAATGCTGATGACTTGGACAAGACCATGACATTAGGGAACAAGAACCGTGAGTAGCCTCTGTTAAAATTCTTCATCTACTGCAGTTAACTGTTTAAGCCAACAGTCAACCAACTTTGGGGTTAACACAAGAAACTGGGTAAATCAAACGAGTTGATTGAGTCAGTTATACCACCGTAAGGTAAAAGGGAGGTGCTGACATTTTGAGCATTAGCCCTTCATCGAAAAATGTCAGCGCCTCCCTTATACGTTATGGTGGTATAACTTACTTAATCAACTCGTTTGATTTACCTTATTTCTTGTGTTTCAATTTCCCACCGATGTAGCACCAGTTTCTTTAGAAACTTTCCCCACAACTTTGGGGTTAGTTTATTTCTAGTAATAGTTCTCACAAAAGCTGCCCTGTTTTTTTATATTATGTAGTGTAGAATATGATCTTCTGAAGTGAAACTTAATACAGGGAATGACCGTTTATTTTCCAAACCTTTTTGGTTACCTGACAGGCTTGGTTATTTTGAATAAATCTGGAAAGTGCAAGCTGACAGGTTTTACATCATCATGCAAGCTCTTGCCAAATAAGACGGGCATTGTTGTCTTAAATAAGCCCAAAGAGGTTCCTTGATTTCTTCCAACAATCTCAGTCCTGTTTTCTGATAACTTCATATATCTTGAGCATGTGGATTCATTTCTCACAGTCAAAGTTGATAAATGTGGCAAAAACAAACATGATGCTATTTCTAAAAAGCTATCCAAGGCACAAGAAAAAACACAAGAATGCTTAAACCTGAATCCATTCATTTGAGCATTATTAGGCTTAGGTTTCAACTCGGGTATTATGATAGGAACAAAAATTCAAAACGTGACATAACCTTTTTTACGCTGATGCGTGACAGGCTACACAAAACAGGACTTTTCGCAGCGACCTCTTGTCCTGACTAGAACTCTGAAAATATACCAGTAACACAGCCCATGAATCACTAACCCAGTTCTTTGTCCTTTTCTCAATCAATCTGAATATACTTAAATGGATTAATATAGTGCAAGTCTTTCATGTTAAATTTGATTTGTGTCAGACATGTCCAAGTTTGACCATGTCTTACAGACAGACAGTGATGAGCAATGCAAGTTTCCCCAATTTTGACTCTAGATCGAATGGACTTCCATGTGATTTTTTGACAAATAAACTTACTAGTACTTAGAAAGCTATATGCACTTTAATACCTTTGGACCTTCAGAGCCTCTTGGCAGACACCACTCCCAAAATTCTTTGAGTGTTTATTCAACCCCCAGCAAACTTTCGGCAATCCTTTGCATACCCTTCAGAAATCCTTTGGAAGCCTTGCTATCAAAAATCAAGAGTTTTCCTGCTATGGCAATATTATTTTCCTCCTTATATGTGTGGGCTTCTGTGGTGCCTGCTCGAGTTTTGGCAGTCTAGGCCTAATCCCTGTAGGGACAATAAACCCCAATTAAGTGTTTCTTGTGAGATCCAGAAACTTTTCAGGCTGGAAAGTCAATCTTGAAAATATGAAACATTAATTCTTTAAGCCCCTTCTTTTTATACAAGACCAATTTCTTAATTTTAGTGGCAACATTTTTAGTTTTGATACTAATTTCATACTTTTTTCATTTCAGGTTCTGTTGGAGCAACAAACATGAATGAGAGATCATCTCGTTCACATGCTATATTCTCCATAACTGTGGAGTGCAGTGAAAAGGGGTCAGATGGCCAACACCATGTGCGAATGGGAAAGCTGCACCTTGTAGATTTAGCTGTGAGTTGAAAATTTTGTTATCAAAACTGACATAATTTGGCTCTGAAGCTCTAGCCATTATTAGCCAGCTGAATATAGTACAAACATATTGTACTTGCATGCTATTGCAATTTACAGGCAAATACCAGTATTTAAACTTATCCAAGCTATACATTCCAGCACCAAATTAATGCAACTTGCATTACTGCAAACACTCATGAATGGGTTCTGCACTTACAGTATCCACTAGAAGGTTTAATAAATTTTTGTGTCATAAAGTGGTTTAGAACAACAGATGGAAACGTTGGTAATAATTTTATTGTTGTTTTATTGTTGTTTCCTCATGGTCATTTGATGATAAGTCTCAATTACAATTATTTCAAGTGAAACAATGTCAAATGACCATGAGCACATGTCAAGTAAATCAAAGACGAGGACAGTAAATTAAGTTTTGTATTTTGTTGTGATTTCCGAGTAAATCGTGTAGACATGAGGTACATAAAAGAATCAACTGTACAACTTAGAAGGTTAAACTGCAGTCACAGTAAGAAAAAAATGGCAAGAATATACTCATTTCTGAAAACTGTACTTTCAAAACATATTAAAATAGCTGGACTCCATGATTTTGTAGAAGGGAAAATTAACCTACTATTAGCAGTAGGATTTCTGTAATATTGTATGACTGATCAGTTCAAGGAACTAACTTAACTTATCAACTAAGGGATCAGAAAGACAGGCAAAGACCGGAGCAACAGGTCAGAGATTGAAGGAAGCGACACAAATCAATCTGTCCCTCTCCACCCTGGGGAATGTCATATCTGCACTGGTGGATGGTAAGAGTACTCACATACCATACAGAAACTCTAAACTGACAAGACTTCTGCAAGATTCATTGGGTGGGAACTCTAAAACTGTCATGGTAAGTTCTACCAAAGCATTGAATTTCTTTCATTTGCGGGATACCCTTTGGCTGGTAGGAACTTTCCATAGTGTGTCCTTGGCTTTTAATTCACAAAATCTTCAATCTGAGCTTGTGTTTTGACTTTGCTCACCTACAATAGCTCATTTACCTGCTTGCTCAGGACTTTTAAATGATAAAGGTGGGGCTTCTGAAACTGAAATTTTTGGTTTGAATGGGTTCTTTACATATTAAAAGATAAAACATTCTGCCTAAAGATATCCACAATGGTTGGAGTGAAAGCAAATAAACTTTCTGCATGCCTGCATAGATTGACAGTGGCTCTTCTGTCAAGCAAGGTAACTGGGAAATTCACTCATCTCACAACAATATCCACTTTTCCAAGATACAGGATTTTGTTTGGTTTATCTACTATAAATGTGGGGTCACGGTAACCAGATTTTATAAATTTGAATCCTACATTACAATCGTCTAAAATATTTCAAGGTTCAACAACATATTATTTACAGTGGGATATAGCAACATAAACTTACAACTCTGTGACTTAGATTTTATACTTTTTAAAAGTTCTTTCAATTCTTGTTTTGTTTTTGTTTAATAGATAGCCAACATTGGACCGGCTGATTATAACTTTGATGAGACAATCAGTACTCTGAGGTAATAATTATCAGCGCTATTTTCCAACTCCATATAACCTAAATGCTGTTGCATACCATGTCAGTTGTTAATTTTCATCAAGGATTCCATTTGATAGCTATCAAAATCAAGTTTAAAGTAGTAAGATTCTATTAAACTAGTTCGTAAGAACATAAATATTGTTAGACATAAATGCATAGTTCAAAATATACAGACACAAAAATTGTGGTTATTCCAGAAAAAGGTGTTTTTTTTTTCAGCAACTACATTATAAGTGTTAATAAATGAAAAAGAAACTGAAGGGGAGAAATGGCTTGCTGTAATGTAAGACTGTCTGCTGAACCCGAGGGGGGGGGGGTAC
>OX453278.1:10904511-11164511 GCA_949710005.1 Ricordea florida
AAGGGAGTAGAAAGTGTGCAAGAGAATCGAATGCCCGCTAGATTTATAACGTTCATATTCTTGGCTAAAATTAATGTAAGGCGATCAATAAAATGGGAAGTCGTTCTTCGAAATGATTTCGGCGAAAAATAAAAGCGTTACCAGGTTACTATCGAGCTTGCACAAGAACATTTGTGTGTGACGTAGCATGTGTGCATATGTTGCACTATAATGCACGCACCTGACGTAGGTCGCATATTTTATGGTGTTATAATGCACTCGTCTTGACCAATCAGAGTGTGCGTTATACCTGTTCCATTTTATAATGCAAAAAGTGAGTCAAACTGTACACAGTTTTTTTAATAGTTTTGTTAGATGTAATAGAAACTACCGTTATGGAAAATTACATTCAGTCGTGCCAATTCTTAGACTGTTTGTTGATGAAGATATATTGAAGTACTTTGGTAACTTTTGCGAAATTTAGTTCCCTGATAATGCATTTTCTTGGACCAATCGCAAAATTTAAGTCCCGCGAAATATGCCCGAGCGTTCCATTTTCGCGAGATTAAGTTCCCGCGAAAATAAGAGGCAATAAGTACATTGAATCAAGAGAAAACGAGGAAAGAGAACATAACCCCGTCTGATATGATAAGGGGACAGAATCTATTTTTAGCGCGGAATCTATTTATATCTCGTTCCATGGCTGCGCGGTTTCCTGATACCGCAAGTGTGAAGTCGGGGTCAAACGAAACAGGATCACATGGCACATTGAAATTACAACCACGTGATAAGAGGGACATCAGCCATTGGTCAGTTAAAATAGTTTCCGGATCTAAAAATAGATTCTGTTCCCTTATCATAGTAAGAGAACCCAGTATGGAAGATGCGCTCTCTTACCTCATTTTCTCTTGATTGAATCTATGTCGCCAGGCATACCGCTTTCTTCAAAGCTTAGTTTTAAGTAAGTGTGTGAAACTGTCTGCCTTCCTCTTTAGGAGTGAAAAGAATGTTGCAATAGAAGTTCATTATTGAATTGAGCCATTTTTTGTATTGTATTTTCTCAAGGTCTAGCTCTTCCTCCCGAAAAAGTAGCTGAATTGCAGGCGAAAATTGCGGCAGAAAGGGAAAAGCTTAAGCAGAAGACAGACATGGCAGAGGAAGAGAGGGACAAGGCTGCAAAAGAGTTGGAAAAACGAGAGAAAGATATAATGGTGTCTCAGTAAGGCATTGAAGTTCAAGTGTGCATGTACAGTAATAAAACTGTTATTTATCTATTAAACCAACAGCGTCATCAGCTAGCCTTTTTACTTGGGTTTTGTCACTTTTTGTGTTTAGCAGTATAATATTGTTTAAGAAATAGAAAACATGTACCTTGTTTCTATCGAGTTTTAGTAAAAATCTGCTTGTAGACTAATGCAAATGCCGCAATCTGATTGGCTGAGCTACTGCAAACTATCAACCATTAGACAGCACTTGGTTAAAGATCGTTTTCAAAATGGCGACATATGGGCGCTTGTAGCGTAGTTTCGCAGGAAGATTGACTATTTTGGTGTTTTTTTTTTCACCGACGCATGATCTGTTTATTATGATTTGTACTAAAACAATTCGATTTTTCGCTCTCGATTTCTGAGGTGATAGTTGATTCGGCCTCTAATTGTTAAATAGAAACAGGAATTCTTACCAATCAGCGCGCGTATTTTCTTGGAACTGTTTTCTAAAATAGATTGTGACATGTTTTTGTTCGACGTTTTTCACGAACACCTCAACTGGCAGAGCGCTTACATACAGTTGTCAGGGAGTTCGAAAGAAATAGTAGGAGACCATTTCCACTGAAATCAGACCGCTTCGTTACCCGAACTGCAACGGACTACGAACGACCATCTACCGCAAACCAACGCACACAGACAGATTAGCTAACCAGTCATCCTATGACCTCACTCCCTATAAGGCCACCACAGTACCATGACGGACCTTGACCAGTTAGCACTGTTAGTTTGCCACTCACCAGACAAAATACCTCCGTATTGTCTAACATATAAACTACTACAGTCTGAACTTTATCGAATCAAACACTTACAGAAACACCGGACCTGCCGTCACCATAACGGACGTGACAACTGTCACCACACGAGGAGGATTGTTCGAGCAAGTTGCGAAAACGCCCGCGCTTGGAAAAAAACAATCCAGTTTAAAAGTTGAAGAAAGATATATATATATATATATATATATATATATATATATATATATATTGGTATAAAATTTAAAGTTGTATGGTAGATGGTTTCTAGTTAAATAGTGGACTCAGAAACGTCGAACTCGCAGACTAATTGTCGAATATTGTGTACTACAAATGAGTTGTAAATATTGAGATAAGGTGTGTCGCAAAAATAGAAAAAGAGAAAAAGAAATAGAAAAGGTGAAAACAAACATGTTGTAATGCTGACGCAGTAACTGTGTTCAACATATATTTTGTCAGGGAGGAACACAGAAAACTTCAAGAAAAGCTCAAGGCTGTGGAGAGCAAAATTATAGTTGGAGGAGTCAACCTGGTCAGTTTGCAATCATTTGTAGAACAGAAGCATGGATGTATTCTCCCAACATTTGAAAAGTATAGGCATAAGTTTAAGTTTCTGTGTTTTCTTGTTTAGCTGGAGAAGGCCAAAGAGCAAGAACTGCTGCTTGAGCAATCAGCAAAAGAACTTTCCGAAAGGAAGGAAAGAGAAGAGCAACTGCAGAAACTCATAGAAGAAAAAGAGGTTCGGCATGTTAACTTGCAACCACAAAAGCCAAGCCATGAACCATTTCTCTTAAACAATTAGATTATGAGCTCGAGATTTCTATCGCGTGATAGTTGACGAGGGCGCAGCCCGAGTCAACTATCACGCATAGAAATCGAGAGCGAATAATCTAATTGTTTTAGTATAAGTCTACTAGTCGTTCAAAACTTTGCCTTTTCTGGAACAGCCTCGACCAGTAAACTATCTAAATATTTTTCATGGACACTTCGAAAACGTGAAGAAGCGGCCGCCATTACGCTACTCACTATCTATCACAGAATAGATAGTGAGTAGCGTAGCCAATCAGAGCGTGGCATTTGTGATAGAACGCTAGTAGATTTATACTAATAGAACATAGTTATCACAAAACAGTCAGTGGAAATTACCACTGATTGGACAAATTTCTCAGACCATTATCATGGCAAAAAAAGATTATGAACGCGCCACAACGCGAAAGTTCCGAGTACTTTCCATCTGAAAGTTGTCAAAGAAAATTTGCTTCTTCAAGATCTCCATGTCCATGAAAATATAACGGTTTTATTTGCAAGCTACGGAATGTTAATTTTACACAAATGTGTCAGTCTTTTTCAGGTGCTTTTCTTTAGTGATTAGGAAAATGCTGAGTGAAACCCAAGCGAATGGTTTCTTTGTTTGTCTCAGTCGCGCTCGTCATCTTAAAGACGCATGCGCGCGTTTTATTAGTTATATTTTGTGATTTTTACGATATAAGAGGTATCTACTGTAAATGTTCTCTTTGTTGTAATCCCATCAGCAAGAGAGGATTGATATTGAGGAGAAGTATGCCAGTCTTCAAGAAGAAGCTGCTGGTAAAACGAAGAAGCTGAAGAAAGTGTGGAGTATGTTAATGAGTGCCAAGTCTGAGGTATACAAACCAAAGTAGATGTGTGTGATTTAACCCTTGATGGTTAGCATAGTGGTTAAACTTAATCTGACGTGGTACACCATGTGAAGAAATAAAGTCAAATGAATATTTGATTTCAACGCCAAGTCTAGCAGTCTTTAAAACTGAGTGTTTTATCAGTTCTTGTTGCGTAGTAAAATGAAGTTTTTGCATTCGGGTGGCGTTCAACTTCATAGGAGCAATGTATGATTATCAGTGGAAAGTCTAACTGGAGATATAGTGCATTTAGACAAAAATTGAATTGTTATGAAGGAAATGTAAGAATATTTTGATGAGCTTAAGTTTTCTTTCCATCGCATGAACAGAAAACATTCGTTATCAGTTGACACCATACGCCTTATTCCAAAATGGCCGCCTTTTATATATCCTTTTGCTTTTATTTAAATTAGACCTTGATGGCTCATTCAAGGCAAAATATTCTTTTGAATTTTAGCTTAAGAACGAGGCATCAAGGGATAATTTGAATAAAAATAAAAGAATATTTCAATGGTGGTCATTTTGGAATAAGGTGTATTGAAAGTAGATTCGAAAATAAAATGCTAATAAGTGGCAAGTAGGAAGTATATAAAGTTTTGCTGAATGTGTTGAGTTAACACGTTGAATTACTGTGATTATCAAACTAACTTGGTAGAGCATGTGTGATAATTTACTGGAAGCAATATTTGATTAACAACGCTGATTCTAGCAGCTTGAAAAAGGAGGGTTTCATCAATATTATTGCGTGTTGAACTCACTGTTTAGCTAAGAGATTTCCATTCTAATATCATGGGTGACAAATTACTCCTTAGTTTTGGTGCGAAATTTCAGCGTTAATTTATAATTTCACATGTAAAATTACAAAATTGCCATGGCAACCGTTCCGACGCAGCCAAGATCGCTTCTTGTGAACGTAATTTGTCACCCAAAATATTAATAGGTAATCAAAGGCTCGGGAAATTATTAGGATTTGGACAAAACGAGCGTGAAATTATTCCCTAATTTTACTCATCACCATTTGATTACACATACAAATAACATTAAATTTCATCGGAATAATGTTAACACTATTCAACGAAATGTATAAGGTTTCAGGACATACTGTAGTTTACAAATGTTGTTGTTATAAGGCTGGCGTTTTTTCCCGCTACAGTTCGCCCATTCATTGGCAATTTCATGGTCACATGACATCTAACAATGAAACTGTTTATCGACAAATGCCATGAGCGGGCAACATTGCGAAAACTATCACGTCACACGGAAAACAGTTCATCTTTACCCGCGAAATATTGGCCCGATGTTGTACGTGATTAGAGCGTTTTTGTTTTGCTATATAACAAATCACTTAAAGACCTGTGCCTTGGGGATCAGTTAATTTTGTTTCCTATGAATGTTAACGTTGAGATTATCGGGAAATAGAATTCACTGTTCCCCTCGGGACCAGTCGTTAAGCGTTATATAATTAATTGTTTATTATATAATTGTCTACTAAGTTTGGTTGAAGAGCAACGTTGGTGCAGTGGCAAGGGCACTCGCCTTCCACCTCTGTGAGCCAGGTTCGAATCCCGACTAGTACTTCTCTTATGGGTTGAATTTTTTGCTGGTTATCTCCTTGCTCTTCGGGTTATTTTTTTCTGATTTCTTCGGTTTTCCTCCCACTATAAAAAAGCAATACCTCCAAATTCTAATTCTGTCTGGATTCGAGGGCCACAGGCTTATCAGTCTTAACTGTAACGTGTTACCAGTTAATTAAATGAAGTTATTATTATGTTGGTTATTGTAACTACGGTTGTTTGAAGGCGATACGATAGATCTGGCGTTATCAATTGAAATCTATCGTGTGTTGTTTGGTAATTAGATGGCAGATCAACAGCAGGAACATCAGCGGGAAACAGAAGGATTGTTAGAGAGTATCAGAGAGCTGCGCAAGGAACTACAGTTTCAAACCATGATCATGGATTCCTTTATTCCCGGTGAATTCCAGGTGAGCGGCTTGGCTAATTACTCGCCAGATGTGTGTAGCCAGGAGTAATCATAGTTTATGGCGTGCGTTCAACGTAATAATTTAGAGTTCCTGCTTGAGACGCTGAACTTCTAGTCGGATTTCACAGCGTGAATCAAACACAGTTCCTTCAGAATTCGATGAATACATGCTGTAAGGCCTTTAAACGACATTGCCTTTAAATTTAAAGTATGACCTTTTAAAATTGCCTCGAAGTCCTTACAACGCGATGCAAGTTAGGGACGTACCCACAAAAAAGAGGCATTGATGCACTAAACCGAGGCTGCAAAGGCTGAAAGTGTGTTGCGGTTAAACGGCCTTGCAGAAAATATCTAAATGTCGGGGGGTGACCTCACCCGATTGTCTGGATTGTCAAAACTTCCTGGCTTTGAAGGCCACAGGAAACCCAAGAGAGAGACAGGAAATCTAACATATGATTAGTGGTTGCTTTCATCAAACGGGTATTTTTTTAAATATAAACTTAAAACTTAATTTTTTTGTTTTAAGAGGGAACCTTGGGGTGTCAGAGTCATTTTAAAAATAACCCAAGATAATAACTATCTGCTGGTAATACTTTATAAGACTATTCCTTTATTTGACAGGAGCTAATAGAACAACACGTTGCATGGAATGAAGAAATGGGAGAGTGGCACCTTGTGAGTGCATTATTTACAAGTTTCAAATCTCGTAGCTGCTTTTTGTTTACAAAATAAAATGAAAATTGTAATTTTTTGACAATATACTGTTTATCTCAAACCTTACAAATATTTTTGATCTTCCATTGCTCTCTACTATGACAATTTATTAATGTGCTTTTACAATAAAAAAATATTAGTATAAATACTCAGTTGATTATACAAAATCGCGCGCTCTGATTGGTTCGCTATCTCGGATTATCAGCCAATAATCACCTCAAGCGCTTTTGATGAAATAAAATTTTTTCGTGTTGTACAATGCTTTTTCTTTTCCTTTTTTGAAATAATCACCTGTGTATTTATACTAAAACAATTATTCGCCTCAGGCTCAGTGATTATCGGTGAATATTCACTTCGACTTCGTCTCGGTGAATATTCACCGATAATCACTTCGCCTTCGGCGATTAATTGTATTATGTAATAATATGTAATTGTAATATTTATTGTATTATGTATTTTTTTGGTGTGTGTCTCCGTATATCAGAGATTTGTAGCTTATACCGGGAACAACATGAGGAAAGTATCGCCAAGCCCAGACCCAAAAGACAAGAACAAAGAGGTATGGGTACACATGATATTTCGATCATTTGCCTTCTTACAATTACACTAGAGCTTAGTTAGTGCCAGGAATGAGTCAAATACCGGTGTGATGCTCTACCAGCTACGCTGACCAGCCATCCACTATGTGAGCAGGCCAGAAAGTGAAAGAGATTCAAGTCTATAGTTTTTTTAGAGGGTATCCTGTGCAACCTCGTTCACAGGGTCTCTCGTCTTCCCGCCCGGGAGACCCTGGGAACGAGGTTGCATCGTGCGAGGAGTGCAGTTTGACACGTGTTTTGATTAGGTGCTTCGGCACTATATACGTCACAGGTAACGTGACTCAGAGTGTGCTTTTAGAGACCGTTATTAGTTTGAGTATGTATTGTTTGAACTCAGATTACGCTTTATTAGAAATACGTTGAAGTTATCTGGGAACCTAAAGTGTTCTGTTGTCATTTCTGTGTTTCTCTGGCAGGCTTATTCTTAATAATATAATAATGATAATGACCTTTATTTGAGTGCCAACTGTATCTAGCACTAAAGTACTCATTGGGGACACTGTAAAGCACAAATGAAATCAAATCAAATCATAATAAATTAAATCAAACAAATCAAAGTAAATGTTGTTTTTTTTTGTGGAGAGGGGAAAACCGGAGTACCCGGAGAAAAACCTCTCGGAGCTGAGTAGAGAACCAACAAACTCGGCCCACATATGACGACGGGGCCGGGAATCGAATCCGGGCCACATTGGTGAAAGGCGAGCGCTTTCAACACTGCTCCAACCCTTCTCCCCCTCTTTTGTGCTTAAAATTGTGTTAAAACTGCCAAGGTCGATTCTCCACTGCGTTTCTTTCCTCATTGCAAGTATTTGATTTATTTCACACACTAAAACTATTATCGTCTCTTATAAAAAGAATACGCACTTGTAACAAGGTTGTTAAACGTCTCTCTACTGTCTATGTGTTGCAGGTCATATGGTAACTTTGGGTTTATCAGTATGCAACACGATTCTTTAAACAAGCATAGAACTGATGAACCTGTAACATGCCTGGCCTAGTTTTAAACCAAACAACCTAGAATGGAATAAGTCAACCTGGGAAACTGTTACCACGCTATGCGAATTTCCCTTTCGTTCCATCGTGCGCACGAAGGTGCTTTTCGCGCTATTTAAATTAATATGCACTAGCGTCGTTGTAGATTTCGTTCTTTAGTCTAGTCTACGCTTCGCTGTTACAATATTCATCGCTTATGCATCTGTGTGGCGTCGTATCGTAGGTTCTCCTTTATGCCTCATAAAGTTTCACCGATAAGGTTCGTTCTAAGTTCCTGTGTTACCTGCATTTCAGCCTTTGTACATTTTCTTAGTACTTGTTATTGTTTCTTAGTACTTGTTGCTATTGTTGTTTTTTTTTTCCTTTTTTTTGCTAGAACTGTCACGCTGGGACGGGACCGTTTTTGGAATGATTTCCGCACAGGTCCATACTTCATTATGCATGCTGTAGCCATACTCTTTCATTCTACAATAACAAGAAATGTTTACATGTGCATTACCCTAAACAATTCATCTGTTTCATGCATAATGAAGTATGGTTCCTTGCGGAAATCTTGCCCCGTTTTTTTCCCGTACAGCAAGTATCTTGGGGTGTGCTTCTGTAAATAAACGTGTAGTACGCTGGTAAATTTTGGGGCTTCAGAAACCAAGTGATATTTAACCCATATATAAGCTCCTTGCTTTATGTTCACGTTGTTGTCTACAGCTCAGCGAAACAGACCTTTCCAGTGTGTATCTGAGTTATGAGCAGATAAGCTACTCTATGGGTTATGACGATCCCTCTGGGAGACCCAAGAGCAGTAGACCCAAGTCATCAAGGCCTAAAACGGCAGGACGGCCGAAAACGGGAAAAAAGTAAGCGGCAGTTAACATGTACATAGAGCGCTTTTCAATTGAATGTCGAAATTTGACATCAAAGTTTGATATATCAAAGTGCTGTGCAACTTTATTTCATAACTAATTCATATTTAACTGATTAATTATTTTGTATGTTCTTTGGGATTTTAACAGGTGGCCCGCCTAGAATAGCTTCGCTAATTGAGGGTCGCCTAGGACCGTGATGATATTGTAATGTTAACAAACAAATAAGTTGAATTGAATTGAAAATTGAATTGAATAAATAGGCTGTTACATATTAGCGTGACAAAACAAAAATCGCTATTCACCTCCTAGGAGCTGAATAGTTAACAAATATTCTCAGAAATCGAGGTGAATAGTAGCAGAACATTTACTTAGCTGCGAAGCAGCGACGTAGATTTTCCCCAAGCCACTATTCACCAAGGTTGATGAGAATAATTGGTATACAACAATGAAGCAACCTCAGTAGGGAGCTTATAGAGCGTTTTCACTCACGTGGCCAGCAGCCATGCAAATTTTTTGGAACAAAAGAAAGTTTTTACATAAAAAAAGAGTTCAACTCCCAGAGGATTAGTTTGGAACACCAACATGGCCGCCGTTTCATTGTTTTGGAACACCAATATGGCTGCTGTGACGTCCTCTGAAAACGCTCTTTATAAAGCAAACGCGACGATGACGCCGAGGATAAGACAACCGGTGAAAAAATTTAATGGTTGGAGCGTAATTCGTCCGATAAAGAGACTTACGGGACTTTATTTTGCACGAGCAGTTTCATTGTGTCGTTCATTTGCGCTATTGTTTGGTCCCACGTTGGTCAACGTTTCATCGTGGTAGTGTTTTACTTAATTTCCGTAGTAAAACCTCTTCGAAAAAGCTGAAAAGCGGGAATCGATGGCAGCCATATTTCGGTGGCTTGGATGCCATTTTGTTTTGTCCTCAAACAAAAATTCAGTGGCACAAGGATTACCCAGGAGCCCCTTTCATTATTTACCTCCTATCAGGTGGATAATGTACACTTAATGCATGGCCCCGAGGGAAACAGTTAGTTTTGTTTTCCCGAAAGTCGTGATGTTCAGGACTCGAGGGGATAGTTTCTAAAGAAACTGGTGCAGCGTTGGTGGGGAATTGAAACACAAGAACTTGGATAAATCAAACGAATTGATTAAGTAACCTATACCACCATAAGGTAAGAGGGAGGTGCTGACGTTTCGAGCGTTAGCCCTTCGTTGGAGCGAATGACGAAGGGTCAACGCTCGAAACGTCAGCACCTCCCTTTTACCTTATGGTGGTATAACTTACTTAATCAATTCGTTTGATTTATCCAAGCTCTTGGGAAACATCAGGACTCGAGGGAAAATAAAATTAACTAGTTTCTTGAGAGACCATATGTCAAGTGCTTTGTTATATATTTAGACTTTCCCTTTAAAAACAATCATAGCAAATACAAACCAGAAAAGACGACACAACTGGCGCGCGGGCAACAACTGCGCAATTGTGTCCCGGTCGGGAATTTGATCAGGGGCACGTGACCAAGAATCAACCAATCACAGTGCTCGTTATGTTGAGTGAAAGTCTAGGTATATAACAATGTTGATTATTACATCTACACCCCCTGAATATGAGCAAAGGCCGCTCTGATTGGTTCTTTACTCTTAGGCTATCAGCTCATATCCCATCAGTACGGAAAACAGCCACATGGAGGAAAGATTGCTTGAGTTAGATTGGGAGAAATTTAAGTCTTGCTCGAAAATAATATATCAAAAGATACTACCTAAGCAAATAAATATAGGACGAAATTATTCGGCGGCAAGTGAGCAAACTATATAGCAAACTTGAAACGCTTTAAATTGTTCATTACACACAACCGCCATTTTGAAACATCTGTGGAGCCCGTAAACTGATCTTTTTTTCTTTACTTCTACCTACTTTTCCCACTTCTAATTCTCAGACCGGCTTGTTAACTCCAAGATATTTGACAAGTACATTGAAGAGATGTTTAAGAACGAGCTGGACTCGTGTTTGAAACATTTTTACCCATCGGCTCGATAACACGTCGGCTCGTCAACAACGTCGTTCGGTTTACAAAACAACAACAAAATCAATTCTTGTCGGCAAACTAGTTCCAGTTTCTCTCATTAGAGGGTTTCGTGGAATAATTGTTAAATATCCCGAGATAGAGAGCCAATCAGATGGCTCAAAATGCCAACGTTGCTGAGTTAGTATATACTGAAGCTTAATATTATTGAAAAGAATATGTGTCCTAAAATGAATTAATATGATCCCTTTATTTATTTATTTATTTATTTATTATTATTATTATTATTATTATTCTGTTTTATTTTTTTTTTTCAAAATGCCACAATGTATAGTTTGGTTTAGATAGGGAAAGAGACTGCAAACCGTATACAGAATTTTGAGATTGTGGAGTGTCTGCGTCGTTGATCCGAAGTTCCTGTCATTTCTTGTAGGAAGAAGACGGGAGACAACGAAGGTGATGGAAACAAGAATAAAGAACAAGACCAACAGAATTATCCTCGGTCCAGGAGATTGCTGAGCCCCAAGAAACACTTTGCTTAATGATATTTGATTAACGCCTTACTCTAGGTTGGCGATATTTTGCCTTTCTACAGTCTAGCTCAGATAAAGCTATGTACATAGGTGTATGAAATACAACATTCACATGAGTCGATTGTTATGTTCAGTCCGGAAAAGTATAGAAGATAAGACTCGTTGAAGCTTGAGTTAATCAGATCACAGTGTGTTATTAATGGTGATGGATAAAACACTGACCCCCAGTCCATGGACTACCCAAATCCATTGTGCCAGAATAATTATTCAATATGGCGGCTGTAGGACGACTTACGCTATTTTGAATAATTATACTAGAACTAGTGGTAACCACAGGTTAGAAAGTGCGGGCCTAGAGGTACTTAAGAGAAGGTACTGGAACGAGAGTGTATAATTTTAGATTACAAAATGTACATTCGTGTGGACGTTTCTTGGGAAGTTTGCATTGAATTGTAGTAGATCAGCTCCGTAAATCGAAACATGTCAAACAGCTCCTTAAAGTGAAAGTGGTTTACCAGAAAAATTAACCGTCCTAAAACTGAACTGTATAAAATATAACGCAACTCACCTTATCTTCACGGCAATATGAATTTAAATAGATCGTGAAAAATCTTCACAATCACGGCAAATCGTCTCAAAAGCAACACCTATAAAACAACTTCTCCAAAACGAAACGTTTGCAATCTTGCATGCCTCAATTTTATGTGACAAACTGTCGTGATTGACACATTATTTGCATTCCGATCGTTCTTAGTGGAAGAACAAAATTTTAAACTTCCGCTTTGTGCTTGCTTGTTATTTACGTGGCGCGCACGCGTAAAACGCAATCCGCTGGTCAATATGGCGGCTGTAGGACGACTTACGCCATTTTGAATAATTATACTAGAACAATGAATTTTGGTAGTCCATTGAGTAGTCCATTTGGACTGGGGGTCAGTGTTTTTGTCAATCGCCGGTATTAACTGTACTCTTGTATAAATGTGATGTCTGCATGGAATTGACTATTTATTTCCCTGTGAGTTCTTATTTGTAACATTTATTATGCTCGGGAGTAAATGAGTCAAATGAAATAATATGTATCATAAGTAAATGTTTGCGAGTGAATTTCAACTATGAAGTGTTGGAGCAAGTTGTTGTATGAATTAAGGACGTTTGACCAAATGATATTGTGTTATGCATCAATACATCAATATCCAATTTGAAAAGAGGAAATAAACTGACTTATACGACTGTCTGAACTATTTGCACTTTACCATTGGATTTGTCAGTCAAAATGCATGCTTTGTAGGGGTTTTGAACAGAGACCCCTGCTTCTGTTGTCTGAAGCACTGGTTAATAGTGGCTCTTTTGTCAAGAAATGTAAATGTTATGATGAGATTAATGACATGATGCAAAAGTATCTAAAAGCTGGAAGACCACAGTCTTTACCAGAAATGTTTGACCCATGGGCACTTTTGACCTCTTTAAAACCACTGGCCCTCACTCCCTCTTAAATATGTCCCAACAATGAATGAGAGAGGTTAGAAATTCAATGCGAAAACAACGAAGTCTTGCCCATCAGTCCAAAGTATTTTGGTAAAATGCACTTTTATTCCGATGATTGTTACAATGAAAAACAATTGAGGTTCCGAGCAAGAAAGTTCCCTTGAAGCTTTTAATATTTGTTTAGAATAAGCTACATTCTCTTGAATTCAAACAGTAGCTTCAGCTATACTGACTCTCGATTAAAGAGTCGTTGATATGGAATACTTGACTTTATTTCCTTGACATCATGCCAGAATAATCGTTGAAAGCTATTCTGAAATTCGATTAACATAAAGTATACGCTAAGCTATATCCAAAGTAGTTATTGTTTCGTACGGCAGTCTTACAGATGATTAAGTTACGCTAACAGACTGAACACTTCAAAACTAGCTTAATAACGCGGAATAAAACTGTAATTAATAGGGGGTGCATCATATATCGATCACTATTTCTCATTTAGTGATGCCTTTTTCTCAATAGGTGATTTTAAAACTCAACCCACTTTACTCATGTTTGGCTTGCCATAACCGTCGTTTAAAGAAATGCGTTTCTCGGAAACCCAAACATCCTCAAATTAGAGAAAATGACCAGATAAGATTCTATCAAAGTTTGATTTTTCTTGCGGGCGGTAAAACCTTTGTTTGAACATTCTTGAACAACTTTTGAACATTTTCCCCTCCTTCAACGTCTAACGTGTTATTAAACAGCAGTGTCTCCAGCTTTTTGATGAGACTTCGCTTCAGTTTCATCAACAGGCCTCCTTTTCTTGCGCTCGTCTCTGGCGATTCATGATCACTTTCCTCCAACTCTGTCAGCTCTTCCTCTACCTGCAAATCAGATCGTTGCGTTACTCATTCATCCATCACCAGGAATCACCTTTCTCCTTAATCAAATATAATTATATAACTTAATGCGTGGACATTCACACCAATTTCCACTGTCATTTAATCACGTTTGATCACTGCGTAACACTTGAAACCGTCAGGTAAAATCACACTTTCCGTTATATCCTTAAAATCATATCATTACATAATACAACGCCTTAAGTCGTCACACTAAATCCCGCTTCAATCCACAATCGAACTTTCCCATCTTGAACACGCGTCTTAAAAAACTTCCCACTACCTCAAAGGCAAAATCTTTCCCCTTGCAATTGTGGATTCTGCAACTTCCTGCTATCTCGAACAATGTTTAGTTCTCTTAAGGAATGCCAGCCATGTCGCCCCACGCGCACTCGCACCCTGTTTTGTCACTCCCAATCAGGAGTTACGCCGCACCAATAAGTAACCTCGAGTTGCCCCAGATATCATGTTTGTAAAACATACCCTGTAAATAAAAGAATACGTGACCAACATCTTAAGTGTTACTTCTTTAATTTACTTCTTTACAAAATCGATTTGAAGCAACAGTCGTTGTAAAGAACAGCCTGTCAGGTGCTTTGAAACTGGGTTGTATACTTTTCTCTACCCTTACTCACGTGAGGTCCTAAGACTCAATCCTTTGTTTTACTAGTGACTTTTCAAGACAATAGCGCTAACTAGCACCGGTCGTGCGGCATAAGGTGTTACCTTTTTTATCAGGTAATGTGTTCAGTGCACTCCTTTTTCTTAACACCCTTTAAACAGTGCGCTACGGACTTTCGTTACCATGCCGCTATTTATCGAGCTCATGCCAAGTAGTCGACGAAAAGATTTCGTCTGTTAAGAAAAGTTTCTTTACTAAATGTTAAAAAAACATTTCATTTTAAACGGGTTTTTTTTTCTATTAGGGAGCGACAATTTCGAATGTGGTACGACCAGCGAAGTAACTCTCGCTTAGGGGGCGACAGAACAGGATGCGAGTGTGCTTGGGGCCACATCATGATTGGTTGCAAAGTCCAACTGTTCTCATGTTAATACCTAGTCTCGTGCGCGTTTTGCCCGAGGCTGCTATATGAAGTCAAGCTTTTATTTGATACCACTGGCTAACATATCACCACGTAACGCCTTTAAGAGTCACGTGAAAAAACGCTCCAACTCACCTTTTTCTTTTTCTCCTTCAAATCTCGTACAAGAATAGGAATCTCAGTGATCATATTTTTCTGCCAGTAAAGAGATCATGGTGTCCATTAGTCTGTCAATTACACACAGGCGCTGTATGTCCACGTGCACATACATTGAGTGACCTGCGAACCAGGCCTTCTCTTTCATCCGGGTGGTTTCCCCGTCCCAGTCCTTCTCATTGTTATCTGTCCCATCTTTACCTGGATACATGTAGTACAGTGTAAGCATTAAATACCATTTGCCTGTGGCCCTCAAACAAGCGGAGACTATAATATTGCCACGCCTTTATTAAACAAGACAAACAAATGAATCCATTCCACCGCTGTAACGATCTTGTTGTTTATGTCAATCTGTAATAAAGTGATATGTATGGTTCAAGACCTGACTGCAAGTGGGATATGAGCTAGTGGCTCATTGTAATGATGTAGAGTTAGAAGTTCATCTGAGGAACATTGCATTACTCCAGGTCTGACCCGGGAGTAAAAGGGTTTAAAGTTTGAACTATAACTGACTGTTTAACTAAAAAGGAAAAATGTTAACGCTTTGAATCACATTATGTGATTGAAAGTTTGACTTGAAAATGGAGATGGGCTAAACAAAGAACATTGTTTGACTTGGAAATGAAAGGGGTTGAAAATTAGAACCACGTTGTTTGACTTCGCCAACATTTGACTTGACAATAGATGGGATAATGCGACGTGGAAGGAGAGTTGGGGTGGGAGAGGGTTCAATGTAAAGCTTTCTCTCAAGAAGTAAACCTCTCAGCACGTGACAATGAAGCGATTCTCCTCCAGAGGGTTGTCCAAAACTCCAACAAATTTATGCATTGCATTGTATTGTATTATATGGACATAACAATAGTTCAACAACAACCTCGTTCCCAGGGCTTTTCCCTCTGAAATTGGGATGGGCGGGAAAAGGGAAAAGCCCTGGGAACGAGGTTGGTTCAACAATGCATTCCAGGACCACACAATACAACACAATGCATTTTAATACAATGCTGTGCATAAATTTGTCAGAGTATTGGACAAGTATGCTGCTCCAAAGTAAAACTGGACTGACTTGTGGCCACTTTCTTGCCCATGTCGTCCGTGTCCCTCAGCCTGTCTGGTTTGGTCAACGCGCAAATGGGGCGGCACCTAGAATCCGTGGCCTGTTGCATGATCAAGTTGATGGAACTGTCCCCAGTGGGGTCCCCCACTTCCGACGCTATCACGATAACGCTCTTGGTGTTCTTCTTGATGTAATCCAAAACAAGCTCTTGGGTCACCTGATTCATACGTTGGTTGTCGTTCGCGAATTTAAGAGGGGTTAAAAAATTGGGACTTGGGGCAGTTGTGGAAAAAAAATACAGCAAGTAATAAGAGTTCATCAAAAATATGAGAATAATTACTCGGGTTACCCCCACGGGGTATGCAGAGGTATAAAGTGTGGTCCTATTTTTCGCTTTTTTCTCCTGCGTCAGAAAATGGAGAAGTAGCGCAATCTGCTGTCACTCCCCCTGGCGCAGTGGAATATTTAATTACTTGCAATGGCGTCGAAATGCTAAAAGCAAGAATGCTTCTATCATTTGTTACTTGAGCAAAATATACCCACATGGAGCTGGAGAATGGAACGTTAATTCGATGAACAACACAAACGGTAAAAAGTGAACATCTGAAGTCTTAAGAACGACGAATAATTCGTTAATTCGTTAACGACGATTAAATAATAAACGCAGGGGGTAGCCCTGCGTTTAACTAGCATTCCATCCAGGGGGGAGTAATAATATTCCCAGGTACTTCATGCTGCTGAAACCGGGATAAGCTCCAGCCGTGTGGGCTTTAAGGCCCGATTGCGCCTTTACCTTACATATGCATGTTTTAATATCATCATTAGTTACATTATTAATATTGGCAGTCCTTACAGTGGAGCCTTACAACCATAATAAGATTTCAAATGTGGCTCTCCAAACTGTACAACATATTTGTTTTCTACATGAGTGTTTTAAACATCAATTAACCCCTTAAACTCTAATATCAGCAAGTATATTCTCCACACTGTTTGATTCAGCTGTTATACTGCAGGGAGAATTTACATGCTGGTCACTCTTAGATGGTTAAAGGGCTAAAAAAATCTTGCAGACTTTCAGGCAAGCAAAATCAGGTCAATCAGGTTTCTTCAGCTTTCAGGGAATGGTTTGAATACTTTATAAATACTTTTTTGTTCACGAAGGCAATATTGGAAATCAAAAGTCGTTTTATCTGGACACCGAAATGTACATCGGTCTATAAACTACAAAACAAGATCTACTGATCTCATGGTCTTAGCATATGGGTTTTGATTACTTTCAAGGCGGGCTACAGCGTACATTTCTCACAGCAGATTTACAGTGCGCTTGGGCTGTGTGAAAATTGGACCACAAGCCCACAATTCAATGCCAGGTTGGTCATTTAATTCGGTGAGCCATTCATTTCGGAAATATGCCACTCAGTTTATGGTGATCGATACACTTTGGATTGCCATTCAATTACGGTATTTCGCCATTCAATTCGCTACAACTGAACTAATTTTGACATGATCATCCACCCGCCATACGTGAAAACAGCTAGAGCGTGAAGCCCAGGCCAAATTGCTCTACTCAGAGTTTGTTATAATTAAATTCACTTCTCTTCAAGTCTAGTTTGCGCCAGTCTGCGAACCTGGTAATTTTCTGCCAAGGTTATATCACATAGAGAGAGCAAACACCCAGACCAAGATCTTTGGGTTAAAATTGAGTCCACCTACCAAATCCAGCTCTTTGTAAAAAAGAAAAAAACAAACAAGGCAAAAGGGTCCAAAAGTCTATAACCAGTTTGCACTCTGAGTTTACTCTTTTTAAATTGTATAATAGCTGTATGTATCAAAAATCCAACAGTACACACAAGAAATATGTTATTCAATAACCAGATGTATTAAAATGAGAGGCAGAAAAAAAAAACTTTTAATCAATTCTCTGCTTGTTCAGTTAGACAACTAATGAGACAATAATACAAGTTACACAGTAATTTCGTTTATTACTAAATATCTCAGATAACATATAACATACTGTTCATTGAATACATCTCACTCTTGATAATCTCTTAACAGCAGCGTATAAAATTAAATAAATTTCTGATTGACAAGATGTATATAAATACAATAATAAATTGTAAATAAAAGTGATTTGACATAAAGTTGATATAACAGACCTTTAAACAGACTGTTACAGCTGTCTCAAATATATTTCAATCACTTTATTAATAACAGTGCAAGTATGCAAACTAAGGCCATCAAAACAAATTTTCATATCAATTATCCAATCACAATCAAGTATCTTAATAATAATCTACAAATGTTTTTGGATATGAGCAAACACGCAATCTAATAGTTCCCTACTCACAGACTATCAGATAATACCCCATTTGTACGGAAACCGGCCATCATGGAGGAAAGATTTCTTGCATTAGACTGGTAGAAATTTGAATCTTGCTTGAAAAGAATATACCAAAAATACTACCGAAGCAAATTAATGTGGGGAGAAATTACTTGACAGTAAGTGAGCAAATTATATAGCAAAAAAGACATGATTTTCATTGTTTATTAGAATCTAAAAATAGCAGCCATTTAAAACATCCTATGGAGCCTGTAAACTGGCCAAGTTTTTTTACTTCTGCCTACTTTTTCCACTTTTAATTCTCAGATTGGTTTGCTAACTCGACAAAATTTGACAAGTACATTAAAGAGATGTTTAAGAATAAACAGGACTCACGTTTGAAACTTTTTTACAGAGCTACTTGACAACATGGTTCTGTTTACAAACAATAACAAAGTCAATTCTTGTCATGCAAACTAGTTCCAATTTCTCACCATGGAGGGTTAAGTGATATAATAAAACAATTAATCCACTCAATCTCGTCATACATGAACTATAGCCAACTCGGCGCTATGTGCTTCGTTGGTTATTAGCTCATGTAAGACTCAAGTTTGTGGAATAAATTATAAAAGATTTCACTTAAAATGCATATAATTTGCTCTATAACTGCACAAAACATATCAAGATTGAAAAAGAATCATCTTTGTTGGTAAAAACTAGCCACAAATCTGTTGTTCAGTATCAAAAATAGACATTCAAAAATTGCATGTGAATTTATTGAGAGGCCTTGGTTTAAGTACAGTAGTTGCATTCAACACTTAATGACTGGTTCTGAGGGGAACAGTGAATTTTGTTTCCCTCGAATCTCAATGTTTCTTGAAACTTCAAGATTTGAGGGAGACAAAATTAACTGTTTCCCATGGGACCAGTCTTAAAGTGATTTGTTATATGGCAAAACAAGAACACACTGATCACGTACAACAGCTGTCAACAGTTCGCAGATAACAATGGACTGTTTTCCATTTGGCATTACAGTTTTTGCCCGCTCATGGTATTTGGTGGTACCTAAACAGTTTCATTGTTAGAGGTCATGTGACCTTGAATAACCCAATGAACAAGCACGCTGTAGCAGGAAAAACACCAGCTATACACAATGCAAATCTTATCAATTTTAGAAATATGTACTTAGAGAAACTGGTGTAAAATTTCGCTTTTCCTGACCTTGGTACTCCAAAATTTGTAAATGTTGCCCAATAATACTAATATTCATTCTGGCATCACACGATACTGAAAAAGAGAAGTGATACATAAAAATAAGGCATCTTAAGTATATAGTAAAAGCTCTCTTTGCGACCACTCTTGTAAGCAAAAAGCTCTAGTTATGACCACCTTTGCGAAACCCCATTTGAACTGTCACTCAAACTCTGTAATGAAAAGCTCTCATAAAAGACCACTCTTGCAAGCGACCATGACCACATTTGAGTTATCAACTGATCTTTTCCTTTATTTTTTAAGTTCTCGTAAGCGACCACTCAAAGAGTCTGATTTGCATAACTCAACACTTTCAACAAGTTTTCAGCCTCAGTGGATGAGTTAGCTCTACATTTTGCAAACCCTTTCTTTAGTAGGCAAAAATGAAGAAAGTGAATTTTCAACATTACAGCTACAACTACATACTATAATAGCAATTTGTACTGTACAAACCTTCTGCTAAAATTAATAGATTAACACTCTAGTGAGCAACCAGTCGCTATTGTTTCATCCCATGGTCCCTTACAAGTGTGAGCTCTCGTAAGCAACCAGCTCTAGTAACAACAACTTTTTTGAATTCCTGAGGTAGTCAGTTACATTCAATTATTATGTTTGTGAATTACTTTAAAATTGTTTACAAATTTAAGAAACGCAGATGGAAAAAAGGAGAGTTAATTTAAACTGTGTCATCAGATCTGCAGTTCACTTTGTTGCCAAACATGGTAGCATGAAAAACATTAAATTTTGTGACTGAAAGCCACCAGCTTGTGAAACTGGATCCTGTATTCTGAAAATGCTGAGGGGGATTAGCCCTTGAGGCTGAGGGGGATTTTGCTGAAGCATATATCCTGATTAGACTATAAACAAATTGATCAAGCTAGACGTGCTATTATTGTTCACCTAGTAATCATTGCCACTTTGCAACTTATAGTTTCCTTCCCAATTCAAAGAGTCTCATTTAGTATCAAATTAACTTATTTTCCCTTTACCTCTTATAAACAGTATTTTAGTGATTTTAAATGACTGCCATAACCTTAGGCCACTCACCTCAACTAGCATTTACTACTTGTGGGTGGAACTGCTTTGTATGTTATGAATTTTAATTGATGAATAAATAAATAAATAAATAATAATAATAATAATAATAATAAGGAATTTTTCAAGGAGGTTCCTAGTCACCACTGCTGTTCATAGTGATCATGCTGCTCCTGACTCTTATACTAAGAAAGATGAGAACTGGATAGAGACTGGAAAAGGACATGAAGCCAATTGATCACCTACTATTCATCAATGATTTGAAGTTGTATGGAGCTAGCAAAGACCAACTAGATTCACTTATACAAGAGGTAAGGTATTCTCACAAGACATCAGGATGTTGTTTGGGCTTGACAAGTGTGCTGTCCTGGAAATGACAAGAGGTAGACAAGTTGGCAACAGTGGAATAGACTTACTCAATAACCAGTAAATTGAGAAAACAGAGTAAGAGGACTCCAAATACCTTGGCATTTTACAGATGGACCAGACTCTTAACAGCAAGATGTAGAGATAAAATAACATTGGAGTATATCAGAAGAGTCAAGAAGTTGTGTAAATCCAAACTGAATGGAGGAAATTTGATCAGTGGTATCAATACCTGGGCAGTAGGTGTAGTATGTTACAGTGCCAGGATTGTGGAGTGGACAGTGGAAGAGTTGGAGAACATGGATAGAAGAACTAGGAATATATTGACAATGAATGGCTGTCTGCACACCAGAAGTAATGTTGCGAGGCTGTACCTGCCAAGAAAGGAAGGGGAGAGAGAACTAATGGGCACTGAGGAGTGTGTATGGAGGGAAAGCAAATCCCTATATGGTTACCTAATAGAAAGCACAGAGTGGATGCTTAATTCAAGCTGCCTTGAAGGAGAAAGTGATTGTTGAAAAGGAGAACTTTCAGGGCTATAAGAGGAGGAGGAAAGAAGAGAAAGTTAGGAATTGGAAGGAGAAAGCCCTACATGGAGAGTAATTGTCCAACAAATATCAGATGTAGCTGGGGAGGAGTCCTGGAGATGTCTTAGGAATGGATTCTTAAAGGAGACAGAAGGCTTGATCCTGGCTGCTCAGGAACAAGCTTTAAGAACAAACCCGATCCAGTACAAGAAGAATCTAATGAAACAGTACGACATATTGTCAGTGGATGCAAAAAGCTTGCCCAGAGAGAGTACAGGAAGTGCCACAACAAGGTGGCCCTTCGAGTACAATGGGAGATGTGTTGTAAGTATTGTATAGAGTGTACCAACAAGTGGTATGACCATCAAACCCTGCCGGTCGCAGAGAATGAAAAAGTGAGGATTGCCTGGGACACGACTATTTACACAGATAAGAAACTGAAGACCAATTGCCCAGGAATGGATGCTTATTGACATAGCTGTGCCAGCAGAACATCATAACTGAGGAGGAGAAAGGGAAAGGTATCAGGACCTAGCATTCAAAATGAGAAGGATTCATGGAGTCTCAAAAGTGACACTTGGAAATATCTCAAGAAACGCAAAGGCCTGGTATGGGAAGCTAGAGCTACCTGACGTCTTTCGAAGTATACAGTTGTCGGCCATCCTCAGAACTGCCTACCTGTTGTGGAAGAAGTTGTGTCTCTAAGCTGCAGGGAGTTGCTGAGACATGATCGAGAAAATGCAGAAAAATACAACAAACTGGAGAAAAATGTAATATAATAATAATAATAATAATAATAATAATAATAATAATAATAATAATGTGAAATCAGCCCACCTATTCCAAACATATAAATAGGTTTTAAATCAATATGGACTATAGAGTTCTGATGAATATATGAAAATCAATACAAACCCAAGATGCAAGACTGTGTGGAAGGTTAAAATCATGAGCTCACATCTGCAAGGTAACCCAGTGGTATGTCATAATCATTCACCACATTGCCTGTTTCTTTGTATTCCGGTCTCTGATTATCAAGCTCAACACACAAGAAATCTTTACCATAAGGCTTTACTTGCTTCTCTTCCCAAACAACACGCTCCTCAAACTGGCAAGTCTTGGCAATTTCAAAAGCAAGGTTGAGGCTCTCCTTGGCTTTTTCAAAATGTTGTTTTTCATAAAGCAACTCTGTGAAGCAGATATAAAAGTGGAATTTCGTTCTTTCGGACAAGTCTGCCAAACGTTCTTGAACCCACTGAAGATGACTATTAGCAAGAACTATATTTTGTTTAACAGAATATCCCTTATTAAACAGTGGTGGTTTTTGCTGGAGTATGAGTGAAGCAAGCCTGATATAGGAACAGCATAATTTATCTAGGACATTATCTGCAGATTTTCCATTTTTAAATTGCAATACTGCTTGCTCAAATTTCCCTATGGCTTCCATGATCAGCTTAAAAGCAAACTTTGGCAGCTTTTTAGCAAAGTTTGTAAGAATGAGTCCTTCTTGAAAGCAGAGATCTCCAACATCCTCACAAGAATCCAAAGCTAAGAGCTTTTTCCTGGCAATTGCTAAACATTCGTCTGCATTTCCAAGGAAACCATCTTTTCGATGGACATGAGACAAATACACGTATGCTCTGCCCATTAACAGAGTCTTGTTCCTGCATTGTTTTGTGGAGTCTACAGCCTTTCTCAGCAGTGCTTTTGACTTTTCATAATGCTTCTTCCGACATTCTTCCTTGCTCTGCTCCAGAAGAAGAACAACTCTGAGATCGTTGTCCTCAACTTTCTCCAACATTTGGGCACAGAATTTCTCCAGCTCCATGAAGTTCATTTTTTTCTTTAGCGTTCTAAACGTTACAACCATGGATTTATACTCTTTGTCTGAGTAAAGTGACGGAGAAATCTTTGCTGTTTTGATTATCCCTTCTTTTCCTGAGACAGCAGAATTTTTCGCGGCCTTAGGACGGATTAATATATCGATCTCTTCCGTGGAAATAATGCCGTTGTCAGAAACATAAATAAACAGTTCGGACAAACGCTTACAAATACCAACATCCTCCGCTAAATTTAAAACATACTCGACATCTAACTTAAGAGCAACAGTGATGCGAAAAATCGCTTCCTGTCCGAAAAAACGGAACCAGAAACCGAGAGTGTTTGTGGATGTCCCTTCCTTATGTAGTGAAAGAGGAAAGCAGCAATAAAATTTCTCCAGTGGTTTATCTGAAAGTAACTGTTTGCCATCCAAGGAATATCGTTCGACAGATACAACTTGTAGAACGTACTTCAAACCAGCGTATAAACTCGGTTCGTCGTCCTCTTGGTTTTCGTAAGACACTGGTAAACTTAGTTTTCCATTAGAACTGTTAACACTAAAATGTATGCGACAATCTTTCTTTGGATCTGGGAATTTCAGCTTTGTTCTCCCTCCCGCCACTGGTTCGGATGGCTTTGAAACAATTTTGACGACCGGTTTCTCCGATTTCACTCGCTCCAGCAGTTTAGTCACTGCTGATCTCGTCCGATACAAAAACGGCGAACCATCCGCAGTGCCCAAAGACATTTGACTTGGATTCCTTCGTGCACTGAATTTGTCGGCAAACAAATTAAAGAAACTGTCAAGACGAGCGAACAAACAAACTGTCCGCCATTGCTAAAAACCTTCGTTGCATGTTCAACTCAACGTGATATGACAACCAGTCTTTTTCATTTTACATTTTAGGCCAGGCTACAGTGGCATGTACCAGAAAGATGGCGACACAATCTTGTGGTGATATAAGTGAAGCTGTAGAACTTTCGTCTTGGAAGCGTCTGTATTTAAAGCCGGTGGCAAAACTGAACGTCCATGTTTCTTTACCAGAGATCAAAGTTGCCGGTGTTTCTATTTCGAACTGGGAAGTGATGGAAAGGCTGAAGTCTATGATCTCGCCGGATCAGTTTGCGGTCTTGAGGGTCGTTGAATCGTCGTTGGAGTTCATTCGTTTTGAAGGCGAAGCAGACGCTAAAGTGCTAATTACCAAATTTATATCAAAGCTAGATGGGAAACTGATCAAACTAAGTGGATTTGCTGATCCGCTTAAAGTTCGAGCCTCTGAGGCGAAACTGAAATTTCCGTCTGCCCATGACTGGAACTCTTTTTTTCGGGAGGCTGAAGATTTGGACGAATGCAATCCTGGAGAAAGACCTGATACTATTTACGTCAAAGGATTACCTTGCAAATGGTTTGCCGACCAGGATCCTAATGGAAAACCGTGCGAAAAAGTCTTAACATCTGTTTTCCATCATTTTGGGAAAATCCGTTGCGTGGATATTCCGATCTTAGATAGCTACAGGCAAAAATTAACGAAGGGAAACACTGAATTTCAAACGTTTTATTACGGATCACACTTGCATTTCGACGCTTTCATTCAGTATAGTCAGTATCAAGGATTTTCAAATGCAATGTCTGCATTAAAGGGTATGAAATTGTTGCACGTTTCCGAGGAAGGAAGGGCAGCAACAGCAAACATTCAAGTGGACTTTGATAGAACGTGTCATCTTTCTGCCAGAAATATCAAGAAAAGGGACCAGGAACGAGAAAGATTGATTGCAGTTGAAAAACAAGAAGAAGAGACGAAAAGAAGGGAAAGAGAGGAAGAGGAACGGAGAAAGGAACAAGAACGGATTGAGGAGAAGAGGAAAGAAGCTGAAAGGCAGAGACTTCTTCTGGAGGCAATTCGAAAAAAGGAGGAAAGGAAGAAAGCACGTGAAGAGAAGAAAAGAAAAAGGCGAGAAGAAAAGATCAGAAGGGAGGTTGAGCGCAAGGAAAGAGAGAGAAAGTTACAAGAGGAAAGGGAAAGGGCTAGGGAAGAACAGAAAAAAGCTTGTGAAAGGTTATTGCTTGAACTTCTGCAAAGGGTTGCTGCTGTAAAGGAACACGAAGAAGAAGAGCAGAGGAAAATAGAGGAAGAGAAAAGAAAGAGAGACCAGGAACTAGAAATGTTGAAACAAATTGAGAAAAAGAAAAGAAAACTGGAAGAAGAGGAAAAGAGAAGAGAAGAAGAAATGAAGCAAAAGAAAGAAAAACTGGAGGAGCAGGAGAAGGAACTCAGAGAAAAATTGATTCACAATTTAAAAAGAATGGAAGCAAGGAAAGATAAACTTAAAAAAGAACTTTTGCAAAGACAGATTGCTTGTAATATGGCAAAACTATCATCAGATGTAAAAAGTCACAGGGGAAAATAAATTTAACTAAACATTACATTTGAATTGTGGTACAAAAGATTCTAACCATGGTACAAGGGTGTGTTAATGACAGGTAAAGGCATGCAAGAGACACAAGGTCCATATTGCTACACCTGATCCTATTCTTTTGTAGGATAAAGTACCAAGGAGTAATACTGTCACTCTGGTCAAACTTTTGCTCTATCAAAGTGTTAACCCTAGCTCCAACTTTAAGCAGCAATGGTAACCATTTACACCCTAGAGTGGGATTGATCCCTACTGCCTCCTAGCCTCCTATACCAAAGATTTGGAGGTAATACAACTTCTGAAAAGTCACTGTATGGAAGGCCTAATGATATATGAACTGAGTTAACAATCTGTTTTGAGATTTAGTAACCTGCCTCTCAGATGAAAGATTTTACTATTAATTGTACCTCAAGAATGAAAGTGAGAGGTATTTTCATGATCTAGCAACTTCTGTAGATGAGATGTCCTTTGAAATACATGTAATCACATCACTGCTAACTCTGATCATCATACTTTACATTTCCATTGTAATATTTATAAGTACAATCTTCGTGTGACTTCAGGTCATAGTACCTTTTCATTGCTGGAAGTTATCAAAGCGTAACATCACCTTACATTACCACTAGACTATCTTGCAAACCATAGTCAAAAATTTAGAAAATCCCATATGATAAGTACCGAAAATGTGAATTTCAGGGTACTCACAATAGGAAACAAACCCATTAACCTGCAACTTCCAGTTTGGATGCTACCAATAAGCTATGCAAGACTTTTGGAAAGAAGGCCATTAAATCAAGATCAATGAAAAAGGCATACTGCATATTGCTAGTATCTGAATATGAATGGGGGTTATGATACCGAAATGATCTGTAGCCAAGTTTTTCAAACTAACAAAGCAGTTTTAAATTGTCAGTTGCAAAACCAAGGTAATTTCTCTGAAAAATTGGATCCAACAGTTTCACACATTACAATGGATCAGTATCAGAACAAATACTTGCTATTGGTTACATGTACCAGAAAGCAAGTAAAAAAAAAAAAAAAAAACTAGTCAAGATTGGTTTTAGTGCTCATTTCCATTGATTTGTAAATTGCACAAGTTTAGCTAGCCAGCAAACACAGCTGCTCTCATTGCAATGTGAGGCAGCACTATTCACAGGCTAAAGTTGAGCAAACCATCTATACTATTGTAGCAATGCAAGCCAGAATCTAATGCAAAAGTACTCTAAAAAAATTTTTTGTAAGGAATTGCATGGCACATACAAGAAGCGTTATGACTAACTTTAAGAGATAGAAGGTAAATGCAGAAGACTGATTAAAAATAGACACACACTGTGTACATGTAGCTACTGCAGAGAGATTGCATAGGAGTTTTTGTTCTATGGAAAAGAGCTCCTTGATAAAACAAAAAGAATGATAATATTTTAGAGTTACTTCATTGTTTAAGTCCAACTAGCTGAGAAGTGACAATCAAGAACAAGATACGATTGATCCGTTATGTAATGTTTTTTTTTTCTTAGATTATAATTTTTGGCAATCTGATAAAACTACTGAATGATATAATATTGTCATTGTGCGCTGCATACAAAATAGGCATATAAAAAGTTAATCAGCTGAAATTGTTACTGTAATAGGGGGCTGCTACACTATCGAAGATGTGTTTAAATCAGTTTCGCCTTGATTCCTGGAATAAGATTCTGATGGATACAGGATTCAAAATATTTTATCATTATTACTATTTCTTCTTTGTACAAACCTGATCCACAGAATGCCTTATCGTGCATCCAGCCAAAAAATATACCCTCAAATTTGCATTTTAAAGCCCTTCACGTTAAAATAAGTCACTTTTCTTGAAATTAGTGGTGTTGGTTTATGCCTCATCAAGAGTAAATAAAGGTCATTGCTGAAAAAAGTTGATAAAGTTACCACATCTCTCAACAACTGCTTTAACAAGATACATAACCTTGCCAGGCAAATGATAGAGAAATTTACTTTTAGATTACTTCTTATCTACACAGTGGAACAAAAAATTGTATGGGTGTGTGGAAGATCACCCCAAGTGACTCCTGATCCAGTGTCAACCTCTCCTTTCAATTTTCAAGCAAATCGATTGTAAATTGGAAGAATTAACCAGTATATACCTAAGTAATTTCTTGATGCCTTATTCCAGGCAAACCTTCAATTGAGCTATAATAATTTGCCTTTAAGCACTTTGTGAACACAGCCCTTTTAATTTTCAAGTTACAGCATTCACTAGGAAGAGTGCACAAGAGTGATATCAAATTTTGAGTGGTCAATATAGTTTGAGGGCACTGCTTTTTCAGGGTTATGAAGAAAGGGTATTGCTACGTGATAAATGTTCTGGTTCTTTGTTTCATTTGTACACAATAATGGAAGCATGAGAGGTTTGGGGATTAGCAAATCACTTACAATGTCAAATAAGGAATCAGTCTTTGATGTAGATGTTGCATCATGTATTCTGTATCAGCAGTCTTTAAAAGTTACATTATTTTGATATGTTAGATCAATGCTCACAGTCACAAAATGATTTTGTTATACACAATAACAACAGGAATTCTGTTGGTTCTAAAAATGGGTGACAACAAACGTAAGAATCTGAGAACAATATTCAATATACAATCAAAGCGAAAGAAATGATACAAGACAAGTTTCAAACAATTACCTACCTAAAGTCTCTATCTAAAAGTAAATTAACAAGCAGAACAATAAATCGCACAAGAATGAAGGAAAAAACAGTTTGCATTAAAGCCATAATAATAATGACAATATTATGATTGAAATCTGCATCCATAACAAACCCCACTGCATGTCTAAGCATTTGTTCAGAACTACAACAATGTCACCCTGAAGGCCAAATAGTCCAATGAAAGTCACTATGCAAATGTTTGTACAGAATGTCATCTTCTCTTCAACAGGAATTGATCTGATGGTTGACTTCACAGATTAAAATCTGCCACATTAAATTTTGCTTAAGCTGCCTAATGGGGTTGCTTCATTGGTATGTACCAAAACAATTATTCTCTTTAATCTAAGTGAAAAGTTGATTTAGGAATATGTACCTCCCTGTTTCGCAACTTGGTAAATATTCTCCCACGATTCACCTGGATTTCTGAGAATAATTATTGTTAAATCTTTATATTTATTTATATATATTTATATATACATATATATATATATATATATAAAGTGTAAAAGTTGATTAATCGTAAAACAGTGCTCAATACGTGAACGTAGAGCGAAGTAGTTGCTGCGGGAGAAAAAACACACAAACAAACTACAGGTTTATCCCTACAAGCCTGTTTCGTGGTTGCCCACTCATCTGTTTCGTGGTTGCCCACTCGTGGTTGCCCACTCATCAGGGGATATCCCCTGATGAGTGGGCAACCACGTAACAGGCTTGTAGGGATAAACCTGTAGTTTGTTTGTGTGTTTTTTCTCCCGCAACTATATATATATATATATATGTATATATATATATATATATATAGATGTTGCAGATGAAAAAAATACACAAACAAACATGTTTATCCCTACAAGCCTGTTTCGTGGTTGCCCACTCGTCAGGGGATTTATATATATATCTGCCTGTTAACTACTGAATAATGCTCTCTAAGGGCAATTTGTAACCACTGAACAATGCTCTCTAAATGCATGGATATGTTGTAGTTCAATTTTATCCTTGGTTCAAATTTTATTTTCCTTGGTTTCAAACTCCTTATCATACATTACCATACCAGAAAACAAAGGAAAATAAAATTTGAACCAAGGAAAAAATTGAACTACAACAGATACACTCTACAATTTTAAGTTCATGTACGTTTAACTTTCCACAAAACCCAAGTTGTTTTAACTATATTTTACAAAAAGTACAAGTAAAAGAACAAAGTAATCAAACAAATACATCGTTTTTGAAACCCCAAAGAATTAAATAGCCCACCCTTAAAATTATCTAAGGTACAGACCAGCTGACAAAAATAAACAGAAAAAGAAATCTGAAAGTCAAATCCATATTGTTGCACTCAAAATGTTTTCAAGGAGTCTCTACCATTCACCAGAAAAACTATAAAGTTCACTTGGGAAATCAAAATTTAGTAGTCTGTAAATTTTGATCCACTGTCTGTACTCTTTTCAAATCTGCTGAGTCCATTGCATTTCATCATTCCGTAAAGCCATGATTTAGTCATGGAATATCCAGACATAAAAATTCCATCCAGATAAATTATGTGAATGGTAAGCACCCCAGATGTGTAGTCCATAGAGTTTCTTTGCTGCATATGATTCTTTTCTAGATCTATATCTCTGTTATATGTTTTTGTTTCTTATTTCTCTTTCTTTCCTCCCTTGCTGTCTTCTTCTTCTGTTTCAGATTCCTCGTACTGTTGATGTTTTTCACCTGGTTTGAGAAGCCTTCCCACCACATCATATTTTTCTACAAACTGCATCTCCCACTCTCGAAGTGAATCCAACTGCATACTGTTCAAGTCCGACAAATCATCGTATTCAGTCTTGATGGCATCACCACCCACTTGAAAAGTTGCCAAGCCTCGGCTTGCATCATGGCCAGCAAAGCTGTTGTAGGGACCCCCTGCAAAATAGACTAACCAAATTATTTATCCTGGCCAATCAATCTGCCACAACTCGACTTAAAAATACAGTACATCCAAGACCTTCTGAGAAATAATTATCTAAACAATGCCAAGCTTAGTATGTGGTTTCTTAACTTTAAGAACAAATTGGAATCAAGTTACGTAGAATCAATACTGTGGCAGTACCATATTTACCCGAGTATGATACACACCTTTATAATTTTGACTATAATTGAAATAAAATAGTTATACACATTTAAACCCAATGGAAATCACCACAAGATCCATTTTGTCTCGTTTGAACATACAAAAACACCTACAAAACAGGTGTGGTTTATGAACACCTTTAAAATTCAAGTACACTAGAGCTGCCACATTGGAGGTGCAGCTAGGAGAATTGGGCCTCATGCAATGCATATTTTGTCATCCATGATGGCTGCTGAGAACATTCACAAACAATGGGATCTGTGTATTATTAATAAGCATACCAAATTCAAAAGGTTATTTCTTGGAGGAAAAGTGGGTATTATTCACTGGTAAATATGGTATTCAAGATACATTTAATTTTTCTAATTCTGGCTGGTTTCAAATGAGAACAAAATGTTTGTATTGAACAGTTCTAACCCTGCTTGAGCCATAATTTTACCACATCCCTGGGAAACCTGCTTGCTTGTCAGGTACTTAAAGTAATAGACGCTTATGCAAATGATACTCAGCCAGCATGAGAAAAACATGTGGGTTCATTCTTAACATAAATGTTATTCTTACGCCTATGCTTATCATCTGAGCCGTTCACACCCAAGATCTCCACAGCAAATTATAATTTGCTAGCCTTACTCACCACCTTGGTTTAAAAAACTTGCCTTACATCAACTTTAACTCTCTCGGGGTTGGTATAATATTATTGATAAAGCCACAACAACAATTGACTGAAAATTGGTAAAATTAATCCTGCCAATTATGTTCCAATCTATTCTCATTTCTATTCAGATATTGTTCCAAGTTACTTTGCTACAGCCACGAAATGTGATTTTACAGTTTTAAGATTTTGAGTATTGGAACCTTCTTTACAACATAATGAACACTACAATTTTTCACTGTTCTCTCAGACGAGTACTTTGACAACACAGAAAATTATAATTTGGTAACTCCCATGTTTAGAAAATAGTACTGAAACCCACTGTCTACAGAGACTAAAACTGCCTAGATACCAGTTATCATTATTGCTTGTCCTTGTAATACAATTAATCATGTGGCAAATAAACATACATTCATACATTCAGTCAGAAAATAAACAATCATACATCAGCAAGATCAGTTTTTGTGGCCAGTGCCTCATAAGAGGCGAAGCCACTATGTTATGGCCTTGCGAGTGTGGGAGAGTGGGAGTGTAATTCGGAGTATCTTCGTTCATTTCTGTTTCCTCTCCAAAACTACTTTTGCGTATATGACATGTTGAATGTGCTGGTGCCTCGTAAGAGGCCACAAAATTTTTTCCCCTCTAAACAATAGCACTATTTTTCAATAATTGCCGAGTTTATTTTTTGTCCAAAAATAATAACAATTTATAAACTCTTTCATTTTCTATGTATATGTTGTAGTTCAATTTTTTCCTTGGTTCAAATTTTATTTTCCTTTGTTTCAAACACATTATCATACATTACCATACCAGAAAACAAAGGAAAATAAAATTTAAACCAAGGAAAAAATTGAACTACAACATATACATTTTGGAATTATAATGCAGTCGCCACACGCTGAATCGATTGTTTTCTTTTGTTCTTTATCAACAAGTACATGTACAAACCAAATAGTCAATTTTCTTTCAAGGTCAAATGAAAACAACTCTAACCTCTCAATTACACTTCCACTTCAACAATAATGAAGCAGTGTTGCATCCAGGTTTTACTGGGTAGGGGTCCTCTGGATCCCTTGGACAAATATTTGGGGGTTCAGACCAGAATTTTGGGGGTCCTATAAAAAATATTGACTTCAACCTCTTCTTAATTTGATGATGAAGACAAGAGTGAAAAATCGCATTGTCAGTGTCTGCCACTTTGAAAACTGTGATTACTGAGTCAAGTAAATACTTCTTCTTTTACCTCCGTGTGACGCTACGGCTCCCTCAAACTAAAAAAGTGTTTGGTACGAGAAGTCAGAATTAAAAAAAGACAGAGCCAATGAACGCGAAAAACCCTCATCCATAGCAATTGTGCATCAGAAGGCAAGATGCTCCTGTGTTCATCTTCAAAAGTTTGTTGTTCCGCACATGGCAAGCAGATTGCTTTTCTTCGCGTTGATACAAGTGGAACAAAACAGTTTACCCTCTTTGAACTCAAGCCATTTGAAATCGCTGAGCCATTGGCAGCAAAATGACTTGCAGACTTTGACTTCAAAACTTACTTAATTGGCTTTTCGCCTTATGCTAGTTTGTTTACAGAACAACATTGACTCCATCACCTTCAGGATTTGAAAATTATGCAAAAGCATTTTCCTTTCAAGTTATACTGATGCTAAAAATAAAAATACACCAACCAGAATACTCTCTTTGTTATCCACTTTTGATGGCTCAATCAACGTTGAGTATGTGAAAAATAGTGGCATTGTTAATATATATTTAATAAGCGCATGGTTTAAATGCTTTCAATTTAGAAATGTGCATATATTTCAAGCATGATATTTGTGTGTCCACAGGGACCCCTCCTTAGTATTTTTAGGGGGTCCAAATGCAAAATATTGTATCCCAGGACGCAATGATGCTTTCTGGATACAACACTGATGAAGAGTGCACACACTATTACGCTAAATGGAAATGGACTCACTATCACGCTGTCCACACTGATAGGTTTTTGAAGCATTTTTGCATTGTTATCATTCCCTTAATGGCAGAGAACAATTGGTACACAATATATTGTTTTTATAAAAAATGCTAAACGGTTTGTTAAATTCTTTCTCATGAAGCCTTTTTATATTCCCTGCTTATATAGCTAGCACAAGCCACATGCAGTCCATAAATGCTTATTTTTATATAATATAATGGTTACGGCTTTGTGCCATTTTTCAATTTATTTAGACCAACTTTGACTAGAATCTAGCAATTGCAAGTTTTATTTACAATGAAATGGTTTAGGCTCCAGGAAACCATTCGCCTAGTGTTCCCTTTTCCTGTATCCCATTTCACAGCAAACAAAAATCTTGAATTTGAAGCAACATATACAATTGTTTTAATTGAGGGGTTTTCTTACTGGGTAATGACAAGATCTTAGGAACATCTGCTTGCTAAAGTTGCAAGTAAGAAAAAGTAAAAGGTGGAAAATTATTCTTGTATAGTTATATCCTGTATTTAAAAAATCCAATAAGCAGCGCTAAAAATTGGCAGTTGCACGGTCACCAGTGGCAAGTTGAAACTGACGGGGCTACCAAAAGTGAAGGTTTGAACGCCCGATGTGCGACTATGCTACAGAATTTCGAAAAGTTGCCATGTAAATTATGCGAAGTACAAAGTTAAAAACAAAACTCAACATGTAGTTTACTACTGAATTCTTAGTTTTGGAGTGGAAATTCCAAGCCATTTTAACAGGGATTTCACGAGCGATCCACATTCACAACATATAGATGCCATTTTGATTTTGTGATTGCCACGTGACTCTGAAAAAAAAAATCGAGGGCAACTTCATTTTGGGATGGGCCACTAAGAAATCAAAGAAACTGGCCAGACTGGCCACCAAGCACTGGGGTTCATTTTTCGCCCTGAATAGGTAGAAAGACTGTATTACTGTATGCAAATAAGCCAAAGGAGCAACATTTCTGCTTCCAAGAAAAACATTTAATCCAACAGATGTTCTTTGACTATGTCATTCAATTGCATTCCAAACATCCATGAAAAAACACAAAAAAAGGATTATGTACCAAAAAACAAACACTAAAATTAAATCATGTCCCACAACGTAAGCATAAAAGAGATGCTATAGCAAACACATGACAGGACAGGACATTTTACATGTACACTTTATGGACTTTGACACCATCACTGTTGCTTGAAAAGTAAACAGCTGACTATAAAACAGAAAAATTAGCCCTGGCATATGGAAAGCCATAACTTTCTTATGTGGTTGTTTATCATTATTTGGTGTGGTTTCTTCATTATGTTGTGTGGTCTCTTCATTATGTGTTGTAGTTACTTCATTATGTTGTGTGGTTCCTTCATTACGTGTTGTAGTCACTTCATTATGTTTTGTGGTTTCTTCATTATGTCTTGTAATGTGGTCCTGACGTGATGTGTTTTTATCATGATGTGGTGTAATAACTTCATTACGTGGTGTGATTTTATCGTGATGTATTGAGGTTGTTAAGTTATGTTTTGTGCACTTGTCATGATGTAATGTGGTAACGCTGTGATGTTGTCTCGTATCTTCGTTATGTGGTTTGATCATTACTTGATGTGGTTTGATCATTATGTGATGTAGTTTGATCATTACGTGATGTAGTTTGATCATTACGTGATGTGGTTTCGTCTTTATGTTTTGTTGACCTCGTTTCCGATACCAAGCTCTAGTAACCAGGCTTTACTCACTATCACGAACTGGTTAAACCGGTTTTTAGATGGGTCCCAGTTCTTTCTCTTCCCCGGTGTTAAAGACAACAAAATGGCGGAAACAAGCAACGATACTTTGTCAACTATACTTGATAATATGCACCTTGCGCATGTTATTGAGAACTTCCAGCGTGAAAAGGTAACTGTGGATCAAATATGTAAGCTATCTTCTGAAGAAATGGAACTTTTAGGTGTGAAAGATCGCAACGCAATGATGAATTTAAGGTTAGAGTGTTTAAACTACGGCAGCAATCCACCGCCAAGGAAACCAGGAACACAAGTGTGTGGCGCTCCCGAGTACTTAATTTCTAAGTCAGTTTTAGAGGGGTACCTGGAGGATCGCTTTAATATCAAGAACATTGCGTCGTTACTTTCTGTTTCAGAAAGTACCGTTTATCGTAGAATGGGTCGTTACGGCCTCAGTCAGTTGCAATTCACAGAAATAACAGAAGGTGAGCTTGATGAAGTTGTAGAAGAAATAACTAGGGAATACCCTTCTTGTGGAGAGGGACTGCTAAAGCAAATATTGGCATATTGGGGAATAAAGGTCCAGAGAATGAGGCTCCGTGACAGCATTCATAGAGTCGATCATGAAGGAGTCGAAAACAGGAAGAGAGGCCGTCTACGTCGAAGGACCTATAATGTTCAGGGTCCCAATCACTTATGGCACATAGATACAAATCATAAGCTCGTACGTTGGCATCTGGTAGTAATCGGTACTCGGGAGCGCCACACACTTGTGTTCCTGGTTTCCTTGGCGGTGGATTGCTACCGTAGTTTAAACACTCTAACCTTAAATTCATCATTGCGTTGCGATCTTTCACACCTAAAAGTTCCATTTCTTCAGAAGATAGCTTACATATTTGATCCACAGTTACCTTTTCACGCTGGAAGTTCTCAATAACATGCGCAAGGTGCATATTATCAAGTATAGTTGACAAAGTATCGTTGCTTGTTTCCGCCATTTTGTTGTCTTTAACACCGGGGAAGAGAAAGAACTGGGACCCATCTAAAAACCGGTTTAACCAGTTCGTGATAGTGAGTAAAGCCTGGTTACTAGAGCTTGGTATCGGAAACGAGGTCAACAAAACATAAAGACGAAACCACATCACGTAATGATCAAACCACATCACGTAATGATCAAACCACATAACGAAGATACGAGACAACATCACAGCGTAACCACATTACATCATGACAAGTGCACAAAACATAACTTAACAACCTCAATACATCACGATAAAATCACACCACGTAATGAAGTTATTACACCACATCATGATAAAAAACACATCACGTCAGGACCACATTACAAAACATAATGAAGAAACCACAAAACATAATGAAGTGACTACAACACGTAATGAAGGAACCACACAACATAATGAAGTAACTACAACACATAATGAAGAAACCACACAACATAATGAAGTAACTACAACACATAATGAAGAAACCACACCAAATAATGATAAACAGCCACATAAGAAAGTTATGGCTTTCCATACTGGCAGGTGAAACTGGGTCCTTTTCTAGGTTGGAATTTTAATTAAAGCCTTCAGTTCAAGAAACTGACAGCACACTGTCAAACCAGGAGAAAATCGACATAATGTACTTCGTATTTTAAGGCAATTTGGTATTTCAAATATTCCATAACCGAGATTCGGCTCTTATCAAATGTATAACCAACTTCCAAAGTTTTTGGTACTTATCAGATGAAACTATCTTAAAATTCATAAAGCGCATTATCTGGGAAAGAACAAGTGGAACAATAGTAACTAACAGAAGGGAATTAAAAAAAAGAAATTAGAATGGATCAAAACGTTAAAATTCTATGAACTGGATTTATGAAGACATTTTACAAAACAAAGAAAGTCTCAAGACGTTAAATAGACAGAAAAAGCGGAAATTTTAATTGTTCGTTCTTTGATGATGACGATGAAAAAATCTGATGTGATAAATGCTAACAATAAGACCCCGTTTTACAATAAACGGTAAAAAGATCTACTATTGGTAGCGTAAGCAAGAAAAAAATTAATGACAAATTCGAAAAGTCCACCCCACAACACGTATACCCAGGAATCTGCACAGACGCATGATAGCTCGAATCGATGAACGCTACCGAAAGCTAACATTTTGGTACGGAGGCAAGTTCTGTTTTCTTCAAAAATGTTTATCACTGATTCTCGAAAGAAAATCAAGACAAGGTGGTAGGCAGTAAGCCCACCTGAAAAAAATTCAGCTGCGATCATCGCGGCTTTCACAGATTTTCTTTGATGAGTACCTAAACTAAGCTTAAGTGAAGTTTCCCAGACTGAACAGATATCTTAAGCTACACTGACCTGGTCCATAAAAGTCTTTTCCTCTCGTAACATCAAAAACCCTGCCGTTTATCGCCAGAAGAACACGATTCTGCTTTACGCCATCGTATTCTAGCAACTCTTCTGGTGTGAAATCGCGTTTCTTCATGGGCCGAAGTGGTTCTTCGCGTGGTGGTGTTGGCAATCTACGTATTCTAGACTGTATGATTTTCCTTATTACGAAAACTACTGCTACCAAAAGAAAAATTTGCGCGGGCGATGACAAAGAGCTAATGAACTTTACAACTGAGGAAATCGCCGTATCAAGACCCATGTTGGCAAAGCTTTTCATGGGGACGACAAAGAGACGATTGCACGGACCTATGGGTAATATCAAGATCACATGCTTCCAGCGAAGGAAAAAACATAGGTTCGCAAAGGGGGCATATTCTGACAAATTGCTGCAGAGAAAATTGGTTCTGTCAGGCTTCTGGTTCAGATTTGGGTTCCAAGGGGTGCAAAATCATTGAGCTATCTTGCCCACAAGGGACCTCCAAGACGTTCCTGCAATTTGGTCTTTTGTCGGCATACGATACTATTAACCAAGCTTGCTCGGTCAAGATGTCTGTTTCGTTTCAGATTATGGAACAAAACTCGACCAATATCTAGCCATCTTGTCATCGCGCTCGGTCTATGGCCCGATAAGCAAGCTTGATACCAACTCTCACCCTAACCCTCTTATAATATGCTCACCCCAAGAATATGAGTAATCGTCCGCTTTAATTGGCTCTCTACTGTCAGGTCATTAGCTCATATGTTTGGCGGGATGAGGGATGACAGAAATTTTAACAGCGGGATGCGGGATGAAAATAGGAGGGCGGGACCGGGATATGCTCCGTTTCTTAGGCGGGATACGGGATGGGACGAGTATAGGTGGGATCATAATTTAGCTCAAGAATATTTATTTGCGTTATAAACGGGCTTGATTAATGAACCGCGCGTTAAATATGCCCAAGTCTTTGCCTTTCTTAGAAATGAGAGTATATTTCATTTATTGTTAAGGCTATAGATTACCTATCGGTTGAAATATGACGGTGAAATATAGTAACTTGGGTTCAACCAGGCGGGATGGGGATGCAAATGTTTATTGCGGCGGGATGGCGGGATGGAATGAAAAATAGTAGTGGGATGCGGGATTCGAACTGACTCGAGTACAGAAATCGGTCATGTAAACAGAGATGGATGGCATGACTTCTTGCTACTAGTTCAAACGAACTAAATTGAACAATGTCAAAGCAAAAGACACAGAATAAAGGGTTGAGAGCGTAAGCTATATCCAATCGGATGAGCATAATTAACTCAAACCGTATATCACGCACCATAAAGAAAGTCAAATCAATACAAAATCATTATTCATTTAACTCGGTACTTTTTATTCTGATTGGCCAAAAGCCTACATTGAAGTTATGATGACTCTAATACGTCACAAGATCAATGAAGTCATTATATTTTAAATCATGTCGTGTGTGACCGCGGTGCACGATTTTTAACTCGTGGATACGCGAAGCGTATTTGCGAGTTTTTGTGGGGACTCCGATATGCAAATTGTCACTCACTCACTCACTCGCTCACTCACTCACTCACTCACTCACTCACTCACTCACTCCAGTGTAGACACACTTCGTAATTAGTCGGATAGAACTCGGGGGCACCGATATGAAGACGACAATTGTCGTGACCGAAGTCACGGAAGTCTGTTGATGAAAGTTCACGCTGAAAGTGTATCGTACCGTTGCCAGAGTTTGTAATGATTTTGTAGCTTAAGAGGACGATTAGCGAGACCCTGTTAGGGGTAAATTTCGACAAGCAACATGGCCTTGAAACGGCGACATAAAGGACCTGAAATGGCGACGAACGACGAGCCGCTCACGGGAAATTACGACAACGACCTTCGACCTTCCGAAATTGCGACGTGAAAAGGTTTGAAACTCAGACGCGCGACATAAACAACCTCACTAACAGGGCCTCATTAGCGGTCTTACTAAAATCAAAAGGAGTTTAAATGTTTCCAGTTACGACAATGACCAAATTGGAGACTGAATTTCATGAGCCTTTTACTCGGCCAGGCGCTAAACGTGAACAGATGATAACTATCCGCTTTTCCGTCATCGACCGCCATCGACCGCCCCCAAGATTACAAGCAGTATATGAATTTCAGTTGGCTCGAAAGTGATCTAAAGATGAGAAAATCTCTTGCTAATGTAGTAAGCTTTGGTGAGAACTCATAGAGTGAAATTAGCACTTGAATGAGAACTTATATGAGCGAAATGAGTACTCGTTATTGAACGAAACTACTACTGAAAACAGAATAAATTGACGAATCCATGATGTGAAACCGAAGAACTTCTGTGGCCAACCTGGATAAGAAACATCGCATGTAGGACTTTTCTACTGATTTAAGTGTTAGTACTAACAGGAATGGAGTTGTAGAAGTATTGGGACGGCCAAGAAGTACGTCAACATTTACTTGTAAATATGGAGGCGGCTGCCGTGACGGAGAACCACGAAGGTTACAATGTAAGAAAGTCATTGAAGGGTTCGAAAACAGTAAGTCATGTAGAAAATGTATTAAGTGTTATATTATATACAATACACCACAAGCCGTTACAATGAAAAGTTTTCTGTGTATTGATTTCCGAATTTACCTTGAAGTGAACTAGATTGTGTTGAAGTAGACATGTTGGAAAAATAGGCTTACCTGTTTTGCTTAGTGTTGTGTGACTCATATTTACATTGTAAAAACAAGAAGTTATAAGGATAAAAACAAATATGTATTGCTGTATTAATGATGGCAAGTGGGATTTTTTTTAAGTGCAACGCTGAATATATATACCACTGATAACCTAAAATGAGATGGTAATGTAAATAAACTAATTTAACTTGATAAAGGATTGAGAGTCTTAAGGATTTTAAGATCATCACTAACATACTTTGCAAAAATGCAAGAAAGACTTGTTTGGTATGATTCGTCAGCTGGGCTATCCTACATGGTTTTGTTTATTATCAGCTGCAGAATCAAGGTGGATATTTCTGTTGAATACATCGAATAGACTTGTAGACAACAAAAACTATAATGATGATAAAATTGACAATGTCATGGCAACAAAATTCAGACCTTATTCAGAAGGACCCTGTTACATGTGTTAGAAACTTTGAACTCACAGACAGTGAGCAGCAGGATACCAGAACCGACTACATTTGGTTTCGGTGCCATTTAATCCTGTACCCTTATGTTAAGTTATCAAATTTTTTAACAACTGTATGCTTGCCACCTGCCTTATAACTGATGCCTAGTGTAGTCAAATGATTGGCGTCATGTACTCACTGTATGTTTATTTCAAAAAGCTACTCAGCTCCCTGGTCACTTTTATGTTGTGATTATAGATTATTAAAATTATCTTCAAGTTCATTCAATCACAACTCTGAAAAACACCTCGGTAATTTTTAAATTATTTCTTTTTTCTCTGTTTTGTAAACATATCCACGAGTTCACCATAGTCCTACTTTGATTGAAGATAAGCATGTAACCTTTGCTTGTTGGTCTTCTTTTCCTGACGCACGTAAACTTTACAACCACGCACAGAAGTAACTAATTCTTCTTTCGCGGAGCGATAGATGGAACTGACGGAATTAAAGAAAATAAAAGATTCAAGGACCGTTGACCCAGATACCAGTATCACAAGAAACAAAGAAACCGAGGGTACGGTCCTCCGCTACTAGTAAGAGTTCGGTATTATATAGACTAAATCAGGTGTACGTACGTGCATCTGTCCTTTAGACGCCAAGAGGCGCAAACGGAATCAACAAGCTAAGCTTCCTTCATTTCTGTCGGTCCATAGCAAGCCGTGAAGCTTGCCCCCAGTTGAGGCTCTAAGACTTGAGTTCAGCCTCAGCAGTTCTCAACCAGGTGGATTTCGAGCGGTCTCCTTTCGTTTTGCCCTCTGGTGTCCACATGTCTAAGAACGACTTTAGGGATGCCAGGAGCCAGGAGCCCATCACCAATCAATGGGTCATTATAAATGGGCTCGCCTGGGGATGCTTGTAGATTCCCTGCGGAGCACATGGCTGATCAATCTCCACCTTCTTTTCAGTTCTCTATGATAATTCGTAAAACCGTTACCAATCCAAGTTAGTGTTTGCATGAAATGTGTATGTACTGCAGAGCACCATACTGACATGTGGCAGTTGTAGACATCTCCATGGGGATAATCGTAAGCCGTAAAATGGGCCAATAATTTAGCTGTTAGGCGTTAACTGTAAAAATATTAAATAGTAATGAAAAAAAGTTCCAGCCACGAAAATAAATCAGTTTAACTTTTTTAAACACTGGAAATTAATGATCAACCATTTGAAAGAATGGATAAATTTGTAGGTTTTCTGTTTACCATAGGACAAATAAATTAACCATTAGCCGTAACTGAAAAAGCCAAAAAAATTGACCGTTAGCCGTAGAAGCCACCACACCATTGATTTATATAGCCGTTTTGGGGAAAACATACCGGCAGAAATTGCACCTGACGTGAGAAATCAAAGTGCCTTAAGCTTAGCATTTCAGACCAATCACTTTAACCAGAAATAAACCAAAGCCTATTAGGCCCCCATACTGCCCCCCCTGCCCTCCCCCCTGCTCCCCCTGCAGCGTCACTAACTGTTTCTAGGGTCCACAGACAAAATAAAGTCCCTTACACAAGCTTTGATTACAGACGGAAACAACTGAGATGTGAAATTAAAGCAAAAAAAAAAAAAACAGAGATGTTTAGTCTTAAAACCAAAATTCCCTAACCCTACCCCACCCCCCCCCCTCCCCGACAAAACAAGAGCACCAGTCTCACAAAGACAACATGGCTTTACGCCAAAAAAGTTACCTTGAATTCTGCAGTTAGGTTCTTTAAGAAACACCTGGATATATGTAGCGTATTTGGTGAAACAGGAATAAGGACCCCAACTATGGGAGGGGGGGGGGAGCAATGCCTTAGTTATTACCAAATTAAAGGTTTCTTTGAAATTTGTCCTTTTTTACGATAACATTATTAAGGGAACTGCCAGACATGTACATTCATACATTCATTTAATTTAGAAGTTCCTATCAATGCATCAGCATATGTTTTTCAAACTACGTAGACTCATATCTGCGTGAACTCGGGCTCCCTTAGAAACGCTAGTCATCTTCGCAACTCTGCACATGAAAGCGTACAGGGACTGAAAACATAGACGCAGCGTATATTAATTGCGAAACACCAAGAGTTTTAGCTAATAGTGCTTTACCAAGTGTAAGATCTCTTACTTACTTACTTACTTACTTACTTAATCCTCGTTGTTCCTAGTGGAACATAGGTCCTCAACTAGAGCGCGCCACTTAACCCTATTCTGTGCATTGTCTCTTTGCTTCATTCCACGTCAGATGTTTTCTCTCCAACTCTGCCATTCTCGTACGTCGCCAGGTGTGCTGGGGTCTCCCTCTCTTTCGCTTCCTCTGTTGGTAAGATCTCTTGATAGCCATAAATTGAATTTTGTTTTCATTTTTCTGATTCTGGTGAGGAAGTTAGCTTCCATTTTTTTTTCCATGTTGTAAGATCAAAAAAGTTCCTAGAACTTTAATTGGGTCTACTGAACTCTCGAATTCCAATTATCTTGGATTTTTTATTTTTCTCTGATCTCAACCACATCGCTTTGGTTTTTTTTCTTGTTTTAGGCCTAAAGTTAAATACTTTTAAGGTTTTCATTGTGAAGTTCCATTCTATGATATCAAATGCTTTTTTAAAAACGACAAAAAGAAAACTTCCTGGAATATTCCTTGAGTCTGTGTATTCTATCAAGTCGTTTAAAAGTCTGATGTTTTGACCCATAAAACGCGTTTTAACAAACCCAGTCTGATCGGTGTGAATTAATTTTGGCAGGTAATTTTCTATTCTTACTTTCCTAAATGTTTGTAATCAACATTTAGTAGAGATATGGGTCTCCAGTTGGTTAATTTATTTAAATTGATAGCGGAGCTCCACAGCGGCTCGAAGAGCCGCAGAGCGGAGCCCCATAACTACCGTGCGAGGATAGAAATTGAGAAAACCATGCGTTTTGAGTTTTCATGGTCATTGTGACTAGCGGCATGGCTCGCGGGCGCGTGCGCCTAGCGACGACGACGACGACGACGACGACGACGATGTTGCCCCAACATGGCGGCCATAGAATCGGCCATAGTCATCTGGGATATTTAGAAGGTTATAAACCGAAAGGAGGCTTTGTTTTTCGCGCGCTTTTCGCGGCTTGCCGCGGCTACACAACCTACAGCCAGCAGTCTACAGCAGTCTACAATGTTTTGCTGAAGAAACGGATTTTATTCCATAGGTACTGCGATTTACTCCTTATAAATCTGTGTGAGAAAAATAGTCTGTAAAAAACTAGAAGCAATTTGATTGGTTGGACCATTTTCTTCACTAGTGAAAAAAAGTGGTCCGACCAATTCACTGTTCATAGAGGTGGGATCAGTTTTGGCGCCATCAACTCGGCAAAAAGTGAGCAATAACGGCTTCTTCCTCAGCTTCTTCTTTGAGAAATTCTACGTTTGCAGATACAGCTTCAGTCGAGGACTTCATACAAGATCAAGAAAATAAAAATACGAATAACAAATCCGAACAGCCCGTCGCTTCACTGAAAGAATTCTTGACGTTGAAAGGCGAATCAAGGTCCGTAGAAGAAATTCCTTCAAACGAGCTCAATTCAGTACATGAGTGAATTTGTCCGGTAGCAGTGGGAAAGAAGGAAAACAAAGATTATGAGCCAAGTTCGCTGCGTTCTCTCTTTCGAAACGGTTATTTGAATAAAAAAGCTATGGATTCAGCATCTCAAAAGAAGTGGTGTTTGAAAAAGCAAGAGCCGCATTAAACTGATCAAAACAAAAAGGTAATTTTACATTGTATTTCCCGTACACAAGACATTCCTGAGTAATTCACGAGTCGTTTTAAAACGTTTTTAACTGTCATTGGTTCTTATACTTCTAGCGACATTTCCAACAGTGTTTAAAGTAGAATTTTCCAGTTCGTGCAAGTAAATTTTGAACGCATTTTTAACTTGACTGTCATGTTTATTCGGTATGCTCCAAAATAAAGCCTGCTAAGTGCGTTTTGCACCTTGTTGTGGTATCTTGATTTTTCTAGCCCAGCGTGATTCATGATCAGTTAGTAGTATTTTGTAAGGAGTAAATCTCAGTACCTAAAAAATAAAGAAATTAATTCATGGTTAGTTCGCCCGTACCATTTTTCTTCACTCGTTGTGAAGAAAAGTAAACTCACTCGTTCGCTGCGCTCACTCGTTCGTTTTCTATTCTTCACAACTCGTGAAGAAAAATCGTCCGCCCTCACTAACCATGAAGTAATCTCTATATTCATAGCGGTTTTGGAGGAAAAATTTTCTTCCTACAAGTTTTCAAGCGTTTTTGGAGGGACATAAGCATAAAGCTGAGTGTCTATTTCTCCGTTGTTAAAGAGCTGCCTAGCTGCTTTTGGTGTTGCTTTAAAACTATTATAATTTTGCTGACCAGGTAATGGTTCTTCCGTTGAGTCGCGAGCTAAATGTTTTTTTTTTTGACGATTTATTTGAGCTATCGGATCTTCTTTAAGTAGTTGCGTACACCAGGCGTATTTAATAACTTTAGTGACAACATTTTCAATGTGCGAGGGTCTGTGTGAGGAGCTCCGCTTTTAGGCTTGCCTAAATCTATTTAATATCCCTTTTTGGAATTAATGTTACTATTCCCCTTCTTTAAGAAACAGAAAGGGAACCCTTCTAAAGGCTTCGTTAAATGAGCAGATCTTTCCAAAGGAGATTATAGAAAAATATATTAATGTCTCAAATATATTAATCTTTATCGAAGTATTCATGGAGGCCACCAAAGAACTTAACGCTTCGAAAGAAAATGATCTTGACTATGTGCTCCTATGACTCATTCTACGCGCGCGCATAATGAACACACATGCGCTGTAAACACTAGGACGATTTGTGACTGAACGCACAAAAAAAATGAAGCCGAATTTATATATGCCTCGGGCATTGTTTCGGAAGAAACCCGAGTAATTACTGAGTTTTCTCAGAAGCTGGCGGTGTCATGTTGCGTGACATGTAACACCTTCTTTTCAGTTAGGATTGGTTAATGGTTTCTTCTTCTATGTGTCTCTTTTTTTATTCTTATGTTGAGAATGTCTGGCGAAATAAACCGGCCTTTTATACGCTGGACTGAAAAACTGACCCAAACCTTATAAAACTGCAAAAAATCAGTGGGAAGAATCCCATGGCTTTTAGGGACGGACCATTAGAAATATGATGGGGGGGGGGGTGGGGAATTTTGAGCTTGCAGAATTTTTTTTCGCTCACTGCTTGTGCAGGAATCTTTTTTCAGGTGAACCCCTCTGCACGAATTTTTTTTCACTACGTGTGAAAAAATCACAATTGGACCTTCCTTCTGCACGAATTTTTTTTTTTTACCTTCTTCTTTGCATGAATTTTTTTCTTGGGATTTTCCCTTGCATGAATTTTTTTTTGTTTTTTTCTCCCCCCCCCCCCTCCCATCACTTTTCTAATGGTCCGTCCCTTAAAGAATTATAGCCGGACCATGTTATTGCCCCTTTTTTGATCTTTTTAACTATTGGATGAAGAAAAGGGAGTGAACAAACTCCGCAGTATTTCTCTCTCGCTCCGCCATCGCCGGTAGCCGCTTTCGTCGATCGTGCTTGCACAAACTGTTGGGCATATTTAAGTGGTGAAATTAGCACCGCCGGCGTAATATGGCTTCTTTCGGCTTTTACGAAATGCAAAAGTAGCAATTTTTTTGTTTCCAAACATGCTTTATTGTGTTTATTATTTAAAACGTTTTAAAAATGTTGGCTCTGGCTGCTTGTGGTCGGTATGGTCATGTGGGCTGACTGAGCTCCACGATCTCTCAAGACGTTCAATCATTGGAAACCGTACACAGGAAAGTATAGTGAAATATGTATCCCTGATACAAATAACGTATGTATTTGGGAACGAATTATTAAACGTTGCTAGAGCAATGATATGTGATGAGTTTATTGAGCGCATCCTTAGTTTGACTATTTGATGAATATTAATTGTGTTATATGTAGAAAAATTAGGCTGAAGAATCAGAGCTACGAGAAAACGTATAAGACCTGGCGACACATTACTTAATGGATGTCTACTAAAAATAACCTGCGTCATTCTTAGGAAAGGGTTTTCTTTTGTTCTACATGTTCTGTCTTTATTTTGATTTAAAACAAAACCAAGAAGCATAATCTTGGTAGGAGGCATCATTTAGCCAAAAATTGGGACCACTTGTAGAAGCATAATATGGAACTTTTACGAGCACTATCGACAAAATTTCAATCGCTGGGAGAGACCAATTGTCTCCAGGCCGGGGGGGAGATGGCAGCAAGGAGGGATGGGAGGAAGGGAGGGGTTTACAATGTAATAGTAAGAATATCTCTACTCCTTCTTTTACAGGGAGAACCAAATAAGTACGTCATAGTTTTGGACGTGTGTACAGTACTTGTTCAAAGAGGCTGAAAAATTCTGGTAATTGTGACGGCACAAATGTAAGCTTTGCAACAGAACGTGCAAATTATGTGCAACTTGTGGCCATTGCGTAAACTAGACTATCCAGATCCCATGCATGGGGTTTGACGAAGTCCTGTATTAGCGAAAGTCTTGGAGAACTTTCTACAATGGCAAGACTCCTGACAATGAATACTGTTAGCGACGAAGATAATAATGTGAAGAAAACGGACTACGAGAAATGATTAACCGATGCTTTATTACTTAACTAAAAGCCTTAATCGACCACATTCAATTATTAATAGCTCCGTCGGTTAAAAAAGAAAAAATGAAAAATTTGCTCTGATAGAGTTAAATTAATTGTTATAAGATACATAACTGTACACATTATTTTCTGTGATTTTTGCCATAACCCAAAGATATCCGAGAACATAAACTTAAGTTAACGACATATCTATCCATCTATCTATCTACAAAACAAGCTCGATGAAAAATGCCTGCTGTTGATGGGCTTCTGTACATGTGATAATAGATCGGGTAACATTTTTGGGCAAAAAAATATCGACGATTAATAAAACCTGACGCTGCCTAGTTCGCCATATTTGGAATGTCCTCCAGTCCATAGATAAAATCGTTCAATTGCCTTATTAGGAGTGACACAAACGAAAAGGAATATGGAAACAAAAACATCCTTTTAAGCTATCTTTATTATTTTATTCGTCTAGTTTTATTCGTCAGAAACTGAACTGTGAAGAACCGTACTCAACCCATGACCTGTGCGGACTAAAAAACAAAGCACGGTTCTTAATAAACCAAATACGTACAACTTGACTCAAGCACGGGACGATTTTATCGAAGTCTTTGAAGGTGTCGCAGAGGAGCGGTGTTTCAGCAACTTTCGGACCGATATTTAGAAGCATCGAGGACAGCATAGTTAGTTCTTATCCGCACTCGCTCACTTCCGATCTTATAAGGTTAAAGAAACAAATCTCCGGGGTTTTTCCTTACAAGTGGGATATACTGGAAATTACCTGTCTGAAGAAGCACATCATCTTGCTTTCTGCGATTGATTTCAGGTTCATACTCTATGTTCCGTTTATTTACATCTCCAAGCAGGGCATAGATTCCTCAAACCATTTCAAACATTTCTCCATCCAACGACGCAGACATATTCTTGACAGCAGACCTATTGTTCTAGTTGTCCCAAAGTTACGGAAGCACAATTCTCTTTATATGGGTTGATAATTTATCCAGTACTAATGCCAGGGTTCGTCTAAAAACTTCCTCTTTGCCGATGTGAGCCAGATGCGGACTGACAGATGTTTAGCTGATGCCGGAGTGGTGGGGGATCATATTTAAAACTAAAATGTCTGTCAACCCTTCTTGTACTTGGGCAAAATAAGAAAATAACACTGAACTTTTCTTACCAATAGTTTCAACATTGTACGTCTAATTCTCAGCCAGCAGCGATGAAAATGACTTTGATTGTAGTATTGTAATTCGTTGCCTACATTTGTTAATGCAAATGTCCTTGAATTCGGAATGAAGTCTCAAAAGTATAAGCCGAAAACCGTGAATACGATACGCTACAAAAACTTCTCCGATTTCCCTAACCCAGCCAAAATTCTTGTGGCTCTGCTCAACAAAAAAGATAAAGTAGTTTTATCCTCTTAAGTCGCCAAACGTGATTGATCTCATGGCCAAATATACAAGTCATCTCTCGCTTTACGTGGAATAATTTACATGCGGTTCAAGACTCGTAAAAGTAATATTAAATGTGTCTGAAGTCAAAATATAACAAGTCGAATTAGACAAACTGAGTGACTGAAGTCAAAACAACGCAATATTTACGGTCGTAAACAATTCACATAACTGCGATGTCGACGAATGCCACGAAAAAGCAATCATCAATGCAAGAATAGGAGTATTCTTTCAGAAAGGGGTTTTGTTGTCTTCACTGGCTTGCTTCCAGGAATCCATGACCTAACTCGCTACAAATTATTTGACTTGCTCGCCGAAAGTGGAATCCCCGACGCTTCCGCTAGATTACCTACAACCGGATTAAAGTCTCCTCTCCATAATTCCATCAGCTGTTTGATAACGTAACTGAGCCGCTCTTCCGTGCGAAACGACCACATTCAATTATTTTAATAGCTCCGTCGGTTAATGAAAAAAAGCGAATTGCAAACAAGACTTCGCGTTTTCAGATGTCCAAGATATGGTGGTGTTTAGAAATGGCAAGTCCCACGTGAGTTTGGCTCTAAGAAAACACGCCCAGGAAAGGACGCTTTAAGACCGACGGGATCCAAGACCGGATCGAAGTCTTTCCTGGCATCGAGGGTGACTGGTGACAGATTCCACCACACCTTAGACTATCATTTGCTTTGCTCTATTTTTGTCCCACTTAGTGTCAAAAGTAACACCACAGCCTGAGCATACAGCCGCATTACTTGGAAGGAACGACGAGAAGCGGCTCTATTCGCTGGCTAGTAATACCACAGTGCTTGCCTTTTCGATCCAGGCATCTTAAATACTTTCTTCGAGACGTGCAGGGTCTCCAAAACATCGCTAACTTTTTGGGCTCAGGTACACCACACAATCTCTCGAAAAGCAACAAACCCTGGTGGTTGGGGTACTAATCATGTTGCCTGCTAACCGATATTTAAGCCTTCCCACACTAAATAAATAACTGCAAAGGTGGAAGAAAAGCTTCTCTCCACATTTTGGATGCCGGCCAACACTAAAGAAATTTACAGGTACTGTATGTGCTATCAAGTTTCATTCAATTTAAATCCGTGGTAGTTATCGCAATTACCCGAGTTCACTTTCAAAACGCTCCAGGAAAGGAAACTCGGGTTGCCAAGAACTCAAGTCTTTCAACAGACAATCCCAATTCACCCCAAATTCACGCAAGTTCTGCCATTTTTAAAGGGGCTCGGACGTTTGCCAAATTATTTGGAATATTTAACTCAATCAACCAAATGCAAAACAAAACAGCAAGCAACCAAGATGCAAGCAATCGGGAAATCATGCAAATTCCACCACAAACCGCTTGATTTGATATTAAGTTCAACAATGCGCCAAGCATCACAGAATCAATTTATCTGTCTTATACTAATTGTACGTCCATAACGACATTCACCCACCCAAGACTGCCATTAAGTCTCGACAAAGTGTGCCAATACAGTTCTATAATTTCACACTTGATCGGGTCAGTTGTACTAGTGACATTTTTCTCCCGTTAACTTTTTTGACTCCGCAACAACAGGGCACTTGTTCTGCAGACGGTTATCTCGCTGTTCATCTTAACCCCGACATTGAGGTAACTAACGACAGCGCTTTTTTGTCCTTTAAGAACTACTCAGTCTGTTCTTCAGGTGCTAGATTTGTGCATTCATTCGTTCTGCGTTAATATTTAAGCTCCTAGGCCACCAAAAGAATGGCCAAAAATTTTAACCAAGCACGGTCCTCTACAAAACCTTACGTTGCATTTCCAAACACTGAACAACACAAGTTCAATATTCAACTGTTTATTTTTAAATGGTGCAAAAATACTTCACTACTACATGTTTGTCTACCAGAAGAAAGTGCGAGTGATCTCATTTGCATAGTCTCGTGTCACAGTCCACGGTGCAGTTTCGATCCATTTGTGTAAATCGCCTTCCATTAATTCGCGCAACATATCATCACTCTACTACAGTCGAGACTTGAGTTCTCTGACGAGGAAATTAACACTATCCCAGGTAGAAGCAAAACACATAAATCCACAGTTAAATTTCACGAAATAAACATGTCAGCAAAATTTAATAGTATTCTCTCTTATTTCCTTTCCTCAGCCGCTCTTTTCTTGATCGATCGCTGAAACAACAGAAGGAGAATAGGGTGTGTCAGAGAGCATCCAGGAAACCAAGAACACATGCTTGATATTTTGTGAAATATCTTAAAACTCCAAATTCAATCTCGCCCGTGTTGGCTTCGCACTGAGAAGGCAAACTTCAGATCAAACCACATGCTTCGTGGAATTCGATAGTTGGATCGTATCCGCCTGAAAGCCAGAGCGGACGACACACCCCTAGGAAAACGCAAATTTAGCCCCTATCCATCCAATTCTTAAAAACTTTGAGTGCATAAAATAAATGGCAACCAGACAATGGAGTCAACAACACCTACTTTCTTTCGTTGGAAGCGGGTTTTTCTCCTGTGTCTCGGTCTTCTTGAGCTTCGTCTTGTCGAACTTCGTGACCTCAGATACGTCTGGTTTGTCCGACATTTTGCCTGATGCTGGCAAAAGGAAAAGCCAATGAAAACCAAATTCCTTATGATGCATACAAAAGCACGCTATTCTAGGCTAGCTGGATTGTTGAGGATTAAATAATAAATTTAAATAACTAAGACTACTTCACCTATATGTCTCCGTCTCCCTCGAAGTTCTTACCGTAGTGAGTTGCAAAGGACTGCTGGGCTCTTTATTCGCACACTCGTGTCAATCAAAGTGTGATCACGTGGGATTTAAGGAGGACAGATGTCAACTTCGAATAACAAGATTCTTCACTGCCATCACGAAAACAATTTACAAACAAAATGACGCTTTGTCTTCTATAAAGCTAAGGAAAAGGACAATACTTTTCATGAGGGAAGAGGAATTGGCTTATTTGTGCCTGACTGCGACCGAAATTTGGTATCAATAACAAGAAAAAATGTAGAAATTTTTCCTATAATAGTCAAACAGTCGGAGGGTGGTTTACTCCGACCATGACCCAATAGTTAACTTTTGTTGAAAGAAGTTATACCTGCCGTGACAATCAACGTCAATACATTTACACAAATTACCGGGAAAGTCAGGGACTTTGAAGGCAAATCCTTTCTTTACTATACCAACTTAATTTCAAATAGGATTCTATGCCTCTTAAATTTACGCTTTTGGCAGTACTCAGGGGCAAAACGCCGTTAGAGCTACGAGATGAAATTCCTGTTTTCTCCTTTCATCTCAGTTGTCAACCACGTGGGTCGTCAAGCAGACGTAAATTACGTCATCCTAAGCAACCGCTGATGGTTAGTAATAAGAACTTTGAGTTTGATCAACAGGAGCAAGTTCTTCTCTAGTTGTTGAAACTGACTTAGCGGTAGAAAAAGTCTAATGTACTCCATTTTTGACCCTTAGAGAATACCTGGGTTGGGTAATCTTGGCAAATTTTCCGTCTAGTCTCAAATTTTCGACGAAATTTCGTGAAGTAGCAACCAGAAACGATTGATTACTCAGGTGAGTCGTTCATCTGCGTGTGCGCAGATGACGTCGACTTTGTGCATACAATAATACACGCCATCTTTGTTCATGCGGCCGTTTTCGTATTTTCTTGTTGTAGTGGAAAGTTTTGCGTTCCCTCGCTTTTCCAGTTTCAATCATGGGGATGGGAACGACTATTCGAGATGATGCTGGTAGGCAAACGTGGTTTTGTGAAGTTCAGTGTTTGTACCACGAGCGAATTGGCGATTCACCATAACCCATTCTCTCTCTTCTCTGTTTTTTACTAGTTAGTTTGGTCGATCTGGCGCATCGAGAATATCAAGCAGGGAATTATGACCGCGCCGAACAAATCTGTATGCAGTTATGGCTACAACAGCCTGATAACACGGGAGTTTTACTTCTTTTATCCTCGATCCACTTCCAGTGTCGTCGATTGGACAGGTAAACTGTTTTCTCTTGCGTACGTACTTGAATTTCCTAATCCAACCGATTTCTCGTGATCGATTTCTACAGCATTCGTCTTCTTGACTGTTGTAGGTCGGCTCACTTCAGTACCCTAGCCATAAAACAGAACCCTCTTCTCGCCGAAGCCTACTCTAACTTGGGCAACGTCTACAAAGAGCAGGGACAGCTGAAAGAGGCCCTCGACAACTATCGCCATGCTGTAAAGTTAAAACCCGACTTCATTGATGGCTATATCAATCTAGCTGCTGCTTTGGTTGCTGCCGGAGATCTAGAAGGAGCTGTTCACGCTTATGCAACAGCTCTACAGATTAATCCAGTAAGTGAATACTACATGTATACTCAACTTCTGATCTGGCGTTTTACGATGTGACATTCTTATTAGACCCGTTTTATTCCGATTTAAAATTAAGAAATTAATGTTGTGTCGCTGTATGTCAGTGGAATTGTTTTTCTCAGTTTTAAAGTGTTCAAACTCTTCGAAGTAAGTTTGTTGTGCTACGCACCGCAACGTTCGACAACGGATGCTAGGTATACCCCGGGTAGTTTTTTTGTTGTTGTCGCATTTTCGTACCTCCTTTCAACATGCAAGATGTAGAATATTTAACAATAAAAATGATTGCACGTGTGATGCAAAAAAAAAAAACGTGCTAAAAGTGGATATTTCGCTCGGTACTTCCTAATCCCATGCGTGATATTTTGAGGTGTCATTTCTGGACTGCAATATTGCATTATTTTACGATGATAACAAATTATTGGCATTGCTTTCATAACTAGAAACTTAAGACTGGCTATTTCATTTTCTCCGAAACACGAAGTTTGCATTTAACTTTTTTTGCAATTATTTAGTTTTGAAATATCGGACACGGTAAAGGCGGTGTTTAATAGCATGCTAGGCTAAGAGATATTTGCATAGCTTAGCGTACGTTCCAACTTGAATGTCGGGTTGAGCATCTCTTCCATTTTCCTTGTCACAGAATGTTTGTCAATTGAATAGAGCGCTCACTGCCCAAGCTTTTATAGGGTACTCATATCTGATAGGGTACAACTTCTACAGCTGTACGTGATGGATTTTTTAAGGAAATGAGGCTATTCATTTTGACGCAAGTTTTCTGTGCTAATTCGCATAATACCGTGCATCTGTTTTGCATGTCATTGAAGGAGAATAGAGCCAATTGTTTAATGACATCTTCAACAATACATACAATACATGCAAACAGGTTTGTTGGGAAATTGGGTGTATTGTATTGATGAAAGCAAACATCCTTACCAACTGATTCACCTTTTTAGGAAATAAACATATTTCTAGACAGTTATGTCATTTGTATTGTATTCTGCAGACTGACTGGGTTCGAGTAGTCACACAGCAAGTCCATTTATTATCAAATTCACAAAAGTAACTTACAAAGGAGTTTTTGAAACTTCCTTAGGCAGGGTCCTTCAGAAGCTCTGGTGACCGGCAAAAACCGCCGGCTATTTGTCACCAACACACTTGCTACTCAAAGAAACGAGTTTGTAAGAGGGATGTTAAAAATAAATCCACTGTAGTTTGTTTGATAAAAACAAACCCTTGGTAGTGACAAGATAAAAAAAAAATGAAGTCAAATAAAAACATACTGATATCGTTGGGCCACATTAATAATTTCCGCTCTTAAGTAGCAGAATGTTTATTTAGTGCCCTTCCAGATTTAAATTTTCTTAGGTGAGACCCTCCCATACCTGCACCAAGCGAAAGGTGCTCCACGCCCTTAAACCCAGTGCTTTCTACTTTTATTTCCTTGCATCATACTTAAATTTTTTTGGAGTACCCTGCTTAGAGGAATAACGGCCAGATTTAAATACCATGCCTTATTCATTATGCATGCGCAATCCATACTGTTTTGTTCTTTGAAATCAAGAAGTGTTTGCTTGTGCACATTACCCTAATTCACTACCCCAATTAAGCTACAGCATGCATAATAAAGTATGGGATAATTCAGAAATCTAGCTAGAGTAACTTTACTACCAAGATGTTAAAAGTTTGGCATAGTGAGTTCACAGTGCTTGTTCTCTCATTTTTTTTGTCATTCTCTTTTAGGATTTGTATTGTGTCAGAAGTGACTTGGGTAACTTGCTGAAAGCTCTAGGGCGACTAGAAGAGGCCAAGGTAACTTAGCTGTCAGTGACTAATGAAGGTGGCATTCATTTTTGTAACAGGCCTTTCATTTCGCCTGTTTCTGTCCATGAATGTAGCCTTGACAAGGTTTGTCAGTTGTCTTGAAATCTGCATTATAAGATCAGTTGGGGTGACTTAAACACATTTTAGTAATTGCTGACAAAATTGGTGACATTGTTAAGGCTGGCAAGTCATTAACAGTTTAGTGCCAGAGTAAACTTGCCAGTATCCAAAGTTGTACACCTCAACTGATTGTAAAAACACAACGTACATGTGCAAACCCTGAAGTTAAGGGTATTGTCTTCAGCTGAGTGTGCTCCATGCCAAGTTTTGTTTTTTCATGAGAGTGGATTTCAAATAACTCTGCACAATGACTGAGAATTTGCTTGCATCAAATCTGATTGTTATTCTTAAACACAGTGCAGTATGCTAAAAGATCTTTGTCTAGTCTGTTGTTTGGATTGAACTAAAAATGTTGCTACACTGGCTCAGTTTTCTGTATTTGTATCCTGTGGCTACACATACTTGAAACCACTTACAACTTCTGCAGGGTGTTAGAAATTCTCTCTTTTTGTATTGGTGAGGTCATTAGAGCAGGTTTGGTTTGATTGTTGGAAACTCTGGTCTTAGGAATAGTCTAGATGACACATTGGCATTGTAACTAAGACTGAACTTAAAGTTTTCTGTGCAAAAGCAGGCAACATCAATGGTTTGTTGCATTGTTGATTTTGTGCTTGTTTGTTAAGTACTTAAGCACTTGTTGACAACACTCACCTGCTTCCTGCTCTATTGAACTGGCAACTTAGATGAATTTTTCTGTTGTCTTAGATTCGAAATCTTTGTTGTGTGCCTTTTAAAGACTAACACAGCTGTGTTTAGTTGCTTGGCAGAGCTATATATTACGTTAAGGGTACATGACCCCTTACTCCAAGCATAGACACAGCTGTATAGGTCAGCCTGGTAGAGTACAAGTGATCAGTCGAGCCTTTGGGACTCTCTGGTACACTGAATACAGATCCCTAACATTCAGTCTTCCCTTGTTTTCCCCTTTTGTTATCTCTCCCAATAAACTTATACAGGGTATGGTCTTGTTGGAGTACACCGGCTGAAAGGCACCATTCGCAGAAAGATGAACTTCCAAAAGCACGTCTTTCCCCTATCCCAACTTGCTTTCCCCAATCTTTCGTGCTCGCCCAGTTTTGCTATCAAGGACTTCTCAAATACAATCAAAGGCTATCAACAAGCTCTATTAGTTTTGGTATGAGCGTGATTTTCACTTTGGAAATAAATTATTGAGTTGAATAGGTTAACAATGCAATGTTTTGACATGCCAGTTGAAAAGTTTGCACTATTGTTCAAGACAGCGATAGAGTTTGCATGCCTTGATTGTTGTTTGAGGTGGCTGCTTGCATCCTGTTCTCTTAGTCATGAGGTTGATCTCATACCTTGAAAAGAAGAAAGTCTCAAGTACATCCATTCAACACATTGTCCCAATTAACAGCATAGCACTGTTGCTTTATTATTACCTACTTACTTACTGAAGCCAAAATGATGGCACCATGCATGTTAATTCCAAAAAGAGAAGTAGAAAAGCTGGTAGAGTGCTAGCATGACATAAAGAATGTGCTGTTCATCTTGTCTTTTCACATCATTACATAGAATAGAACCCAGATGTTTGTACTCAGGGCAATCATTGCTTGTCATTGAGATGAGCAGTGGTGGTCTGCAGTGTTCACAGTGGCTTGAATTGTATCTCTAGAGACCAAAGACAGTGGCCAGTTTGGCATAGGCTGCGTGAAATTTGTGCCATGTGGGTCCAAAGCCTCAATATTTGTACAGTTGTGGCTCCAAAATTCATTGATTTCCATTCCAGATTGCAGTGTAGCGAATGTTTAGCCCTCTGTCAAACTTAAGCCACAGACCTGTTTCTTTGATCTCTACCATGATTGTGTGTTAAGGCAAGACTAACTGTACATTCTAGCATGTAGTGCTGATTTGCAACTGGTTGCTTGCTGTGTTTAGGGACAACGTGTCGTGCCAGCTAATGGATAGTATACTAAGCATTGCATTTCAGCCAAGATGAGCAAACAAGAGCTCAAAGTGTCTGGAGAAATAGAGGAAAATCTCGGAATAGTATTGCGTTGTATGAAAGGATGAGAACAAAACCATGATTGTGTCTTTTTGCCTCTTGCTGTTGCCACTTGCTTTTCTTGTGTTGTGTGTTTTGCCGTGTTTGTTGCATGTTTTTTTTTGGCTTTCTGCTATTACTCTCGCTGCCCTCTGACTTTTTATCGCTTGCTGTGCTTGCCCCCGGGGGTTTGCTCTCCCCTTTTTTGCTGCTCATGTGTAATTTTGAAAGGCGTGCTACTTGAAAGCAATAGAAACACAGCCCAGTTTTGCTGTGGCCTGGAGCAACCTAGGATGTGTCTTCAATGCCCAAGGAGAGATCTGGCTGGCTATTCATCATTTCGAAAAGGTGAGAAATTTGGTCAACCCTTAGGAACCATGTTTTTCTTAAGAAAACCCAGAACCTGGTGAATTCTATGGAGCTGTTGCTGAGAATGACTCCCACCGTGACAGACTAGGGACATTTTGATGCCAACATAAGAAAGTCGTTGCTTGACTCTACAAAAAGAGTGTTGTTTGCTTGTTATGTAGCATGCTCATAAAATTGAAGGAGTGAAAATTTTGATGAGTTCAAACAGCAGGTGTGTAGAAACCAATTTTTGTCTTCAGATGGCTGGAAGAAATGTTCATTTTTGGGCTCCAGGTGATTTGTGACATTTCGAGCAAAATTTGATGCATGCAGAATATGCAATAAGCCTTCAGTCCATTCCTTCCCTCTAATGCAGATACCAAAGAAAGTGATTTAGTTTTTTGTTTTGCATTGTTTAAAGAGCAAGATACTTGAATACAAATATGAATATTAATTCTTTCAGAAAGGCCAACTGTACTTTTTTTGCATATATTTTTTTCTTGAAGAAAGAAAAACAGGCAAAACAAAATGTTGGCTAATGTTTCCCTCATTATACCAAGCCTGTGAAGAAAATCAGAAATTTTGGTGCAAAAACCTGACTGACTGGTCAGTTAAACCTCAATCCATTTTTTGATCGCATGCTATAAGTGCACACGGTCACTGTATTATAACGTGCAAACATGTGCCTAGAACGTTCCTTTTGTTTCAATTCTGCAAATGAAAACAATGGTCCCGCTGTTAATGAGACATGAAGTTTGCATGCAGCTTTTATTATATCTGCAACCCTTGTATATGAGCAAACGCACGCTCTGATTGGTTCCCTACTCATAGTATATCAGCTCATATACCATTGGCACGGAAAACGGCCATCTTGGAGGGATGATTTCTTGAATTAGACAGGGAGAAATTCAAGTCAAGCTCAAAAATCATACACCAAAGAAATACTACCGAAGCAAATAAATATGGGATGAAATTATTCGACAGTAAGTGAGCAAATTATATTGCGAAATTGTTTATTACGAACGAAAGTGAAACTCTTACAAACAGCCGCCATTTCGAAAGATCTGTGAAGCCCGTAAACTGAGTTTTTATTTTATTTCTGCCTACTTTTTCCACTTTAAAATTCTTAAACTAATTTGCTAACTCGAAAAAAAATTGAGAAGTACATTAAAGAGATGTTTAAAAACGAGCCAGACTCGTGTTTGAAACTTTTTTACACATCGCCTCTACAATATGTCGGCTCGACAACAACATGCTTCTGTTCAAAAACAATAACAAAGTCAATTCTTGTCGTACAAACTAATTCCAGTGTCTCATAAGCGAGGGTTTAGAGATATAATAAAACAATTATTCCACTCAATCTTGTCGTATATGAGCTATAGCCAACTCGGCGTTACGCGCCTCGTTGGCTATTACCTCATATACAACTCGACTTCGTGGAATAATTGCTAAATATAACTGCCAGGATCTTTCAGTTGTTAAATATTGTTGATAGTTATTGTAATGATGACAACTGACTGTTCTGTTGCAGGCTGTGACACTTGATCCTAACTTTCTTGATGCATATATCAACCTTGGAAATGTGCTTAAAGAGGCCAGAATCTTTGACAGGTAAGTTGTACATGCTATCATTGTGAGTCTGTTGCTCAGGACCAGATGCTGGCCAAATCTTTTGGGCTGTGAAAAACTGGATTGCTTGTTTGACTTGTGAAACAATTGTTTGGTTAGAAACAAATGATTCCAAGGTTATACACTTTTGAGCATTTGCAGTGGAAACATATCATTGTACAGTGAAATGTCTAAATAGATCTGTGATTGCCTTGATTGATGGCACCAGATGCAGTGATATCCTCTGTCATTTCAGCATTCAGTTTAGTGAAGGAAACACTTTTGCCTTAAGGTCTCAGGGTGTTGCATTTTAGGATCAATGCATACAGGAGGGAAAGGATATTTGTTGAAATTCATGTAGCATTCTTGCAAATCTAGGAAGGAGCAGATTTTTCATAATACAGTGTTCTCCTTTTTATTTCAGCTCAACAGGTAATAGAGATTTTCAAACCTGTAAAACACTCGCCTAGTGGTTGAATTTTCAAGAATTTCAGGCCATTGCTGTTACAGGCGTTACATTTTACCAGTTACAGCCTGAAAAGGAGAACACTGTAATAGTGCCCTTTTAGAAATTGCAATCCTTGTCATCAACTGATGACCCTCTGTAACCCTTTTTACTTCAGAGCTGTTGCTGCATACCTTCGTGCCTTGAATCTGAGTCCAAACCATGCTGTTGTCCATGGAAACTTAGCTTGTGTCTATTATGAACAAGGGTAAGCGTATTTGTTAGCAATTTAGAGTAACCCAGTGAGTCTGTTTTAAAGTTACCGTATGTGATTTTTTTCCCTTTTCATGCCATGTATGTTTGTAAATTCGCCTCAAGCTGATAATGTCAGCAACTCTCACTTTTCAGTTAGCATTGTATGGAGAAGTTGCACATTAACCATTATCATTATCTCTTAGATTGATTGATTTAGCAGTGGACACATACAGAAGAGCCATTGAGCTCCAGCCTAACTTCCCAGATGCTTTTTGCAACCTTGCAAATGCATTGAAAGAACAAGGAAAGGTTAGATGGCTCTCATTCACATTTTGGCCTCTTAATTACTTTCCTAGGTTAAGAGTTTTCTCCAGCAATACACACCAATATACCATATTTACTAGTGTATAAGGCTATCCTGTGTATAAGTCATCCCCTGATTTTTCAGGCCCAAAACTAGATTTTACTACTTTCTAGGTAGGTATTTTTGGAAAACCTATCTTGCATTTCCTAGAATTCTCCTTCAGCTAAATTTTATGGACATGTGAAAACCAACACTTCATTGTCAAATGCACTCACTCCCAAGTTAATCTGCCATGTTACTAAGCAGAGAAGTTCAAAGTGGGAAAAACGTTTTCTCTGAGCGGATTTAGAGCCTTATTCACAGGTAAGAGTCGGTTCTTTGTGACAAAATTGAGAAAGTGAGTATCTTTTTCAGTCATTGCTCCCTTACTCTGGAACAATTTACCAGATGAAATAAGAACTACAACATGCTTAAGTTCTTTTAAGAAAAGAGTTAAGACTTTTTTATTAAGCTGTTCTTTCCAGACTATGATGTAATTTCTGCATATTTTAGCAACCTTGTTAAGCGCTATTGTTTAATTAGTGGATAAATGTTGATGCATTTCAACATGAAGCTCTGATATGGAGAAACAGATCCCAATGTGAACGTACATTTTAAACTGTGCTGGTGTTTATTAAATGTTTGTTAACATCAAAAGGCAATAATTATGCTAATTATTTAACTGGTACTTGGATCTCAGGTTTTGACACATGTTTAAGTAGAGGGTAATTTTTCAGATTGATTTTTGGGTCTTGAAAGGTCGATTATACTCTGGTAATGATCAGTAGCACAATTATGACTCCACCTGGCGTTACAACTGGGCTTGGAATGATTTTTGCAGCACTTTGGTTTTCTTCATTTTTTCAATGTATTTTTAAGCAAGATCAATATTAAAACAGTTACTCTTATAATTATACAACTAACTCTAAATCCAATATTGGCAACTGTCCAATTTTTCTTAAATTGGACACCTATCCAATTTAAGTAAAATTGGACAGTTGCCAATATTGGATTTAGAGGTAGCTACAGTACTGGCCAGAGGGACTGCAGCATTACATGCGCGTAAATTGCATGTAAAGACACCGAATTACACGCAGTTTACGCGCGCGTAACTCGCAAATACGCACAGGTGCGTGTAAAAAAATACACGCAATTTTTTATAAAGTGCGCGTAAAATTTACGCGCAGTTTGAAAGTCAAGCTCATTAAGTGCGTGTAATGTATAACGAAGGAATTTGCTTCGATCGCCACGCGCGACGACCCGATCCGCCGTCTGGTCGTAAACATATCACCGGATTCTAAAAACATGTGAACATGAACTTTACTTTTAATGAAACTCTTTCTGAATGGGAAGATTTTGTTACATGTAACTTACAAAATTATCTCTGCACTTGTTTCCTGGTACTTGTTGTTGGATTAAAATAAAATCGCGCGTCTGTCTTGCTTTTCGTGCAAGATGAAATTCTATCCGAACGGAATATTTTGTCACAAATGTCGAACAATTCGGAATCGCCAATCGGTTTCTTTGCGTTCCGGGTTTCCTTTGAATGAAATTGTTGTGAATTTTACGTAGTCAAAAACATGTTTGGCAGGCTTTGGTTTTCATTTCAGCCGACAACAACAACGCCAAATTAAAATGTGCATTCCGCTTGTTGATGAGCCACCGCGGCAGCTGCAAACAGACCGAAAGCAAAGAGCCGTCGAGTCGGTCGGTGTTTAAATCAACTGATGTCGCATGTGACCGAACAAAATATCACAGGATTCTTAAAACATCAATCTTAATCTAAATACTGTACACTTAAATATCGTCACTTCCAATTACAAACTCTTTAGTTTCTCAACAAAGATGAAATTCTATCCAAACAGAATATTGTGGTGACGTGCTATATAAGTGTAAACAAAATACTTCTCCAGTTGACTCCCGATAACTCTACTGTATGTCGAACAATTCGATATTAGTTTCTTTGCGTTGCGAGTTCCTTCTCCGAGGCTTTGATCAAGATTTGTGACTTTCAACATTCCAACAAAAGTTTAGTGTAATACAAGATGTAGATTTCGAACAGGTCGTATTTGTAATTAAGAATAGGATATACCAGTATAATTTTAAATAAATGGAAATTGGAAACGATTCAAGTTGTGTCTTTTGAAGGCGTTGCGATCTGGCATAATTGTTAGAGTAGGGAAACAAATCAAAAACATGTCAACATTGGCCGGCGTGAACAAAGTCATTGGCAAGTTAAATCATGTAGTTTAACCGGCCATCCTTCGGATTTCGACAAGTTTCAACCGTGAAGTGAGGTGAAGTGTGGATTTTCTGAGATCAGAGTTCATGTTTCAGCTCACTTCGACGTCGTATGTTTTAAAATTAAAATATCTACAAAACGTATTATTTACATACAACAGCAAACACCAGTCGGGTAAACATGAACTGCAGTGAGCTACAGCGTATACCGTGCGGATGAAATTGTGAATGAAAGCGCAAGTAATTGCAGATTAAATCATAAGAATGGTATTTTCATTCATCGTAAATGAGAAAGATGACGTTCACAATGTTATACGACTGGGGTTTACGACGTTAAACTTCTTTCATCAGGCTGCAATTCTGTGCAATTATTTACATTAGGTTTATGAATTCCCAATGATGGCTTGTGAGTTACACGTACGGTAAAGGTCTACCGCAACATTCTTCACTTCGCTACCTGAAAAATACACGCAAAGTGCGTGTATGAATAACAAAGGATTTCTTTTTTCTTCGAAATACACGCAATTCACGTGTAATTGAGTTGCGTGTAAAAGTGCGCGTAAAAATTTACGCGCGCGTAATTTGCGTGTAACGCGCGCGTAAGGTCCCTCTTTTACACGCATTTCACGCGCGCGTCAGTGCTGCAGTCCCTCTGGCCGGTACTGTATATAATTAACAAATAACAGGACTCCGTGCTTGTCCAATTAAGAAAATGTTGGACTCGAAAATTCCTTGGAACACCAAATTGGACTCAGCCTGCGGTCTTGTCCAATTTTGGTGTTCCTCTGAATTTTCTCATCCAATATTTTCTTAATTGGACAGCATGGAGTCCTATTATATATACTTATTGTACTCTGAAACGCTGTAATGTACATTTTCTCATCTACCCATGATGCATTGTAGGTGTGGCTAATTTATTATTTTTTTACAGTTAACAAAATTATTAACATTTTTCACAGATCAGAATTGCTTCTTTTGACATTCACATTGCATTTCGCGGAAACAAGTAACCTTTTTGCCAAGAATTTGCAAAAAAAATTGATTTTGTTTGTTGTAGTATGAAGAGCAATTATTTGTTTGTCCTGTGTGAAAATTTGAGAGGATTCTGGTGTGTAATATGGGAATTATGTGGCAGAGTGTAAAGTTCCTTCTGTTATTAACCCATGGTCGTGCTACTGAGTAAATACGGTAACCGTTTCCTTTTGCAAGTCTCTGAGCAGGCAAATTAATTTCATCATGCCAGAGGTGCAAGTACTTGCACATCTTGACACAAGGGCTGCCATTGCCTAAGAATCAAGAGTAGTTGAGGGAGCTTGATGTAAAAAAAAAAACAAACAAACAAACAAAAACAAAATCTGAGGTCTGGAGCTTGCAAGATAGCTCTGTCTCGCCATCTTGTTTAGCCAATCACTTGGCAGGATTTTGTATATGTGGCTTGCCTATAGTGTCAGGCATGCAGTAACCATAGCCGTGGTCCTTGTTCTAGGTTGGTGAAGCAGAGGAATGCTATAGCACTGCACTAGCATTGTGCTCCACCCATTCTGACTCGCTCAATAACCTGGCAAACATCAAAAGAGAACAAGGGAAGATTGAGGAGTCGGTGCGACTGTACTGCAAAGCTTTGGAGGTAATGGCCAAGTACATTTTCCTTTTGATATCATGTTTATGCAGCATTGTTAATGTTTGTGCTTCCCTTGTTCCCATAGATATTTCCTGAATTTGCTGCAGCTCATTCAAACCTTGCCAGTGTTCTGCAGCAACAAGGAAAACTTCATGAAGCTCTTCTACATTACAAGGAAGCCATCAGGTGTTGTATTCTATTTGTTTTGTCACCGGGTAGTTAAGGTTTAATATCGTAAGAAACACGAGCCTTAAGAAATGCGTAAATTTCTGTGCAATCTCAGGGTTGTCACTAAGATTTCAAGTTGCCGGGGAAGCCAGAAGCGGTCATGGAGTATCACCCTCCTGCCCCTAAGAAGTGTAACTACCGCACCGCATTACCGCCCCCCATAAAGCAAACTTCATCAAGAGCAGAGCTATTATTAGCTGTTTTATGAAGATCGCATCTTTATTAATGAAAACTGCAACATTCTGAGACATGAAAACAAAAAATTAACAGAAAATTACGTAGCGTGTAAAGGAAGAGTCCATGCTAAGTCACATGCTTGCATGGGAAAAACTTGTCATGTGTTAGGCAACCACCTATGCCTTTCTGTAGACTTTACTTGCTGCAGTTTTTTGTACTTTAGTCAACTTTTGAATGTCAAAATTTATTTGATCACAACATGCAAACCTTTGGGTGAATGGAATACTTTCTTTCTTTGCCCAAAATTTTGTAAATATGGGTGACACTGATTAGAAAACAAGTTCTAAGAAGAACACCTGCTTGAATCAGTTGAGCAGTCAGTGGAAATTCCTTCCAGATCTATAGCCATCTGGGAATGAGGGATAATTGTCAAATCTGCATCATTGGCTTGATCTGTTTCAGAGTTTGGATCCACCAACAAAAGCATTTTTTCAACTGCAGAGGCGATTTTCACTGGTTAAGCTTTCAAAGACTCGCTTACCAAAACTCTACGTTCCTGTAAATATTTTTAAATTCTGTGACAGGCATGACATTAAAATCTGCCTGATTCTTCTGGTTTGACATTTTGAACATGGAACTATTGTTGTATTTCATAATGAGAAAGTTGAAATATCTACTTGATGTTTGTACACATCTAGTACGTGCTTGAGAACGGATATCTGAACTTTCATGGTTTGTTTACATCAAAAGTCACGTGACACTAAACATGAAATGTAGCAATTAAAAGATGAATTTGTTAGTCATGTGAAAACAATATTGCCCTTTTTAGTTTATTAAAATATTGTCATTTGCTTGAGCTGGCTGTAACTTTTATGTCATGAAAGAACTGCAAATGATCAAACAAAACTGTCTTGAATAGGATTCATCCTACATTTGCTGATGCATACTCAAACATGGGAAACACCCTGAAAGAAATGCAGGACATCCCAGGAGCAATCCAGTGTTACACTAGAGCCATACAGATAAACCCTGCCTTCGCTGACGCACACAGTAACTTGGCTTCAGTCCACAAGGTATGAGTCCATGCAACAGGGAATGGCTTTGTCCACAATTTTCTTCAAAATCAAACTTCCGGAATTTCATAAAACAAGTTTAATTTTATTTGGGTTATTTTGAAGACATCACCCCTTTTGTTAGCCACTGGCCTTGAAGATCACAGGCAGTAAATTGGTATAAAGGCCTTACTTAAGGGTTTGACAAGGCATGGATATACTATAGGTCTGGATTTTGTGGTAGAAGTTACTTACCTAGATTTTAGTAGAAATTAACCCTGTGTTTTTGGAACAAATGAGATGTTGCCTGTTTTGATATATGCAGATTATTTTAGTGGAAAACAGTAAGAATGCATGGATCTTTTTGCAAACTTTGTGTCATTTGACAGATGAAAATTGTTTTTCTCTTCAGGATTCTGGAAATATCCCAGAAGCAATCCAGTCTTACAGAACAGCACTTAAATTGAAACCCAACTTCCCCGATGCTTACTGCAATCTTGCTCATTGTTTGCAGGTAACATATCGTATTTGGATGGTAATTTTACAGATTTACTGGAAGGCAGTGTTTTCATACTCAGTAGTGACAGTGTGTTTGGCAACCTGGTGCTCTTTGTTCTTTTTCTTTTGTTGCATTGCTTGTCTTAGGGCAATGTTTGTATTTGAAATCTTGGTGCTACTGTATCTATCTACAGATCATCTGTGATTGGACAGACTATGAGGCACGCATGAAGAAGCTGGTGAGCATTGTTGCTGATCAGCTGGAGAACAATAGACTTCCTTCTGTGCACCCTCATCACAGCATGCTGTACCCACTCACCCATAATATGAGAAGGGATATTGCCAATAGGCATGGCAACTTGTGTGTTGAAAAGGTTGGTGAACCTTTGTGGCTCAATCTGTAGTTTCTATCCCTAATCATAACTATAACAAAATTCTCAAATCTGATTGGCTATCAACTGCCCTGATTTCAGCCGTAATAGGACAGTTAAATAGGACAGTACGCGTCATGCCTGAGTAATTGGACAGTACGCGCCATCACGCGCACGCTTAAATGGCTTTTTTTTCACTACTGGCATAAAAAATCTTGGAATTTCATGTGTTTTGATTAAAAAAAAGAAGTTTATACATCACAAATTTTGTTAAAGTTATGATTAATTGGTAATAAGACTTTGTGTCGTCCAATTCGGTCTGAAATCATATTCGTGATTAAACAAATCGGACTCCCGCTACGCGGTCGTCCTATTTTGTTAACCACTCGTATGATTACAGACCAAATTGGACTCCACTCAGTCCTATTACCATTACAAATTTTATAGGAGTCATAAGCAATAACCTTTGTTTGGCTGCAGTTAAATACAGCGATAGTTGTCTGTTCCAAGAAGTTTATGGCTTTCTGATCAGCAAAGCTCGAGAGAAATGGTGGGTTTTGGAGATCAAAGAACTTCCAAGAGAAATATTCAAACATTCTTGATTAAAAGAAAACTGAAAGAACAGCACTTTGTATGTGAAGCTGTTTCTGGCAAAACAGAGCTCACACTTGGAAGTGGTTGACTACTCAAGACCTTGATTTTATGGTTTGCCTGTCCCAGGATGCTAAGGACACTCTAATTGGTTCCCTGGATGGTTCATGTGGTCCCATTCCTGCTCAGTGGCAAACTGCTCTGTTTAACATGAACAGGGATACTTGAAAAGTACTTCATTAAGATGTACTTCTATCTGCACTTTGGCATACAGATTTTTGAGGTGGCTTAACAACTTTGAGTAGTGTATTTGAGCTGTAGTGAAGTTATATGGTATTTTTGTAATTTCAGATACCTTTTCTTTCAATTAGTATAGGTAATCACATGATTTTGAGTGCAATTTGTGATAAATCAGCACGAGTAAATTTTTCAAAGGCTAACCAAATTGCACGAGCCCGTAGGGCGAGTGCAATTTGTAGTCTTTGAAAAATTTTCTAGTGCTGATTTATCCCAAATTGCACGAGACAAATCATGTGGTTACTTGTTAATAATATACATGCAAAAATTTAATTTCAACTTTCTGCACTCAATTTCAACTTTTTGCACTCAATTTCAATTTTCTGCACTGTTTGGGATTAATTGACGTGCTCTCAGCCAATGAGCATGCTGAAATGTTTGCGTGTATATTATTAGGTCCATATACATATTCTTGTCATGGACCTTAAATGTACCTTATTTCACATGCGGTCCAGTAACATATTGTCATTGTAGGTGGCCCTTTTGCACAAACCTGATTATGTGCACCCCAAGTCCTTGAAGGCCAGTGGTGGGAGATTGCGGATAGGCTATGTTTCAAGTGACTTTGGCAATCACCCAACTTCTCATCTGATGCAGAGCATTCCAGGTTTCCACAACGCTAAAAGAGTAGAGGTAAACAATAGTTTGTGCTATGGTGTGGTATTTTTTATATTTATGTGTGAAGATTATCATGCTTTTGCTTAAAAACTCACTGGTGTTTACATAACAAAAAGGTGTCTTTTGCTTTGGCAATTATCTTGATGTACATGCAATTGGCCTGTCTGCAGGTGTTTTGCTATGCCCTTACTGCCGATGACAACACTAGTTTCCGGAAGAAAATCGAATCAGATGCTGAACACTTTGTCGATCTGTCCAGCTTCCCATGCCATGGAGAAGCTGCCGACCGCATTTATGCTGATGGAATCCACATCCTTGTCAATATGAATGGCTACACAAAAGGTGCAAGGAATGAACTGTTTGCCCTAAGGCCCGCTCCGATCCAGGTGAGTGTAAGGGACATGAGAGGTTAGCAGGGCTGCAACCGTGGTACTGCATTAATGAATAGACTCTTGCACTCCACTGCTTTCCCAAACAAAGCTTGTTGAGTCAACTGGCTGGATTTTTTTTGCACTCCTTTGCTTTCCCTCAAGGGTACAGGTTACAGTGCATTATTGACAAAGCTTGTTGAGTCAACTGGCTAGATTTTTTTTGGTCTCTTGTTTGCTGCTTGTTCCTACAAAAAATGGGCTTAGGTGGGTGTGTATTATATCTTTTTTTGAGCAACCTTTTAGTAAATAAAGTAAATCAATTGGCAATAAATAGTTATCATTAGTGGCACATCCACAGTGTGGCTCTTCGTCCACTGTTTCATGGTTGGGTTGGAATTTGGAGGTGTTGGATTTCTATTGAGGGAGGAAAAAAAAAGCCGGAGAAGATCCTCGGAGCAAGGAGAAAACCAACAACAAACTCAAGCCACATGAGACAGCGGGATTTTAACCAGGTCACATAGGAGGGAAGCAAGTGCTTCCACCTCTGTATTAACCTTGCTACCTTGCTTTTTTGGTTAAGATGGTTGAAGATGTACCCCCCCCCCCCCCAAAAAAAAAAAAAAAAAAAAAAAAAAAAAAAAAAAAAAAAAAAAAAACAACGGATTAGTACCTTTGTCAACATCCAACCTTGTTAACGTGATGTGCTTTGTCAGGATGTGTTATGTAGATGTATAATGGCTCGTACAAGCTTGAAAAGGTCGTGAATTTGAGCAGGTGTCTTGAAAAGCCCTAGAATTTGCTTAAAGTCCTTTATTTCTCTACTTGGCCTTGAAAAGTCCTTGAATTTCCTTGTATGCCCTGTCGCGTTTCTGGTGAATTTAAGGATTTTGTTAAGGAGCTTTTGTCCACAAGTAAGAAACAAACTATCTATAAAAAATACCGGTAAACAACGTGAACTCGTACATAAAGCAAAATTTTGATCTTTGCCTCAATCTTATGCACCAGACCTCTGATGTGGTGTCTTTCATCATCCAAGGTTATAATATCTGGCATTGTATATGACTTACGTTGAATGTGTTATGCATGAAAAGGGGACGAAGAGTTCCCATCTCTGCAATAGAAATCTGTTCTTGAAAACTAGCTAGTCCTTAAATTTTGTTTTTTGGAAGTTGTACAAACCATGGGTACATAGATCCAGCTCAGATGTTGTGAGCAAGAGAGTTCGTTTTTGCCAACTAATATGCAATCAGTAATTATTTTATTCTCACATTTCTCTGTACAGGTGATGTGGCTAGGTTACCCTGGTTCAAGTGGTGCACCGTACATGGACTACATCATCACAGACAAAGTTACGTCACCCCTAGAGCTTGCAGATCAGTACTCCGAAAAGCTGGCATACATGCCTCACAGCTTCTTTGTCGGCGACCACAAGCAGATGTTCCCGCACCTCATGCAGTACCTCAGGGCCCGCAACTCGCATGTTATCGCCGAGGTGACGCAAAATGGACTCCTGCCCCCTCACACGGCGGCGGTGCTACTCAATAATGAGAAAAACGACCCAGCTCTCGCTCCTGAAGTTGGCGCATTGGTTGAAGAGAAGAAGAAGGAGTACAATGGGTGCAAGGACAGCGGCGAGAGAATTCCTCCTTCTGTTCCTGTCACTACTCGGAACAGTTACGGTCTACCGGAGGACGCTATAGTGTTCTGCAATTTCAACCAGCTGTACAAGATCGACCCACCGACATTGCGCAGTTGGGTGAATATTCTCAAACGCGTGCCGAACTCCGTGCTGTGGTTGCTCCGATTCCCTGCCGTGGGCGAGCCCAACCTGAAGGCCCAGGCCATGTCCATGGGTTTGTCCCAGGATCGCATTATTTTCTCGCCCGTCGCACCCAAGGAGGAGCACGTCCGGAGGGGTCAGCTAGCCGATTTGTGCCTCGACACACCGCTTTGTAATGGACACACAACGGGAATGGATATACTGTGGGCTGGCTGCCCTATGGTCACACTCCCACTTGAGACGCTGGCTTCAAGAGTAGCCTCATCACAGCTCACTGCGCTCGGATGCCCAGAGTTTGTTGCGAAAAGTCGCGAAGATTACGAAAACATCGCTATAAGACTTGGAAACGACCCTGTTTAGTAAGTATCATGTGCTCAAGGTATTTTACCAGACTTGATTGAAAGAAATCGCTGGGTGATACCAGTTTTATCAGGTTCCCCAATTGCCATCCACAGTAGAGGTCAGGTGATAAGGCAGGGCATATGATAAGACTCCTTGAGTTGGCTAACATGCTGAGAGAGGATGAGAGAGGAAGTGAGAGGTGGGGCTTGGTGAAATCTGGGATAACTCGTAGATGGAAATGGCGAGTGAGGTGTTGAGAGAGAGACGTTAGTGGGTGGGGGCAAGTTAGTATTGAAATCTAAGGCTACTCATAGATGGAAGTGGCGAGGGTTAATACAGTTACCTGTTGTGAGTAAATTGCATCAGCCTTTAACTCAGTTACTAAAACAGATAACTGTGTTTTGTTTTTCAGTCTGAGGAAGGTTAAGAACAAAGTTTGGAATGCCCGTCTTCGAAGCCCACTCTTCAACACGCGGCAGTACGCCACAGACCTCGAAAGTTTGTTATTCAAGCTCTGGAGAAGATACGAGGGCGGACTCCAAACAGATCATGTAGCTTAATGAAATAAACTCAAGAAAAATCGAATTTACGAGAACTTTAACACCCTATAACAAGAACGGAGTTTTAGTTAATTTTAATGAGACTTACGGTTTATCAGTCTTGTGTCAACCCAGCGGTAGAAAGAGGGTAACAGTTGAATTATTTCTGTTGATGCTTCAATGTTTGGGAAGATCGTTAATTTGCTTTTGTCGTGAGAGGAAATTGTGGACTTTTGCAAGTATATTAGCAGCCACTCTAACAGATTGTATAGTAAAGTGTTTGTAAATACAAAGCTTGTTCAAGTCCGTCTTAACTTGAAGTGTGTTGTGATAAAATTCTTATTTGCAGCTGGATTTCTGGCGCCTTTGCCGTTTCATAACAAGTTTAAGTTTCAGCGATAAGTGCAAAGACTTAAGATTCCAGAGATGTTCTTGTTTGGAAAAGAATTTAAAGACGAAATTTTATGTATTAAAATTTACTTTTGTGCCCGAGCATTTGCTTGTTTTACAGACAGCTCAATTTTTTCTTCCCTGTCACGTTCTTTCCCAGGCGCCCCACCGCCTCTTCCTGCTACACTGCACCTGTATTGCACTAAACTGCGTAAAACAGACAAAAGTGAACTCCGTTGGTAAATCAGCCTTCTTGATACGAAAGTAAGTTTGAAGATATAATGAAGTTCCTACAGAATTGCAAAATATCGCTTATAGCCAAAACGGCTTTTGTGCCAAAATTTCTTCGTTGGCAAACACGTTTGTGAACTCCCTAATGACTCCAATGGTGCAAACGAAATGTAGGGCATAATGAACTGTCCTTTCTACAAGATAGTGACGCCTCTGTCTTTTCGTTTGCAAACACTTGAATAACTCTATCGTTGGTCTTGTATCAGTGTGTTGGGTTCTCCATTCGTACCATTTTGTCTTTGAGAAACACGGAAACTGATGGAATACGAGTAGGGGGTGTCTGTGAAATGTCTCCTTAAAGCCACTACACAACTTGACTGGCATTAATAGCTCATTGTTTCATTGACTGGAGTCATTTCTCGTGGGCTCCAAGCGTTACGGATTGTAGGTCTTTGCATCATGGAGTGTTCGTTTTCTCTTCCTTTACTTCTTTCTTTTCTCTTCTCCCCTGATTGGTTAGAGAATGCCTAACGATGTTTTTCCTTGGTTGGGAGCCACCCTGCCAAAAAACATACCCAGTGGCATTTCTTTTGACAAGTAGCTTGCATGCTTGGAAGCTTCGTGTTTGGGAGTGAAATGTCAGCCATTGGATATGTTGTGGTTCAATTTTTTCCTTGGTTTAAATTTTATTTTCCTTTGTCTTTTGGTATGGTAATGTATGGCGATGATTTTAAAACAAAGTGAAATAAAATTTAAACTAACGATAAAATTAAACCACAACCGATACATCAGAACCATTACCATCACCAAAAACAAGTATATATTTGGATACTCTATTCCGCATATATGACATACATATGTAGCGATCGATCAGACGCGATAGCCCTGGAAACTACTTTATTTACAATAACAGCAACCGTTCAAAATGGAGGCGGGGAAGTTGTGCTGAAATCGTGAAGAAAAAAGATCTTTCTAGCTTGTTTTAATGATGTCGCAGAGTAGTAGAGGGGACTCGGGGAATAGCCGTGCTAGTGGAATTAACGGAGATAGTACATTGCGCACAGAAAATGACTTCTCTGGAAATTTCGAGAATACGACCACAGACATGGAGCGGTCATCGACTCTTTTGACAAGCTCTGCTCTGTCCTCTACACAAGTGGATAGCGGGGCGGAAAATAGAGTAACAAGGTATGACATTGAAAAAAAGCAGCTTCTTCATGATCTAGAGCTCTTGCGGATCGAGCTAAGCCAGAAGAATCTCATCATTGACAACATGAAGGTTGAACATCTAAGCAAAATTGACGAGCTCGAAGAGATTGTGGCTGATTCAAGACACGAGAAACATATACTTCAAGCCCGCCTCGAGTCACAGCTGAAGCTTCAGCAAGAAGAATCTAAGAGTTCTCTTGAACGGATGAGGTTAGAAATGGCAAAAATCTTCAAGCGTCAACAACAGCTGGAGTTTGAAAATAAAAAACTTCAAGAAAAGGCAGGAGACTTGGAACGGGGTTTAGATGACTTGGAATTACTTTCCGATGAAAAATACTTAGAATTAAAGTCGACAGACGTTACATATTTAAGCTTGAAGGAATTTGTAATGGTAAGTTAATTGAGAAATCTATCATAATTACCCTAAATTGGCCCCTCTCACATCCAATATGATTTTTTAATATTTTTTCCATTGTGATCCCTTCTAATTGAACTGTTTTAAACAATTTTAAAACTGTACAGGCTAACAACCCATTCTTCTACATGGGGTAGATTTTTACCAGTCCCAGGGTACTTAGTGTGGAGAGGCAGTAAGTATTATCCATGGTAATCCAGCAAAATATTTATAACTCCATTCCTCATTATGCATGCTGTAGCTGTATTATTTGAGATAATGCTGTGAAAACAACTTTTGCATCTCAGGGGAACAGAAGAGGGAGCAACTGCAGAATACTCTGCCAATTTTTGCCACTATTGCTGTCTTGTAGTGGCAGCATTTGAAGGACAAGTTGGACAACAATAGACGCTATTCACATGCAAATATGTGGCAGGGTATTCTGCAGTTTAGCACAGAAGAGTGCAGGTATAGCATGGGTTCGAATGCTCTTCATGCAGCTGCTTAAGTTGCTCATGTAACTGGAATAATCTTTCATTTATTAAATCTTTCTTCCATAATTCACATACCAGTATATGAAAATTTCAGTGTTGCATCCAGGTTTTATTGGGTAGGGGTCCTCTGGACCCCTTGGAAAAATATTTGGGGGTCCAGACCAGAATTTTGGGGGTCCTATCATAAATATTGATTTCAATCACCTTTTAATTTGATGAGGCTGAAAAATCGCATTGTCGTTGTCCGCCATTTTGAAAACTGGGATTACTGGTCCGAGTTAATGTTTTTTTGTTCACCTCCGCGTGACGCTACAGCTCTCTCAAACTAAAAAGCTTTTGTTAAGAGTCAGAACTCAAGAAATGCGGAGCGAATGAACGCAAAAATCTGTCATTGGTAGCAATTGTGCATCAGAAGGCATGACGCTCCAGTGTTCATCTTCGGAAGTTCGTTGTTCCGCATTTGGCAAGCGGATTGTTTTTCTTCGTGTCGATACAAGTTGAAGAAATGTGCATATATTTTAAGTATGATATTTGTGCATCCACAGGGACCCCTTCTTAGTATTTTAGGGGGTCCAAAAGCAAAATATTGCGTCCCAGGACGCAATGACGCACTCTGGATGCAACACTTAAAATTTCATATCTTCACATTCCTACAAAACATATTATAATTAAAAACTCTTATGTTGTCCAGTATCCCTTTAAGATTGTTTAAAGTTTTTGCTGCATTGTACTTCATGATGAATTAAGGTCTTTAAAACTATTGCATATTTTTTTGGTAAATTATGTCTAATGCAGATTAAAATTTATGAAGCAAGTCACCCCTTGGAATTGGAATGTGCCAGCTTATGCCAGCAAGTTGAGAGCTTAACTCAAGAGCTTCATAGCAGAGAGGAAGATGTAGCTATCTACCGCAAGGTAAATTTGAAGGGGCTTACAATGCATTTGATACAAACAAACACTACTAAGAGTCTTTGTAAGCAAATGGTTCTGAGTGCAATTTGGAATAAATGAGCTCGAGTAAATTTTTCATGGACTAAAAAAAATTGCATAAGCCTGTATGGAGGTGCAATTTGTTGTTTTTGAACAATTTTAATATGAGTGCTTATTTGTACAAAATTGCACTCTAAATTACTTGATTTCTTTTTAATAATATTCATGCACTCGATTGCAAGTTTCAGTACTATTTGGGATTAGTTGATGTGCTCTCATCCTATCAACGTTTTGAAATTTTTGCATGTGTATTATTTAATTAGGTGAGATATAAAAAAATGGACACTTGTCGTAAAATGTTGTATCATATTTTCTTTATGTTCCTTCCCTCTTGGAAAGCTGTTTGCTTTTCAACACTGCTTATGTCTTGGGAATAAGATATGATTATATATCCTTTTGTGAAATAAAGATTATGATTGACTTGGCATTCTTCCTGTCTCATGATAAATTCTTCACGGATAAAGCTTGTTCATCTGGCATGGCTTGATTAATTAGCTTCTGTCAATCTAGTTTTTTGTATCTATGTATATAATATTATTTGTTTTAGCCCTTAGCATCCCAATCAGCAAACAACGGGAAAGGACTTGGCCAATAAACTTTAAAATTAGTTACAGTACTGGACAGAAGTAACCTAACAGAGAACGCTAAGCAGAACGCGATCTTTAAGCGTTCTACTTAGCATTCCCTTAGCGTTCTACTCAGCATTCCCTTAGCATTCTACTTAGCATTCCCTTAGCATTCCCTTAGCATTCCCTTAGCATTCTACTTAGCATTCCCTTAGCATTCTACTTAGCATTCCCTTAGTGTTCTACTTACATGTAGCATTCCCTTCGTGTTCTACTTAGCATTCCCTTAGCGTTCTACTTAGCATTCCCTCAGCGTTCTACTTAGCATTCCCTTAGCGTTCCCTAAGCGTTCCCTTAGCATTCCAATTAGCGTTCCTTAAGCGTCCAGTAATGTGTTCCCTGTTAGGTTACTTCTGTCCGGTACTGTAACTTCTAAGCTTTAGCTTCTTTCAGAGCTTGCATTCAATAGCTTTGTCCCTCTTGATTTGATTTACACATATTTTTCTCCTCTTTTTCTTTGCTTTTTACTTATTATTTGTAATATCTGATCAGTAATAGAATTCATTTGGCATGCCACGACTAGCGTTTTTTGGCTAACTGCATGCCAAAAAAATTGTACAGACAATATTATGATAATAAATGTCTTGTCTTGTCCAATATCTGGCCATTTGGAGCTTATATTTTGATCAACACTGGCTGCAGTAAGCTACTAGTGATCAGGGTTTTCAATAAGAATTATAGCAGCAGGTGAATATTGTGTAAAGTAACAGGAGAATATTCTGAAAGTGCTTCATGTCTGAATTTAAAACTAGCTCAAGCCATCTAAATTTGACTGGAGAATTCTTCGTAGTTATAGCCGGAGAATTCTCTGATCTCCGATGGCTAATGAACACCCTGAGTGATTATTGACTGAAAGCCAATTGCCTTATTGCAGGAAGCTGAAGAAGCAGGTTTAGGACGTGCTGAACTGGAGCACAGAGCACAGCGGCTTGCTCTTCAGCTGGAAAACTTGAGAGGAGAAGTTAACCGAGGAGACTACAAAATTACCAACTATGACCAAGTTAGAAGGTAGAAATCAAAACCATCCTTGTCACAAACCAGCTTTTATCCCTTCATTCACTAAATTAAATACACTCATTAACTCATTCAGTCTGCTTACATACTATAATTACAGATCCTGCAGTTTATATTCACTATCCATTTTGCCGTGTTCAGACAGTGAGTAGTATAAATGAGAAAACTCACTTTATAAATAAACATTGGGTTAAAGTCATATGCTAGTTAAGGATTTACCAAAAAATAAGGTGATTCATTTTTTATTTGTATGATGGAATAGTGAACCCACATTCTAATTAATTAGATGTTATGCAAGGCAACAGCAATATGGTCTCCCAGTTTGTGATGGTCTTTTGCTGCAGTAATTTATGTCTTTCATTTCCCATTCATTTTGTTTCCATAATTAGTCGGGCAACCGACTATAGGTTTACACTCGAGTTTCATCGCAAATCGCAGTCACGTGCAATGAGGAATACCGCAGACACGTAATACTGGCGCAACCTTCTTTCTAGGATGTCGAAGTTGATGGCGAATATGTCAAAAACAAATGGTGTCATCTTTTCTACGCTCAAACATACAGACCCACACACCGTTCACGGTAGACCCACTCTAAAAGATGGCGTGTGTAATGAGTGTATATTTCGAAACGGGTCGTTCCGCGAACTGAAAATAGCAAAAGAATCAAATGATTTAGCGAATGTCTCACTAGAATCAAACCAGAAATCAAACGAGTTACCAGTGAACAGAAAATGTGGACAGAGTGACAGAAGAGCATTTGCTGATAAAGACAAGGTGCCTCACGATGAAACTTGAGGAAACGACAACAAAGATGCCACGTTGGAAACCAGGACCTTGGTACCCTTAGCATTTCTTTTTTGGACCACTCCGCACCATAAGTGGTCAACACTCATAACAGCACGTCTACCTGTTGCCCGACTTACGATCTTAGATCGTCTTGTTTTAAGTGTAAAATAGTACATGTAGTTGCTCCAAATACAGTTTTTTTAGTGTTCAACTTCCAATCATCATAAACGTCCACATATAATATGTAGGAAAAGATGAGAAAATAAGTTAGAAGATTTTAATTAGTACTTTCCTACCATAGTTTACCAGAAGGGTGTGACCAGAACTTTCAGTTTTTTTAAGTAGATTCAATCAATTGGTAATCAATATTGTTTTTCAAATCACTAATAATTTTTGATGCAATACTTTTCCTGCCTTATACAGTGAACGTGATGGATTAGACAGAGATGTTATGGAGTTAAAGAAAAGTAACACTGTTCTGGAGGCTTTGTTGAAAACAAAAACAGATAACCTCAATGAAATACAAAAAGAGGTAATTAGTAGTTTTCCCTTTTCCTAACAAAGCATTCTTGAACAAATGTATACACTGTAGCTCAGATACGCTGTTTTTAAACTCATTTTGTATTATGTGCTGTATGTTATATACTGTGAGAACTTCAGTCTTTGATGCATAAAAACATAATTAACAGTCTTACAATATAGCACTTTACTCTGAGTAAAATGCCCTTTTTGCATATTCTGATGGGTTAGCTCCAAGGTGAATAGTTAGTAAATTGCCACACTTCTTAGCAATTGAAAGGGAGAAATATGGTTTCCCATTTCATTTTGTCACAAGATTACCTTAAAAAATGTATGTTAATTATTGAAATCGTAATACTTCAGCACTACAGCAGTGTCAGTCTCAACTCGTGATTTTAACAAGAGCTTTTACTTGCCTACCAATTGCTATTTGAATGCTTAAAAATGTTGATGCCTTTTGTACCACTTATGATCTGAAGTTGCTAGCAACCAAACAGACCCTGGCTTTACTAAAGCAAGACAAAGAATATATGAACATGCAGCTGCAAGAGTTTAGAAGTCGCTGTGCTTTGGCAGAAGAACGGTTAGAACAGACATCAAAACAGCTGGAAGAAACTAAACACGCAAGGGAGGAACTATATGAGAAATATGTCAGTGTTAGAGAACAGTACAAGTCAGAGTATGAACTCAGGCTAAAGCAAGAGCTGGATGACATCAAGGGAAAGACATGTGCTGAACTTGACAAAATTAGAAGTGATACTAAAGAGATGTTTGAAAGAGAAAATCGGTGAGTGATAATTATTAGCTATTATATACTACTTATTAACTGAGAGTGAGGTTATCACAGGGAAATCTCGGACTAAGGCCTGGATGTATTGACTTCGGGATAGCGAGGTCAATACATCCAGGCCAAGGTCTGAGATTTCCCTGTAATGGCCGAATGAAAACAAGGTTAATAAGTTATTTATTATATGGTCTTTTTAGCACTGGAAGAAAGAAAATCAGAAAGGTTTTTAATATCCCCTTGTGCACGCAAGAGATCATTCAAGGTCATGTTCACTGAACTGAAACACACCTGACCATGCAATCGAAGCCAGAAGTGACAGGAAAAGCAGTTTCTTTGAAAATTAGACAACTTCTGTCTATATTAATAAAAACAAATTTTAAAAAAAATTTCATAATGCCCGGTCATTACAAGAAAATCTTGACCTCTCAGCAGCCAATCAGAGGGCACACACTATTGTAGCCGTATAATCATAACTATTATTAACTTAATAGTTTTAATAACATTGTCTGTATTTTTTATTGAAAGTGAAGTACATACATGTACATGTAGTGGTTCAATTTTATCCTTGGTTCAAATTTTATTTTCCTTTGTTTCAAACTCATTATCATGCATTACCATACCAAACACGAAATGGAAATTAAGTTTAAACCAAGGAGAAATTGAACCACAACATACTGTACACATGACTTGTTTGCATTGCTCTAAGGTGGCAGTGAGATGTTTTAAGTATTTACTATCAAATAATTTATTGATATAAGTAAATGAATACTTTACAGTACCAGAGCGAAGTGACCTAACAGGGAACACGAATGGAATGCATTCTTCGAGATCTGCATTCCATGTTAGGCTACTTCTGAATTGTACTGTACTTAACCCAAAAAGGAAACTTTAAACCATGCCATGTACAAATCCACCACTTTGGCTTTGTTGAATGGACCTGCTTCCAATGTTAGAAGTACAGTAGTTATTAGATGGCTTTTCCATTGCTACACTAGGTGATTAGTTAGAGAATGTTTTGCTGCTTAATCAACAGTTCAGGGGAAAAACTAAAATCACTTTCATTGAGGTTGCATAGTACTCCATTTTCCTGTGTTTGGTGCTGTTGACGCGCTGACGATGTTTTAAATTTTTGGTTGGTTTTGGACTGTGTGCATCTGTTGTGATTGCTTTAATTTAGGTTTTGCGACATTTGAAACCCTGATCATTTAACCAATGGACTCAACGAAGTTTGCTTGTGCCAAACGTCAGCAGCATTTGACATCCAATACTGACACAGTTGGTGTTCAATCCAAAATGAATGGAGCTACATAATATTAATGGTATGTTCTCTATTTCAGGAATCTGAGAGAAGCAAGGGACAATGCTTTAGAAGAAAAAGAGAGAGCATCCTTCAATGAAAAAGAGACCACCTCAAAATATGAGCTTCTTCAAGCAGAGTAAGATTACTGTTCTTAATGTAACTGGTCTGTTTGAAATCCAGGTGTTTATGTTTACTTGTTCCCTCTGCCTCTACTGATTTTGATACGTCACACTTTACGTTGTGGAGGCACAATAGTGTAGATCAACAGGTGTACGTTTTTTAAGCCCAGGCAAATGGCACTCTGTTGTTTTCTTAGGCTAGAAACTAAACTACACACCACTAAAAATAATATCAAGTGATTTAGTAATGTAAGTTGTGCCACCGTAGGATTGAAGGGGGGTGTTTGCTCTTCACTGCAGCAGCAATTTCTTTAGAAAGTAAGTCCTCTATACATGCACACTCATTCTGTCTCTCCCTGCCCAGGTGTATCACTGAGTGGGTACTCGGAGATAGTAGCATAATGCCATGGTAACCTTGTGTCATCTCATTTTGAGGAATTAACTATAATTTATTCTTGTGCTTGCAAACTACAAAAACAGTAAAATACCAGGTGTGGGTCTTACCTGGCTTGTTTGCACCTTTATGTTAACTTAGTTGGTTCTTGTGACCTGTACTTTTTCAATGTCTGGAATCACTTCCTACGGTGTGTCTTTCTGTGGACAGGAAAAGAATATTGACGTTTTACTTGCTGGCTGGTAGTTAGGTAGAGTGAAAAACTATGACCAAGGGTAGTATTTCCAAGTCCTAGATCAGAGTATTTCACTACAGTATATGAACCGAGATTAGTACAGGAAACAACTATTGTATCTCAACAGTATGTAGAATCACTGTTATCAGTAATTGTCATCCTTTTTACACTTGTACACACGCTGCGCTTAGGGAATGCAATACACTACGAAAAAAGAAACGTTTTCAAGAAAAATATTTTTTCAATATTGCTTCCACCTTTCTTGTGTTAATAATTCAACACAAGGACAAAAACTCACGTAAGCGCTACCATCACTACAGGCAGATACAGGAAAATCCAGATCACGCTAAGGACCAATCAGATTTTACTGTAGCCCTCCCCTCTTGGAAAAAAAATATATGTCCTTATTATTTTACTTTTAGTGGAGGCGCAGTAGTGTAGTGCCGGAGGTTTGGAGTTCGAACTCTAGTGCTGGCACTGTGTTGTTTCCTTAGACAAGAAACTTTACTCCGCACTGTCTCTGTCCACCCAGGTGTATAAATGGGTATCAGCGATACAATGCTGGGGGTGACCCTGCGATGGACTAGCATCCCGTCTAGGGGGGAGTAATAATACTCCCAGGTGCTACATGCTAGTGAAACCGGGATAAGCTCCGGCCGTGTGGGCCTTAACCTTATTTTACTTTTGGTTAGTTAAAATTTTCCAGAGAGTGTAGGTTATGGTGTTCTGTTTGCTCATTGTAAGGTTCCGTCAGTTGCAAGTTGCTGCTGACAGTAGACAGTCAGAACTGCAGAAGGAGATCAGTATCAAGCAGTTTGAAGTTGACAGACAGCAGATGATTCTAGATGAAACAGCAAATAACCTCAGACAAGCAAAACTGGAGGCTGAAAAGTACCAGACTAAGAGTGAAGTAAGTCGGTAAATTTTTTTTCAAATAAAGTTATATTTTGTTCAGTGAAAGCATAGTAGTACGTAATTATATGGTTAACATGTTGCACTTCCAATCAGGTTTTTGTGCTCTTGAACCCAGTTGATGGCACTGTGTTGGTGCCATAGATAAGAAACGTACAGTTACTTCGCACTGTAGAGGCCTTGTTGAGGGGGGGGGGGGGTCTTTATGTCGCCCGTCTGATTTCAAACCTTTTCACGCCGCAGTTTCGTAAGGTTCGCAGGTCGCTGTCGTAATTTCGCGTGAGCGGCTCGTCGTTCGTCGTCATTTCAGCTCCTTCGTGTCAAGGCCATATCGCTTGTCGGAATTTACCCCAAACAGGGCCTCACTGTATAATTAATGCGATGGACTAGCATCCCATCCACTGAGTGGGAGTAACAATACTTCTAGATGCTCTACGCTACAGCAGCAATGATAAGCTCCGGTCGTGTTTGCTTTATAGCCAATGTTCACCTTTACCTCCATAAAGTGTAGCTGTTTCCACTCTGACTGCTGTCACGGTAAAAAAAAAGACAAAGAAGCATGTGAAACTGCGCAAAATTATCATATTGACACACGTTAAATTATCATATTTTTTCATGCAAGTTGATAAAGTTATTTGTAACACCGTAAGGTAAGACGGGAGGGGGGGGAGGGTGGGGGTATGCTGACGTTTCGAGCGTTAGCCCTTCGTCAGAACGAATGAGAGGATTATGGGTTATGTGCTGTTTCTATATAGAGGTTTGGAGCTATGCTGTTGGTGGAGCCATAGCAGCGTGTGAACGAAAGTAAATTAATTAAATGAATGAAAAACGTTCGTTAACCCATAATCCTCTCATTTGCTCTGACGAAGGGCTAACGCTTGAATCGTCAGCACCCGCCCTCTTTTACCTTACGGTGGTGCAAATCACTTTATCAACTTGTTTGATTATCCCAATATCTTGTGTTTCAATTCCCCATCGACGCAGCACCAGTTTCTTTAGAAACGACCCCACAATATTTTTTTATGCGTTTATAGATACGATATTTCTTAGGGGAAGACATTCCTCTAAAACACTGTCGTTTATATAATAATTAACAATTAAATAACAAAGTGATTATTGGTGAATATTCACCGATAATCACTGAGCCTGAGGCGAATAATTGTTTAAGTATAAACCCACAGATGATTATTTCAAAAAAGAAAAGAAAAAGCATTGTACAACACGAAAAAACTTTATTTCATCAAAAGCGGGCGAACGACTGGCAGTCATTTTGTTCGTCGAGGTGATTATCGGCTGATAATCCGAGATAGCGAACCAATCAAAGCGCGCGATTTGTATAATCACCTGAGTATTTGTACTAAATAGGGTTAGTGACACTTGGTTCAGAATGATTTCAACCAACAGAATTTTTTAGTTGTTTTTCTTGTTTCATTATATTGTACCCAAATCTTTTTTTCCAGGTGTTGAATAAGGAGTACTTTGCTCTTCAAAATTCGTCTGAGAAACGAGTTTTGGAACTAGAGACCAAGTGCAGGGAACAGGTAGAGAAACTGTCAACATACGAGAAACTGGAACAGGAGTTAGATGATGTCATCATGCAAGCTGCAGAAAGTTAGTGAGCTTGTTATTTTATATTTGTAAATTTATGTAGAATATTTCTGAACAATTTCGTATATGATATCCTATATTATATAGACGTGAGTGTTTTACTGGGAATTACACCAATCGTAAAACTCATACGAAACTACATCCGGAACCGCAGTGGCGTATTTTCCATATGCTCCCTAGTAAGGCTATTAATGACGTCATTTTCCGCCTTGCATAGTTCGATTTGTGTACAAAGCTGCCAAACGAACGTCTTAATGTGTCTTTGTCTATGTAATAAAAATAAAATTACACGTTAGCTCGAAGATATGAATTTTATGCTCTCGTGACAAGAACAAGCCACACAAACATAAAATTCATATCTTCTCGCCACCGTCTATTATCCTCTATCTATTTATCACCTCGTTTCATAACCAGGGTTTTCATTTTTTAGAGCTGCACTTTATCATTTATTCTGCATCAAAAGTTTACGCCATTTGGAGTACTTCCCAAGCGTGATGCTGTGCATAGCGTTGGCGAGTTCGCCGTATCATGCGCAAAAGAGCACAAATTTTTGCGGTTTAACAAGTGATACCAACAGTCTGTTTAAGCCTGTAAACTGCAACAACCCCTGTATCGGCGGTTTCCCATAGCTGTTGCTGTGTTTTATTAACCCTTTCACTCCCAAGAGTGACTTTATAGATTTTACTCTGGCTAACGCCGGGAGACTTTACTCGTCACAGGGAGACCCCTTAGGGGTTAAAGGGGAGATTTTACTCTGGCTAACGCCGGGAGATTTTACTCGTCACAGGGAGACCCCTTAGGGGTTAAAGGGGTGATTTTACTCTGTTTTACTCTGGCTAACCCCGGGTGATTTTACTCTGGCTAACGCCGGGAGATTTTACTCGTCACAGGGAGACCCCTTAGGGGTTAAAGGGGAGATTTTACTCTGGCTAACGCCAAACGATTTTACTCGTCACAGGGAGGCCCCTCAGGGGTTAAAGGGGTGATCATTCTCCCTCCCACTTCACGTAGTGACCACAGTGTGACGGTCGCATACATTGTTTTTGTTTTCTTTCTTTCTCTCTTTTTTCAGTTGAAAACGAGTCTGATGCCGAGAGGGTGCTGTTTGCATATGGTTATGGAGCTAATGTACCAAGTACCGCGAAAAGAAGAATGCAGCAAAGGTAGTTCACCTGGCGGGTGCAGTTTTCTCGTAGGGGCAGAATACTGCCCTGTTGTTACTTGTTTTTTATGGGAATTAGATTTTGCGAAATTGGAACGGACATATTTTGCTAGACTCAAATTTCGTAATTTGCCCAACAAAATGCATCTTAGGAGAATTTGTTTGTGTAAAATTGATAAAATATTGATCTGCAATAACAAATGGTCTCGGAATTTTCCATAGCGAGAGCTCCATTACACTGAACAAAGCCATGTAACAAAAATCATATGAAAACAGTTTATAATGAAATTGATTGATCATCGCAGTTATGTACACAACTTAAGCAGCTGTGAAATTAAAGCCTGAAAAAAAAAAAAAACTCGGGCCTGAACGGGATTCGAACCCATGACCTCTGCGATACCGGAGCAGTGTTCTACCAACTGAGCTATCAAGCCAACTGAGAGCTGGTCATGGTGTGAAGTCGTAATATACCCGTAGATGGAGAAGAATGCAAGTGAATATATATGAAAGACCGTATATTTGAACTGCGGAGTAATATGTAATGACATTGATTGATCATCGCAGTTATTGACACAACTTAAGCAGCTGTGAAATTAAAGCCTGAAAAAAGAGCACTACACCGGTATCGCAGAGGTCATTGGTTCGAATCCCGTTCAGGCCTGAATTTTTTTCAGGTTTTAATTTCACAGCTGCTTAAGTTGTGTACATAACTGCGATGATCAATCAATGTCATTACATATTACTCCGCACTTCAAATATATGGTCTTTCATATATATTCACTTGAAAACAATAAATAATATACTTAGTTAATAATATACTTTATTTCTATTGCGCATATTGTATGTGCATAATCATATGCGCATAAATCAAATCAAATCGAATCAAATGTTGGTTTTTGTGGAGAGGGGAAAACCGGAGTTACCCAGAGAAAAACCTCTCTGAGCAGAGTGGAGAACCAACAAACTCAACCCACATGTGACGCCGAGCCGGGAATCGAACCCGGGCCACATTGGTGGAAATGAGCGCTCTCACCACTGCGCCAAAACGAAGCTTTCAGGGACGGCGGAGCCGGGGGGGCTGGGGGGGTTTAGCCCCCCCACTTTTGAGGAGGATGACATTTTATTTTGTTTAACCCTTTACTCCCTGAGAGTGACCAGCATGCATCTTCTCTTAAACATAATACTACAAAGGCAACCATAGAGCTCATGAGAATATGCAATCTGAAAACTTGTATAGGGTTTTGTTGATATAACATCAAAATCTCCACACTGTTGTAATGAAAGATGTCTTCAGATCAGTTAGAAGAATTAAGAGTTTGATCTCAGGGGTTAAATGGTTAAGCTACAACGTTATACAAGCCTCGTCGGAAACTTTTCGCGTTTACATGTTTTTAGCATTTTCTCAGCGTGTGCCTCCTTCCCACAGACGGGAAGCTTGTGTCAAAAAACCGCTGGTTAGCGTTGGAGACCGGAAGGCTGAGAAATAACCTCCAAAATATTGCTGTAAGCATTAAAAGTACCTTTCATTTTACGCTTTATCCAGGTTAATTATTTCAAGAAGTATGTCGCAGAGAATGTTGTAAATACGATTTCCGAGACTCTAGATTTCAAAATTTTCTGGGGGAGGATGCCAGACCCCCCTACCAACTCGCGCCTCCGGCGCTCGTTTTCAGACCCCCCCCCCCCCCACTTCAAAATACGCTCCGCCGTCCCTGGCTTCATGTATACAGCAATGCTACATGACACCGAATTGCGCTTATAGCTGAAGAACGGTGTCAATTTATTCAAATTTATTCAAATGGTTCTCAGGAAGAAGGGATGTCTCATCTCTTACCTCCCAGCAACTCCTGCTTTCTCCCATTGGCCGTATTCATACTAGGGGACGCATTATCCGTCTGGTCGAACTTGGGCAAACATTTGTAGTTCGTCTGGTTATGCGTCTCTAGTATAAAGACGGGCACACGACGCATTATTACCCTTCGAAATACGTCTTGAACGACGCATTACTAATTAACAATTAGATTATGAGCTCGAGATTTCTATGGGGTGATAGTTGATGAGAAATCGAGAGCGAATAATGTAATTGTTTTAGTAAAAGTCTTAATAAACAAATCATCTGCCGGTGAAATAAACACCAAAATACTCAATCTTCCAGCGAAACTTCGCTAAAAGCGCCCATACGTCGCCATTTTGAAAACGATCTCCAACCAAGTGCTGTCGAATGGCCGATAGTTTGCAGTTTCGCAGCCAATCAGATTGCGGCATTTGCATTAGTCCAAGTAGACGTTTACTAAAGGTTGTTATTCAGGAAGCATAATGCGACCTTTGCCCGTCTTTACACTGGAGACGCATAACCAAACGAACTACAAATGTTTGCTCAGGCTCGTCCAGACGAATAATTCGCGCCTGGTATGAAAACGGCCATTCTTTCCCTCAAGTAGTAAACCGACGTTTAAATTGAATAATGTAGCAGGTTATTTAAGAATTTTGCTCGGTTAATTTTCTCGAAAACTTTTTTCGTGGGACTTTAACTTTGTGACTTTCAAAAAATAGCGGATTTTTAGGACTCGCGAAAATAAGTAACCATAAAGCCTGGTTTTCATATAATCGTCTCTGTCGTAAGAATCGTCTCTGTCGCAGCAATTTTCTCAAGCGATCTGGACGATCATATGGAAACACTCTTGCGAGAAGCTCAAACGACACACGGATGATCTTACGGCAGCATCAATGCGATCACAAGGATAGAAACTGTTCTATCCTTGTGATCGTCCCAATCGCTTCAGAAAATTTGCTGCGACACAGAAGATCTTTACGACAGAGACGATTGTATGGAAGCGAAGCTTAAGGTAGAATTTTGAAGAGGAGACGGGTGGGGCGACTAAATCGATCCTTTATTCGCCCCCCCCCCCCCCCAATCAAAAAGCAGATGGCCCTGTTCCATTATTTGGTACGTAGATTCTGTTGTCTTAAGATATAAATTAATTAATTATAAAACTGGCAACAAAGAAAAGAAATAGAAAAGTTGATGTAAACCCTTGGTGAACTTTTGCCAAATCTATCATCTCTGTCAAATCTGCTGCATTGTCATGGGCCCTCGCTACAATAAATTTGCTCAATTTATCCAAATTTGCCAAAGTCCTTAGCGTAATATCACGACATGAGCCACCGCAATTGGGCGCATATCTTATCAAGTCTTAATCTGAACAGTAGGCTAAAGCATAGTTAGGGTATAACTGAGACGATTTCAACAAGTTTATTTTCTTTTCTTTAGTGTGCATCTTGCCCGGCGGGTCCTTCAGTTAGAAAGAGCGAATACATCCTTGAGAAATGAAATGGAAAGAGAAAAAAAGAAGAAAGATTTGCTAGGACAGGAGGTGATAACTCTAGAATACAAAATGTCATAGAAATAAGGGACTGTTCATTCTTTACGAGGGAGGAGAGGGTGGTGTGTTTCGGGAAAAAACCATTTTAAAATTGCGTTACCCTCCTCAGCTTGGCAATTTTTTTCATATCCCCCTCCCGAAGCAGCGATTTCATTGATGGGCTCCTGTTGAAAGATATTGCGAAAATATTTCAGGTGACCCCCCTTTTCCATATTTTTTGGGACGCCCCCTCTCGAAAGCCGTTTTTTCGCATGTCCCCCCCCCCAAAAAAAAAAATGCCACCAGCCTCCCCTTCCTCGTAAATTATGAACGGTCCCTAAATGGCCCGACAGTTGTAGCCAAACAAATTACTTAACAATTAGACATTTGAGCAGTGTAGCACTCGAAATGAGGTGCTCATGGTAGACGGGTGTTCACGTAAGAGCGTCCAGAGCTCACTGGAATGTAGACTTTCCGTGTAAGCAAGAGAATTTCTCACTTAAAAGGAATCTCCAGTGAGTTTTGTGAAGTGACAGTAAAACATGATGTAGGCAGCTGCGTAACAACATAAGGAGGATAGAAGAATATGACGGTCAGAGCTTCTATCCTAGTTCCGCCGGGGAGGGCATCCTTAGAAAGGTGGTCATCCCAGGGAGGCGATCATTGTACGTTAATAGAGTTAAGTTATGCTGAAAATGGAACAGAACTTTGACAGTTGAATACCTAGCTTTATCTTGTGTCAGAAATTCATAATCAGAAGTCTCTATTCCTCTCGTTTGGCCCTAGCCCATCAGTTTGCGATATTAGGTGCCTAGCCTACCGTAGGTGTCCAGCTCACTGATAAGTACAAGGTACATATTGGGCCATTTGTACAGCTAATCAAATTATTTTGAGTTCAATTTGGAATAAATGAGCACGGTTAAATTTTTCAAAGACAGAGAAAAATTGCATGAGCCTAAAGGGCGACTGCGATTTGTTGTCTTTGAAAACATTTCCGAGTGCTTATTAAAATTTAATGTCACATTTCTGCTCTCAATTTCAAGTTTCTGCACTGTTTGGGGATTAATTGACGTGCTCTCAACCAATCAGTGCGTTGAATGTTTGCATGTATATTATGGTGAAACGGCAGTAATATTATGGTACTGATGAGTTGGTTACGCAAGGTTAGGGCACAGCTTTGTGTCCATCTTAGCATGTTGTTCACGTTATACGAGGGCCAGATATAGTCATTTGTTGTAATCACAAGGCGGTTGAATACCTAGCCTGCGACATAAATCTTACAAAGGTGTCCATCTTATGAAGGTATCTACTGTACACAGGGCCAGTTACAGAGCTAATTATGGCAACTGTGTGTAACCAACATGAAGGTGCAAACCTAAAGTGCGCATCAGAAAGAGGTCTTCGCGGTTCAGAGTGAAACTACAGTGGCATTAACCCTTCAACCCAAATGTCAATACTGTATACAAATTCTCCTTTGCGGTCCTCGTGCATTTCATACAGTACGAGTTAGGAGAATATATCAAAATATCAACACAGTTTATCATTGTGTTTTAATCATTCCCCTATATTCTCAATATGTATACATGTTTATGTTTTGATATCACAGGGAGAAACTGGATGCTTTTCACTGCTTGGAATTGAAGGTTTAAACAGTTGTAAACATTGTAAAAATTTCAATTGACTGTTCCTCAACTTGTCTTGCAGCTGTCCAAAGCCACATCACTGCTTAATGAAGCTCAACAACCCTATAATTATTTAATTGAAAGCATCAGAGCACGAGATTCTCAGAACCAGTCCCTCAGCGAGCAGCTTGGACTAATGCAAGAAGACATGAGGTCAGTTCAAGGAATGTGATATCTTTCATCATTTGGCGGATTTCACGAGCAGGCAACACGAGGCGGGTCCTGAGTTCTGATTGTTATCCCGAGCGGGCAAGATGGCCCGCTTTGTCCCGCGAAATGATTAACAGTATCAAATGCTTTTTTCAAGTCTATAAATAAACCATAGCCAAATTAATTGTTATCAATGGACTGGCCTATAGTACAGATAAATGTACGTCATTGGTTAAACAAAAAAAGGTTTTTTTTAACGATTAACGTCACGCAAGAGGATGTTTGGTGGGCGTGAAATTAGCAGACAACTTTGTCATCCACTTTGAAGGAACAAACAGCCAAGTCTTGTTACGTTGAAATAACGAACAGAGAGCCATAGAAGGAATTAGCTTAATTTTTTGAAGGTTATGATCTGCAGATAAAAAAAATCCGAAATCCTGCAGTAACTGAGGGATAAACAAACTTGGTGACAATACTACGCGGAAGGAAGATATGATATTCCAAACACGAGATGCAGTGTTTCATCACATATCGAACACTGAGCAGAGAGTTAGTTGAAACTATGACGCGCATAAGAATGTGTTTTGATCAAACACACCTGTCGAGTGTTTGATATAAAGAAGGAAGCGATTAAGGAGTCGAAATTGGCGATGCAAAAACAAACCGTATTTCAACAGATAACCAAACACATCACGGTGCTTGATTTCCTTGAACTTTCTCGTATGCATTATTGATGAGTTTGAGAAAGTAAAAGTGGACTATACGCTCTTAATTACTGACTAATGAAAGGTTAAAATAGCTCATACAAAGCCGAAAAGTACAGTCTCTTGATTTTTGAAGTGTATATTCTTAATAAAACATCCGATGTCCTACGACGAACGGGGAACTAGCAAAAGCTCAGTAACAATCGTACGCTGAGGTGAGAGAGAAAAAAGCGTTCGCCGAAATACGATGAAAGAAGCATTGGGTTTGGCTTTTGTATTATATGAATAATTTTGTCAATCTCGGACAATGACGTTCATCTACCCTCCTTTATCTGAATATTATTTGAGGTTTATTTACTGTGTAAATTGCCAGCTTATTTGCTGTGTTTTATCTTGCTCACAGAAAGTTGAAGGCCGAAAAAGAGGATCTTGTCAAGTCTCGCAATCAGTTGTCATCAGATTTGGAAAGACTTTTGAATCAACGAGAGGTATATTCAGTAACTGTTGTATATTTATATGAAGTAATTGATGTACGGATCCTTGTCATGTTGTTTTTGTTGTTAAGTTGTTGGTGTGGTGTACCCATAACTCTCTTCGGGAGAGCAACGGTTGATCTGTTCCGAGGTCGTGCATGGTTTCGATCAGGGCTAAAAATTAACTCCAGTGCTTGGTGGCCAGTCGGGCCAGTTTCCTTGAATTCTTAGTGGCCCATCCCAAAATGAAGTAGCCCTCAATTTTCTTTTTCAGAGTCACGTGGCAATCACAAAGTCAAAATAGCGTCTATATGTTGTGAATGTGGATCGCTCGTGAAATCACGGTTAAAACGGCTCGGAATTTCGACTTCAGAACTAAAACATCAGTGGTAAACTACATGTTGAGTTTTATTTTTAACTTTGTACTTCGTATAATTTACATTGCAACTTTTCGAGGCCTGGTCGGTTTAACTCGCTACTTACGACCGTGCGACCGCCAATTTTTAGCCCTGTTCGATTCTTTCCAAGGTCATAGACGTTACCGTTTGTCTCGTGCAGTTCTTTATATTCTCAATACTAGGAGTAACGCTCAATGGGAATCTCGGAAAGTGATTTTTAGCACTAAAATTTGCAGTTAGAGTTAAATATCTTCTTCACTATTCACGCTTAGTTGTACGCAACACATGCAGCAAGTGACGTATGCGACACGAACTCTTCCAAAGGATTGTTTTCGGTGTTTGTTTGCAAAGGAACCTTCTGTGGTAAAAAAAAGATACAAAATATCTCCGAAACTATAGAGATATACCACAGAAGGCAAGCGTTTGTGTTATATTCTGGTTGTTCATCATTTAAAGCCTGGAATTTTCATTCTATGTATAAAGTGTACTTGGTTTAATATTATTTCTCTTGGCGTTTTTTGTTGTAGCAAATTACGCGAAATGGCTTAGGGAAACAGGTTTTGTATTGGCAGTCTCTAGAAAATGTTACCCAGGGTGGAAAAAATGTTACAAGAAAAAGATTGCCTCAGCAGTATCTTGCGTTTTTACTCCCGATAACTCTTCGGTAGATCAGGTCAATATTTATTCACACAATAATGGATATTTAAAGCATTGAGAAGTACTTAGCTGTTAAGGAATAAAATTCATATGTGGGCGCTGGCCAAAGTAGCGAGAGCTTTCTGATTGGACACTGCCGTGGTATAGTACATGTCAGCACAAAAATTAAATATTCAGCTAAGTCAGGCTGCATATATAGAGGATATTACACGGTGGCGAGAAGATATGAATTTTATGTTCGAGTGGCAAGAGCAATATCTCACGAGTGAGCGAAGCGAACGAGTGAGATATTGTTCTTGCCACGAGAACATAAAATTCATATCTTCGGGCCAACGTGTAATGTTCTTTTTATTATATGGAGATTAAAGCAAAAGGCGGGAATCGTGACGTCATTGAACGATATGACACTCACAAAGGTGACATACGGAAAATAGGCCACTCGGGTCCCGGATGAAGTGGCGTATGGAATCTACGAGTGGTTTAGTTCCCAGTAAAACACTCTTCTCCATATAATAAAATTTATTTATGTACCAAAAACAGAGAACAGCAGGATGAAGTCAGTAGGCAAAATCGAATTATTTAACAGTAGCAGCGACAAAATCAAGTTTGATTAATATGTAAAAGATAGTATTTATGCTCTTTCTCAACAGTAGTATTGTAGGGCAGACACTTAATTCTAATAAGTATAGATTCCCAAATCTTTGAACTAGATCATCTATAGGTTGACTTACCCATATTTAACAATTATTCGCCAAAGGCGAAATGATTATCGGTGCGGAATATTCACCGATAATCACTGAGCCTGATGCGAATAATTGTTTTAGTATAAATACACAGGTGATTATTTCAAAAAAAGAAAATAAAAAGCATTGTACAACACGAAAAAAGTGTATTTCATCAAAAGCGCGCGAACGACTGGCAGCCATTTTGTTCGTCGAGGTGATTATCGGCTGATAATCCGAGATAGCGAACCAATCAGAGCGCGCGATTTTGTATATGATTTATGTACCGCACATATCCACTAATTGTTCATGGCGGTTTACAATTCTTATGAAATTACAATTCAAATAATTACAATTACGTACACAAACGCCAGACCACAACACCGGGAGCTACGTTCCCAACTCTTCACGAACAGTGTGTGGGTTCTTTAACGTCCCAAAACGTTATACCAACAAGGGTTGTGAGACGGGACTTACGGTTAGCGTCCTTATACGAGAAGACTAGAAAGTCTAACCATTTACAGATGTCATTACAAAGGCAGCACTTTCTCCTCAGTAAATTTAAAGACCCTAAGTGTTGGTCCGGCCGAGATTTGAACCCGCAACCTCCCGCACGGTAGTCCGGTGCTCTACCAACTGAGCTAACCGGTCGGCGGTCTTACTCTCGGTTTTACAATATTGTATTTATAATATTTACAAGGTTATTAGCAAATCTTATTTTGATTCAAATGAATATATGAAAGACCATATATTTGAACTGCGGAGTAATATGTAATGACATTGCGATGATCAATTAATGTCATTACATATTACTCCGAGTTCAAATATATGGTCTTTCATATATTCATTTGAATCATTCTTCTCCATCTACGGGTATATTACGAACTCACAACATGACCAGCTCCCAGTTGGCTTGATAGCTCAGTTGGTAGAGCACTGCTGCAGTATCGCAGAGGTCATGGGTTCGAATCCCGTTCAGGCCTGAGTTGTTGTTTTTTTTTCAGGCTCTTATTTCACAGCTGCTTAAGTCGTGTATATAACTGCGATGATCAATTAATGTCATTAAATCTTATTTTATAGTTATGTACTTTATTTACTGGAGATAGGATATCAGAGAACACATCTGGAATGCTACTGATTTCATTTTTTGGTTACTGCATATGAAATAATGCAGTAACCAGTATGTCAAAGGAAACACGACTGATTCAGTGAGTGAAGGAGCTAGCCAATCAGCGCGTGCATAGTATTCAGCCATTCACAATGCACAATACAATTCGCTTTTATATCGATTTATTATTAAACTCAGAAGAAAATATGTAAAAGTAATGAAATCGAGGAAAGGCGTCAGGTATGGCAAAAAGGTCCGAATAAACTTAATAAATGCAGTCGCCACATGCATGCATTGCTTGCCTATTTTTAATCTTATGTGTAAGGCAACTCAGTCAGAAACGATAACAGCGTCATGTTAGATTTAGTGTAATGTACTGTCACTGTCTGACTTTCCTACTGACGTTTCTTGCAGGAGATGGCTGTGATGAAACAGGCTATCATAGGCTTGCGTTCGTCATCTCGTGGGTCAGTGCCACATGTAAACAGGACCTCTACAGCTGTTCACGGCCCAGAATCAAGATTCAGAACGTCAGCGGTACCGGACACATCTGCCGCTGCACAGAGACCGCGCCCCACAATTTTTGTAATAGTATTCATACATTTTCGCTTTTACACGGACTTGCGTCCCACTATTTTGCTAAGAGCAGTCACGTATCCCTTCTTTACATGGACTTGCAGTTGTATTTTGTTAGAGTCTTGATTACACAATCTCGCCGCATTATATTTTGTGGTTGTAGTTTTTTAAAGTTTTGATTGCACAGACTTTTACCCACTATATTTTGTAATAGCGCTCTTACATTATGTGGCTGGTGGACAAGATGAGGCAAATCCTCCGTTCTGATTGGTTACCCTAGTGGGCAAGATGGGCCAATCCTTCTTGCTCGGGATTTCCCGCGTTGTCCCGCGAAACGAGACAAAGCAAATTGGCCATATACGAAATCCCTTATTGAGCAAGCTTGTTCGGTCAAGATGGCTGGATACTGTCCGAGTTCTTTTAAGCAATTTTATTGACCTCGACTCCGTCTCGGTGCCGCCATCTTGACCTCACACTAGGTCAATAACGCATATTTGTCATCTGCCTAGACTTTCACTCAACAAAACGAGCACTGTGATTGGTTGATTCTTGGTCACGTGCCCCTGATCAAATTTCAATGTATCCCGACCGGGATGCAATTGTGCAGTTGTTGCCCGCGCGCCAGTTGTGCCGTCTTCGTTTGTTTGTTTTTGCTATATTTTGTTTAAGGGAAAGTCTAAATATATAAAGAAGCACTTAACGTATGGTCCCTCGGGAAACTAGTTAGTTTTGTTTTCCCTCAAGTTTCCCTCTTTTACACGGGCTTGCAACTGTGTTGTGTTTTATGAAGAAAATTCACCTTCATTCCAAGAAGCAAGCATGGTTGTCTTCAGTGGATTTAAATTTCTAATCCTAAAAGTAGTTTTTGGTGTAAAAAAAAAACCAGCGCGGGTTTACGGTAGGTTTGTGACAGTATGGTATCATTTGTCTCTCCATTCATTTAGACTAACACTGAGCAACCTACTTGGTACAGAAAGTTAAAGAAACAGAACTTAGCTGGGAGAACATTCCAAGGGTGAGCTATTTGTTGTCTCGTGACTGTTTCTCATTGGACAATAATGAAAATTTATTTTATCTCTCAGTTAGAATGCAATAAATATCTTAGTAACCTCGCTTTTTTTCGTTCCATGCTATACGTTACGGATCCTCGTTTTATCTTCTCCATTCTTGGCCCGCTCGCCTCGCGCTTGGGCTACAAATCGAGGAGATTAACTCGATCCGTAACTTACAGTACAGACCTGTAACTGGGCTAGTAGGAGGTATTTATTGACTTTCTTGGCTAGTAGGAGGTATTTATTGACTTCCTGGGTGAATATGCTCACACGCGCATTTCAATAGATGAATTACATTACAGTAAACCTATCGTCGGTCTATCACACGATGTGTACATGTGGTAAAAATGAAGGCCTTACCTGTATAAGAGAAAATATAAAGACCTGTTGTTCTGTCGTGGATCTCTTTCTTTATTGTTTCTTTAATTTTACTTGCACCTATCTGTTGTTGTTAATAATCGACATTAAGTCCAATAGATGAGATTGCCAGGGATCTCCCGCGTTGTCGTGCGAAACAACACAAAACAATAATAAATAATATTAGTATAAATACTCAGGGGATTATACAAAATCGCGCGCTCTGATTGGTTCGCTATCTCGGATTATCAGCCGATAATCACCTCGACGAACAAAATGGCTGCCAGTCGTTCGCGCGCTTTTGATGAAATAATTTTTTTTCGTGTTGTACAATGCTTTTTGTTTTCTTTTTTTGAAATAATCACCTGTGTATTTATACTAAAACAATTGTTCGCCTCAGGCTCAGTGATTGTCGTTGAATAGTCACCTCGACTTCTTCTCGGTTAATATTCACCGATAATCACGTCGCCTGAGGCGAATAATTTCTAAATAATTCCTTTATTGACCAAGCTTGTTCGGTCAACATGGCTGCATATTGACGTCGCTCCTTTTTGTGTTTTTATTGCTTTTGTGGAGTATAAGCGGAGACCGAACCTCTCAGCTTTTCGCAATAAATTTTTCAGCCTATAGTACCTAGATTTTCTTTTTTTTGTCCCGTTGGCTGTGCTGAATCTGGGGGATGGCGGGCAAGTCCCTCCATCGCAATGAGGTCACCGCTGTCTGGTGGGAACCTGAGCTGACCGAACCGGTAAAACCCAGGGCTGGGCTGAGGTGTGTCGATTTTTTTTGTTAGAAACTGTATCTGCTGTTGACTGCCTTTTTTCTGGCTTCAGGTCATGACAAGATGTTTGTGCAGTATATTTCTACCAAACGCGGAACAAGATCTCCAAGAAAATGACTGCACAATCGCTAGTTAAGACACTTCATTTCAAGAGATTTGTACCATATTTTATCAGTTTTCTAAAGTACCGCTTCATATCCTTGGCTCCCAGAGGGAGCAACTCGAAAAATCCTACAACATGATTGGCCCCCCTAGCAAGTAAGATGGAGCCATCTTCCCCGCTTTGAATTCCCTGCGGAAATGTTATGCTTCTATCCTATGCGAGAGTCCCTCATTTGAGAAAACTTATCCATAAAGCTGCAAAAAAAATGAGTACAATGTTTTCTCAATATGGACCAAACAAACTAGGTCAATAAAGTATTTATTATAACAGCTCCTCTGCAAACGTTTCTGAATCGTTAATCGAGCGCACCCCAAATTTGTTATAGGAATAGAACAATGATACTTTGAGTAACTTTTGAAGAAATTGGATTTTTGAATTGTTCAAATTAAGGGTTAAAATGAAAGCAGGGAGCTTGTACCAGGCACAAAACGAGCAAGTTAACTAAACTGCTTAGCGGTCCATCTTACCGACCCGCCAATAATAATTTGAACCGATCACGAAACTAATCAGAATAGGACAATCACATGACTTTTGGAGGGCATATAGTTTATTTGTGGCCCGAGTAGCATCATTTGCGCCCGAGCGCGAAGCGCATGGGCGCAAATGATGCTACGAGGGACACAAATAAACTATATGACCGACAGAAGTCATGTGATTATCATTATTATCAATACACAAGGCCAAATCGTACAAATTCATTTAATAAGAAAAAAATGTTTAACAGAGATGTAGCATGAAACTATGGTATGGAAAGTTGTTGCTACAATACGATCAGCTAAACAAGAGCCAAATAAAATTCCTTTTTGTTTACAATAAAATGTCAAATATAATCTAGTTTAAAAAGATTGGTAACAATGATTAGCAAAAAGACAGTTTATATTTAAAAAAATAATAGTCTTCCCGTTCACAGGCAATGGACTCAGCTGCAGGGCCGTTAATGCATTAACGGCCCGCTAGGAGTCATTTGCGGCCCGCAAAGCGCGTGTTTTCAAGAGGGCGGTTTTCAATTTGGCCGCGTGTCTTGATAATAATACTCCTTTACGTTTTGGAAAGCCAGCTAAGAGAATTTCTAATACGTATTCACTGTTAGCGAGAGAATTCATGCAATACAAATGTAGGAATGCATTGTGTCAGTTTTTTCTTTTAAATAATGCTATTTCTGTATTTATTTAAACATATTAGAGCGCAGAGTTTCCCTGAATCAATTTAATTTCTCGGTCTATAATAAAGGCACAGAAATGGATACTTGTAAAAGTTTTAAAAGCCTTCTTGTTATATCAAGAACCAATATCAATTTACTGTCGCATACTATGTGGGTTGTTGTTGACACGCTAGCTCAGGATACATCAGTTACCGATCAGGCTTTGAGTCACGATATCCGCATATTAACCGAGTTCCTAGTCTTCAGTATATGTAAGCTAAGATGCCTTTGTTGAGGTTTATACGCCGAACAAGTGTGGTCAAAAAATTGAACGCCAATTCCTGCAAGAACAGGTAACCAATTACTGTGTAGTATTTGCATCAGGGATTTTGTTTAGGGAACGTTCATTTTTATGAGGGAGTGGGGGCTGGTGTGACATGACACCCCCCCTCCCCCCCTCCCAGTCAATCAAAAGAAAGAGAACTCAATTTCGGATTAAAATATCACTTAAAAGTTATTGCTAAAATTTTTCACGTGAACCCCCCTCCCCCTTTTCCACTAAATTTTATCGCATGACCCCTCTCTAAATCCCACCATCCCTCCTCCCTCATAAAACATGAACGGGCCCTTAGGTGTATAACGTAATCAGCATTGAGGTTTATACTTCATGCCAGTATGCCATATAGTCTCCCGCGCACATCACAATGGTGCGGGAGACTGTATGACATACTGGCATGAAGTTTATCCCAGCATGTGTATATCAAGATTGCAGTTAAGCTGCGCTGATAAAATGCGCAAAAAGAGATTAATGTTTCTTCCTCCAACTATCCTGTACTAGCTGGTCACATGCATTTCTTAATCCCATCCAGCCGTGCAACAATAAACTAGCCGTTTTTAATATTTTTTTTTTTAGTCTTTATTTTATTTTTTATCAAAACTTCAGTAAAAATCTTCGATTTGCTGTAGCATTCTTCCGATATCATTTGCATTAACCGTGGAATTATTACTGAATAGTTTTGTCATTACTACTACATTACTAGTACCGTAACTATGACTATAACCTCTCTGGTAATTATCATGACCATTTCTCTTGCTATTCCCTTCATAATAATTACAATTTCCATTGCAGTAACCACTACCACTGCTACTCTTCCTATTCCTATAACAGTTGTTATTGATTTTAGCAGGAACCCATTACCTGAGGAGTCCTCATTTGCTTCCAAGGTGGCGTCCTAAGCACAGTAACATAATGGAGCTATTTTTAGAACCCATTTATCCTGCGGTACTCTCTTCCAGTCAAAAAGACAGACAACTCGGAGGAAACTCCAAACATATCATTAGAACAAACCCAACAAATTCGTTTTCCTTGTTAAGATGTCAAGTTTTATCAAAAATTCGTTTGTTCTTTCATTGCCGCAAAACAGGAGTCAAAAAAGCATGTTCTTGTCTAGCTTTATGAAGATTACAATGGGCCTTCTGCATCTGCAAGAATTCTTAGATGTGTTCCAACTTCCCCAGTTACACAGGTTTCACAAAACGTAGGGCAAAAATATGAAAGAGCAGTTGGCAATTAAGGTTAGCATGGGCAATGACTATTCATAAAAGTCAAAGACTGACTCTAAAGAAAGCCTGGGTTGATCTTGGAACGTAAGAAAAAAACTTCTGGTTTGACATATGTGGCACTTACAGACTTAGTACAGTTAAGAAACTTGAAGATCTTATTGTTGAGCCATTGACACTGGAAAGGATGTAAGCTTCTAAAAAGTCAACTAACTTAGAAAGGCGCACACGAACCTCAAGGCCACCACTGCCGGAGCTTGCTGGCACTGTCCCGCGTCCGAGGCGAGTCGTTAACAACATGCATTTGAAACAACGACCTGTCCACCATGTTTTGAACAGAGGTAGGTATTTCCCGGTAAGTACCTCATGCTACTAAAGTCAGTTTGATTGGTTGATTTGGTTTATCTTGGTTTTCCAAATATGATGCTTGGTAGATTGGATGTGGACAAGCTGTAGTTGAAGACATTCAAAGGCAGTTACATACACGTTTCAAGTTTCAAGTTTACGAGTTCAGTTCTGATCTATTTTAAGTCTTTCTGCATAAAATAGCGCCAAGCGTCGAGTCACTTGATTTGTGCGTTTGTACTTTAACAAATCCGTGTTTCTCTAAGAGCTGTTTGTATTCCTCTGCCGATCTCTCCTTGCCTTCCGCGCAGACCAGCATGTTTAAGGAAAACAGAAGGCCAAACAAAGGTCCAGTCTTGTCGTCTTCAAGGAGAATTTCACAGATAAGAAGCCCGCCCCCTGGGAAAGAAAGATGGAATAGTTAGAATCTGCGCGCCCGGAGCCACATTGGAAACAAACCTATGTACGGCTGACCCTAAAGCGACCGTTAACCTAATCCTGTTGCTAAACAAGATATTATTAAAACATAAATTGGGTCTTAACAGCCATTAGTATAAATACTCAGGTGATTATACAAAAATCGCGCGCTCTGATTGGTTCTCTATCTCGGATTATCAGCCGATAATCACCTCGACAAACAAAATGGCTGCAAGTCGTTCGCGCGCTTTTAAAATTTTTTCGTCTTGTACAATGCTTTTTTTTTTTAAATAATCACCTGTGTATTTATACTAAAACAATTATTCAAGCTCGATTGTAATGTCGCCACGAAAAGCACTTTAGTTAACATCGATAAACGTGGAAGTCGGTTGAGATTGTCAACTGGCATGGCTTTCCCCGAGGATGTGGAAACTTCAACGCCAATAATACCATAGCTCTTTTCATTGCTAGGTACAACCGGACAATTTAACAAAACAATTTTTTTGGAAACTCCTCACTTCAAACCATTTACAAAACTGGAATACAGTTCAATTTGAAAGATTTATTTTGTCAGCACTGTCACAGGCAAACTAGGAAAATGCAAAATCCTCGTTCTCTCCCAATAGGAATCGAAACTATCACCTTCCGATTACTACTTCGGAATACAGTGGACATTGATGCACGACATAATATATTCCAGCTTTCCATTCTATGCTACTGAAACTGGAATAGCTCGGGCCTGTATCGCTCTTTTATGAGGCCTGCTCGCTCTTTTCTTTCGATAGTGGACTATGCGCCTTTTGCTATGAGAACAGTTATTGTAATGATCTCTAAGGCCTACTTACAAAGAGCAACATTAAATTTTTCCTTCGTGATTCGTGTTTACTTAGTACGCAAGGGTTTCTCCTCTATACACAGGCTCATAGTAGGTTTCAAATTCTACCTAACTGTGTTAGGAATTCATCAGGGCGTGCTAAAGAAATGAAAGGTATAATGTCTTTACCTGAAGGCAACGAGTTAAACACATTGTCAAGAATCAAGTCAACTTTTTCATCACTCCAGTCATGAAGAATGCGACAAAGCACATAAAGGTCCGCACTGGGCAAGCTCGGCTGGAAAAAATCACCAACAGCAAAGGAAACATTTTCTTGATTGGGGCAGTCTTGCAGTGTTGGTTTAAAATGAGCTGAAGATTCCTTGACTGAGAGAAGGTCAACTACTGTGATCATCATGTCAGGATAGTACTGACACATCGTGTAAGCTAGCGCTCCTGTTGCTCCTGTTAGAATGATAACAGGTCTGCTGTCAGTGGTGAATTTTGGTCGGCAAGATTAGAGCAGAGAAGAACAAAGAGCGAAAGTAAAAATGTCACTGCTTGGAGCGAAAAAACAAAATGACAGATAGAAATATGACAAAAACACTATATCAAGACTGAATAAGTAGAACAAAAAAAGTAAACATACCAGTAAACTGAGAAAGAAAAAACACTTGTCCACACCAAACCTATTACTTAGTGGGCTTATGGGTTTCGGTTACAAATATCTCTCAATATAGTCCTCACGTTAAATCGTTTTGGCAAATCTGGTCATCAGTTGAGCTGAAGGGGTAAATTTCAGGCTAGCCAAAAGGTACGTTTCTACTGATCTCATTTAACTGTTGATTCCCATAAGAAAATCATTCTTTTTGTTGCAGTCTGCCACCAGAATTATGGAATCGAAGAAGGAAGGTTGACACAGTGGTAAGGGTACCAACATCTCAATTTTCCGCCCGATTTGGTTTCCATAGTTTCATGTACATGTGTGCGTTCTCTGGTTTCCATCGCTCCATAAAAACCAACACAACTCAAAACAAGCTCCAACTGGATCAGAAAACAGTGGACTTATAGCACTGTATAAATGCTTCATTCATACTACTAAATTCTAAAGGGGCTACAGACATCCTTGTTTTGGAGCGATTGCAGAATACGTGGCCCACTCATTTACAAGTGTAGGAGGCTTTTGAAGAACGAGGCATACAACAATGGACTCTATTGTTATTCATTAGTAGGTAAATTAGTGGCTTCTTAACCGACGGATATTGATCACATCTTTGCCAAATGTTCTCGTAAAACGTCTGCCACGAATTTCGTGTTTTGTCAGGGCGAGACAAGTTATCACCTACAGCCCAATCTCGAGGTAACATAATCTTACCAAAAAAAAAACGACGAACTTAACTTATAGCGAACAAAAGCAATAAAATGAAATTACTTTGACTGTTATATGTGTTTGAGCCGTTGATGTCTGGCTCTGTGATACGTAAAAATAAGGAAGCTTTTACTAGTAACATTAAATTTTCCTTATATGGTCTTGTATCAGCCGCAGAAGTTGAAGTAATTTTGGGTTGTCTGTGGTTCTGTGCTAATTTATAGCTTAATTTTGGGCAGTATGGGTTTTAAGTATCGTCCAATTCCTCACCTCCTAAATCACAGCACGTCTTAAACTGACTCAGGTCAAAGGCTTTCACAACTCGGTGGCATGAGGACAATAATGAACCGTGCATTCCCTTAAGGAAAGATAACCGCTCATAATCTGTGCTGTAAATCGCTTTAAACACATCTTCTGAAGACTTCCCAAATGTGTTCATCCACTGACTTGAACCATCACGAACTGCAATTTCTAAATTACCAAACAGAGGATATAGATGCTGACTCGAATGCTCTATAAAGCCAATTAATGAATGCGGGCTTGACTTGGTCAAGAACTGGGTCGCCGTTTTGGTGTTTGTGTAAACGTAACGGCATTCGGGCTCGTTGGGTGGAATCTTTTCTAATAATTGCAAAGCAACTAATGTGTCCATCAGTCGAGCTGTAGCATCGACATCAGTGGTAAGTTTTTCTGCCATAGATTTGCACGAAACTGGAGTGGGCGACATATTCAGTACATCAAATATGCCCAACTTGCACGCAGCAAAAAGAGCTTTTGATGCACGAAAAGCGTAAATTATTTCCATGAGCTTATCAGGAACAGGTGGAGGAACAACGATATCTGCACTTTCCATGACCTTCTTTGGAAGACTTAGCTTACGATGTAACCGAACGTATCACTCCAAAGCGTAACAAGCTAGAGGCTCGACAGCGCCTTTGCCGACAAGGCCCATTTATGGAATATTTATGGGATTATTTTTAACTAAGCTGTCAACTCCTATTGTTCTAGACGACGGATTAAGTCAACTTGAACAAGTTCACAAACACAACTTGAAACAAGCTTTAGAGCCGTTAACACTGGTTATTTTATTTAGATTTCCCTCGTCTCTTTGTGTGCTGAATAATGAATTTGCTATATATAAATATTCACTAGGAACTTTTTGATCGCTTACAGGGTCATTGGCTCCTGTCGCTTCAGTAAAATTCCTGGATATGTTTGTTTACAGACCAACGTCACACAAGCTTAATTTGGCCTGTGTTATCTGAGATTCATTTATGCAACATGAGATGTAACAATGTACATACAGGCCAGTTTATTACTTCTTTTAGAGTCTACCCAACGTCAATAAGTTTCATTTGATTTCAAGATGCTAAACCGTCACAAGATATAAGTATCTTTTTTTAACTCTCCTTTGCCTACCTCAATTTACATTGGGTTGCCTGTGACATTGGTTCATGTGGTCCAGGATTACATAGGATCCCATTACACTGACGTTTTATCAACCACCTCTTCCAATCAAGAAGACAGACAACTCGGAGGAAACTCCAAACATATCATTAGAACTAACCCAACAAATTCGTTTTCCTTGTTAAGATATCAAGTTTTATCACAAATATGTTTGTTCTTGTATTTCCGCAAAACAGGAGTTAAAAAACACGAACTGCTATTGTGCTGGGACCGGTAAAGGTCAGATGGGGCAGTGAAACGCTCGTTGTAATCGGCTCAATTACCGGTCTTACTATTATCATTATTCTATAACCGCTACTGCTATTATGGTCGTACTGTTACTGTACTAGATTTCGTTTATACTAAAGGTCACGCTCTTCCTAAGTAGTGAGAATATGGGGGTTCCAGCACAAATTGAAAAATTAATGAAATAAAAAAATATTACAAAAAAAAAATTATAAAAAATACTAAAAAAAATGTAAAAATTTTATCAAGGATTTATCAAGGATTTTATCAGAGAATTTATAGGGAAATAAAAAAAAAATTACAAAAATGAAATTGAATTCAATTGTGATTTAAAAACAAAAATAATGAAAGTATAAATGGAAGAGTTACAAAAGAAAAAAGTTGTGGAATTGGTGCAAATTGCTAAAGACCATGGTGTTAAAAAAATTTCTAAATTGCGTAAACCTGGACTCATTGAAGTGTTGAGTAATATTCCAGAAGTTATGGAAGAGATGCGAAATATTCAGAAACAAAGACTCATTCTTGATGAACCAACACCTAAGATTAATGTTCGCATTTTAAAACCTTCAAAACCAAAACCTCCAACCATACCAATTAAAAATTTGGAAAGTAAAGTTGCCAAACCATTAATGAAAGATATTAACAAGTTCGCAGATTGGATACTATCTTATGTACCAGAACCTTCCAAAAAGATTGTAGACAAACGAATAGAAAGTATGAAGGAAAAGTTTAACAAAATATTTAAACGTTTAAATCAAAAAGAAAATTCGAATGAAAAGGCTGGTCAAATAAGAAAACGTTTTGCTCCAAAAGAAAGTCTGAAGGAAAGATTTAAACGAATGTTTAAAAAACCTACCACCGAATATGAAGAAAAAGAAGAAGATTTCACCCCAATAGAACAAGAAACTGCGTTTGATGGTTATCTGAAAACATACAGGATATATGGTAAGAAAGGATATGATGAAAAGACATTTATCAAAAAAATTAAACCAAAAGTTATGAATCTAATTAATCAGCAAAAGAAACCGTTAACGGTGAAATTTATTCTTGTCTGTAAATTTATAAAAGAGAATCTTAAGACAGGAAATTTTGATGAAATAGAACCCCCATTTCATACTAAAAAACCAGAAACTATAACAGAGTCAACCGATTTCTCTAACTTATTCGATGAGATAACTAACCATCAACTTGAAGTGTTTAAGAAGTTTGTGGAAAATGGTTCTGGTTGGAAATTCGATCGTGTGGTATACTTTATTATAAAAATTGATCCATTTGAACCGCTTTCAGGAAGTTCCTATATCCCACTACCACCAGAATTAGCAAAAAAGAATGCAATTATTAACCCCAAGAATAAGAATGATAATGAGTGTTTCAAGTGGGGGGTAACTAATGCTGCGTTTCCTATAGAGAAAAACCCACAGAGAGTAAATAAAGAAATGAGAGAGAACTCTGAGAAGTTGAACTGGTCAGGAATAAAGTTCCCCGTTGGATGGTCAGATATTGATAAGTTTGAAAAGCAAAACCCCTACTACGCGATTAATGTTTTCGGATATGATAATGATAAAGGTGAAGTATACCCCCTAAGAATAAGTGATAAACAAAGTGGTTATTTAATCAGATTACTTCTAATATCAAACGATGAAACAAACCACTACTGTTGGATAAAGAATTTTAGTAGATTGATAGTTTCACAAGTTACTAAACATAAATCTAAGATTTACCCTTGTGATAGATGTTTTTATTATACCCATTCAAAGGAAACATTGGAAAATCATGTAGCATACTGCAGTGCAAACGAACCTGTTAGGAGTGAAATGCCAATAAATAAAGATGGAAATCCTGAATATATTAAATTCATTAATTATTACAAAAAAATGCGAGTACCCTTTGTTGTATATGCTGACTTTGAGTGTTATACATTGAAAATATATGGATGTTCTCCAGATAAAATTAAAAGCTTTACTAATAAATATCAACTACACAAACCATCTGGATACTGCTATATAATAAAGTTTTTTGATGAAAATTATGAAACTACTATTAGAAAATACACCGCTAAATCCCCAGACGAAGATGTGGGGCAGAGATTTATGGATGAATTAGAGAAGGATGTTAGAGAAATTTATGAAAAAATAAAACCTAACAAGAAATTGAATTGGATGACACAAAGGGAAAAATTCAACTATAAAAATGCTACTCATTGTCATATATGTGAGGGTGAATTATTAGAAAAAGATAAGGTAAAAGACCATTGTCACTATACAGGAAAGTATAGAGGAGCAGCTCATAGTAAATGTAACTTAAATTATAAAATTCCAAAATTTTTCATACCAATTATCTTTCACAACCTATCAGGATATGACTCTCATCTTTTTATTAAGAATATTGGTGTAACAAAAGGTAAAGTAGACTGCATACCTAATAATGAGGAAAAATATATTTCTTTTACAAAACAGATTTTACTTGATAAATTTATAAATAAAGAAGGTAAGGAAAGAGAATTGAAGTGGAATCTTAGATTCATAGATTCATTTAAATTTATGGCAACAAGTCTTAATAAATTAGTTGATAATCTTACAAAATGTGGAAAGTGTGATGTATGTAGAGGCATGTTATCTGGAAGTAGATGTCTTTCTCCAAAAGATGAGAAATTAACTGAAACGAAAAAGAAATTTATGGATAAGATGTATTTGATGTTGAGAAAAGGTGTATTTCCATATGATTGGTTTGATAGCTTTGATAAACTAAATGAAACTCAACTTCCACCAAAGGATGCATTTTACTCAAAACTAAACGACGAACATATAACAGAAGATGACTATCAACATGCTAAAAAGGTATGGAAAACTTTTAATATGAAAACAATGAGGGATTATCACGATCTATATCTTTTGTCTGATGTACTATTTTTAATGGATGTATTTGAGAATTTTAGAGATGTTTGTCAAAAGAATTATGGTTTAGATCCCGCTCACTATTATACAGCACCCGGACTAGCTTGGGATGCAGCATTAAAGATAACAAAAGTGAATTTAGAGTTGTTAACTGACATAAACATGCTACTTATGTTTGAGAGAGGTATTAGAGGAGGTGTATCCCAGATTTCTAATAGATATGCTAAAGCTAACAACCCATACATGGTGAAATATGATCCAAACAAACGTAAAGTATATATCGTATATCTTGACAGAAACAACTTATATGGTGAGGGAATGAGTGAAAAACTCCCTACCCATGGTTTTAGATGGATTACTGATCAAGAAGAGCTTAAAAACTGGAAAAATATTCCATGCATATTGGAGGTTGATTTGGAATATCCCCACCACCTTCACGATCTTCACAATGATTATCCTCTAGCTCCAGAGAGGCTTGTAGTTAATAAGGTAGAGAAATTAATCCCAAACCTCAACAAAAAGGAAAAGTATGTAGTTCACCGCGAGACCTTGAAACTTTATGAAAGTCTAGGATTAAAAATAACAAAGATTCATAGGGGAATTACATTTGAAGAGTCAGCTTGGTTAAAACCTTACATTGACTTGAATACTAATCTAAGATCAAAAGCAAATAACGACTTTGAAAAAGATTTCTTCAAGTTAATGAATAACTCTGTTTTTGGTAAAACCATGGAAAACATTAGAAATAGGGTAGACATTAGATTAGTTACAAATCAAAAAGATGCTAAAAAATTAATAAAACAACCTAATTATCAACATCGTACTATCTTTTCTAAAAATCTTGCAGCCATCCACATGAAGAAAAAAAAGATAAAATTCAATAAACCTGTTTACTTAGGTATGTGCATTCTAGATTTAAGCAAAAAAGTAATGTATGATTTTCACTATAATTATATCAAACCTAAATATGGAGAAAAGGTAAAATTGTTGTTCACAGATACAGACAGTCTTGTATATGAGATAGATACAGATGATTTCTATAAGGATATCAGTCCAGATGTTAGAGAAATGTTTGACACTAGTAATTATCCTAAAGTTCATCCATCCGGTATTGAGACTGGTGTAAACAAAAAATTAATCGGTAAGTTCAAAGATGAAGCTGGTGGAAAACAGATAATTGAATTTGTTGGTCTAAGACCCAAGCTATACTCTTTATTGATGGATGGCGGTGAAGAGATAAAAAAGGATAAAGGAGTAAAAGCATCAGTTGTAAAAAAGACAATAAGTCACAATAATTACAAGGATTGTCTATTCACTGGAAAACAGCAGATGAGACAGATGAATGTAATTAGAAGTCACTTACATGATGTTTATACTGAAACCATTAATAAAGTTGCACTATCTGCTGATGATGATAAGAGAATAATTTGTGAAGATGGTATACATACTTACGCTCACGGTCATTATCTCTTCAAAACAGAATTAGGTGGTAACTCAGTATCATACGGTACAACCTGAAGTTCTTCCCTCACAAAACCACGTCTCGGTCCGTCTAGTAAATAATACAAAACTGGTTGATTGGGTGAAACAACACTCCTAGAAATATCATAAACCTGAATACTCCATATAGGATCAGTAGCTCTTCTTCGTTCACCACCCTCAAGTTCACCTGGAAATAGTAAGTATCTAACCCTAACCCCAATCGGTAACCTAACCTCATCAAGTCCAACAACTCGCTTATACTTTTTTGGTTCAATATCAACCTCTTTCATTTTTATAGCTTCATCAGGCTCTTTACCAATTAATCTGGTTGGTGTATTATTCAAAGTTTTCAAAATATCTGGTAATCGTTTCACCCAAACTCTCGACCTTTCATCACTAATCATTTCTTGCGCATATTGATGACTAAATAATCGTTCACTTAATGTTCTATTTGCTCTTTCAACAAATGCTTGAGCTCTATGGTTTCCAGCTTCACTTCTTTGAATGTTTACATTATGTATATTCATAAGTTTTGTAACATCACCCATAAATTCTCTTCCAGGATCAACAATTAATGTTTTAGGATATTTTAACTTTCTGGAATATATTTTTTCAAAAGCTTTTGAAATCTCATGAGTTTCTTTTGAGGTTAATGGTTCTGCATCTTTATATCTCGAGGCAACATCAATCACAACCAATGCATATCGATATGTTTTTCTTCCAACTCTATCATGCGGTAAAAATAATAAATCTGCTTGGTGAATCATATTAGGTTTATCCACAGTCCAGTGAGGTCTAGGTATATACTTTGGAGGTGGCAGATATATTTGCCATATTGCCTGTTTCTCAAGCCATTGTTTAGCCACATCTTCACTTACTTTTGCTTTTTCAGCTAATTTAGGAATTGCAGAATACCCTTTCCAATAACCAAAGTTGAATAATATATTTTTGATAAGTAACTCATTTAAAGATTAATCCAAGTATCTTATAAATCAATATGACGTCTGAAAAAATTAATCCAACCAGAATTCCACGAGAGCCATTTGGTTTGAAAGCAGAATCAACACTGAATCGAATTACTCTCAATCCATCCTCCGCTAATCCTGGAGAAACACTATATATAAATATTCCAAAACTTTCTGAGAATTTGGTGATTGTGCCTGGAAGTGTATCTCTACTATTTGACTTGGATGTTGATGGGCATGCTAATAACACACTCGTAAATAATGTAGGTAGTAATCTTGTATCTAGACTTAAGGTTCTTTTTGGTGGTGAAACATTACAGGATACTCAAAGATATGATCTATTTCAAACCTATCATGACTTATTTTTACCAGATGAAGATCGTGAGGATAGATTAAAACAAGGTATTTCTTCTGAAAACATGAGGAAGCTCAGGACAAATGCAGGTGATAAGAAAACCCAAGATGTTAAGGCAGTGACCCTTGCATCAGTACATAACACCAAGTATCATATTCCACTAAACCATCCTATTCTAAACGATCACGGAGTTTTCTATCCAAAGGCATTAGATCATCAACTAATCTTTGAGATTACACTTGCTCCAATTAATGATATTGTTATTTATTCTGACACGACTAAGACTCCAACATATTCAATCAAAAACCTTGAGTTGGAATATTCTTGTATTTCAAGCGAATACTTAGCTCGTGAGGCTCAGGCTGCTTATCAGGTTGGTAAAGGATTCTTTTATGAAAATGTCACTCTACACAAAACTTTTACTATATCCTTGGGTGGTGATAGTGTTATAAATCAGCATATTAATCTACCTAGAAGATCAATGACGGGGATATTATGTTTGTTTACATTACCCAGCGCGGCAGGAGCACGTAACTCTGAGAATTTTTACAATCCAGGTATCACCTCGATCAATATAGATGTTGATGGTGTACCAAATCGTTTATACTCTAAGGGAATGATACCATCAGACCTATGGGAGTCGGTAAAGAAACGTTTCGGAAGAGAGGGTGTAAAGGAAAAGGATTTTTATGCTGATAAGTTTGCTCTGTGGGTTGATATGAGAACTCACCCTGATAATGGTATTCATGGAGGAGGTCTGGCCTTAAATAATGCGCAAGATGGTGTAAAAATAGAAATTAAAAGAAAACAAAGTGGATCTGGTACTATAACCTGTTATATGTTTGTTGTAGCTGATGCAATGATGGAGATTATGAATTCAAACTTACATTCGATAAAGTACTAGTTTACATGAAATTTAACTTAAAAAACGTAATGTTATAATACAAAAATTATGGAAGAATTGAGAGATAAAGTTCCTTTTCATTGTATTATAACCGGTCCAACAAATTGTGGAAAGACAAAGTACCTCATAGATCAGCTCCGAGGGTCATTCCGAAAAGTTTTTGAATACATTGTTCTAATATGTCCAACTTTTTCTAAAAATAAAACCTATCATAATTTCGCTAATAAAGATAAACATTTCTATATATTATCACCTGATGCTAGTAACATTGATGAGATTAATGAGTTATTAACTGATTGTCAAACTTTATTCTCCGGAACAAATACACTAATAATTTTAGATGATTGTGCTGTATCTAATGATTTGAAGAAACGTTCGAACAAGTTTATAGATCTAGCATTTTCTGGAAGACATCATGGATTATCAGTATGGGTTCTCACTCAGCAATTAACATCGATAGCAAAACCATTCCGTGAAAATGTGGCTTGTGTAGTCTCATTCCATAACCCATCACAAAAAGGGATGAAGATGCTTTTCGAAGATTATGGAGGTGATTTAGACTCTGAAACTAGTAAAAAGTTTGTACAACTCCTGAAAACTGAAAAATATTCTAGACTCTGTTTGTGTTTACGTTATCCATTTCATTGTTATTTGGAGATTCCTGCGGTGATTTAAAAGAATCTATGTATTATCACAAAAGATGACAAGCGTTGAAGATTATATTGAAGAAACAAAAGATGAGGTAAAAGATGTGGTAAAATATAATGATGATATTGAAATAAAACAAGAATCACTGGCTATTCTCGCATCTCTTGGAACAACAAAGGAATATTTAGGTGTTGATATGAGTCTAGGTGATATAAAGAAACTTACAGAAAAAGACATTGAAAAATATTATAATCGATACCAGGCAGTATTAGGTAAGAAAATTAGTGGTGGATTAGTAGATTCATCTCTTCAATTAGTTTCTCAAGTCATTTCTTACATGGTTCCTGTGGATGATATAGAAGCTCTTTGTAAAGATTTGAAGAATGATGAGTTGGTAAATCGTGAACTGACAAACTTTGTAGGTCTCTTAGCATTGAAAGGTGGAAGGTTGGTAGCACTTGCCAGCGGGCTATTCCAGGTTGCTAAACACATTAAAATCAACAAAATACAGGAAGTTTCAAGGATAATTACAGATGATTCTAACAAAACTGAGCAGTCTGCTAGCGGGTATGATACTGTCTACTAAGCATGATGTGATTTAAAGATTTCTTGCGGTTATGTAAAATAATAATGTCAGAAGAAGTTGTTGAACAAATTACAAAGGATCCACCAAAAGATAATGTTCCTAAAAAGAAAGAGAAAGATCCTAAAAAAGTCGCTGCTGGTAAGAAATTAGCTGAATATAATAAAAAAGCAAAAGAAGCGTTAGCTAGGGAAATGAAACGTGAAAAGGAACAAGCGGGGAGTAAAAATGAAGAAAATTCAAATGATGAAGAAGAAGAAACCACAAAACCATGGATTCCTGAGCTATCTTTTACTACTGTATTATCCATTGTTGGAATAGGATTTACTGCAGTTGGCATGTTTATGAGATATTATAAAAATAGAATACCTGATTTATCACAAGTTCCGACTAAAGTTCCACCCTCAAATATTCCCGCACCACAACCACCACCCACACAGATTCCAAAAATAGGAATGTTATAAGGAAAGTAGTTTAAAGATTTCTTACTAATTGGTAAAAAAATTATGTCAAATGAAAACAAACTTGTGAAAACTGTTACTGATTCAGCCGTCATTATCGGATTAGCTGCTGGAGTTGGATATGTAGCTAAAAAGGCTCTGAAAGAATCATTTATGAACGATCCATCCTCAAGTATTACAAATTATGCTAAATGGGTAGCTGTATTGTCAGGTAGTATGTACCTAAAAACATATTTAGAGGATCAAAAGATTTTACCAAATTAAACATGGCAACAATAGCAATGATGGTTGGTGGAGCTATATTAAATGCAACTACATTCGTTGGTGGTTCATATCTTGCAAAATATCTATCGGGTGATAAAACAGATGAAGAAAGAATACGACACGACAAGGCAATAGAAAAATATCAAAAAGATTATGCAACATATCAGGAAAAGAGACAGAATCTCATTGATTGGTACTCTAAACAGAAGGATGTTAAATACCAGGCTTCAAAAAATATTTCGAATACCGATAAAGCTTTAGAATTATATAGTCAAACACATGAACCAAAATTCTCTGATTATTATAGACCTAGTGACAATCAAAAGATGGGTGAAATGGCATATGTGGGTGGTGGTATGTTAGCATTGGGCTATATGGTTAGTAAATTCTTTTAGGTAAGTGTGTGTGTGTGATCAGTTTAAAGATTTCTTACTAATTGGTAAAAAATCATGACAACAGGAGGAGAATTACCAGAAGACCCCTTTGGTGTGGGGAAAGAAAAAGAACAAGAAGATCCTAATAATTTTAATGAAGATGACCTGTTACTTGGTAGAAAGCCTTCACCAAAAAGAGTTTCACAAACGTCTACAACCAAAGGTGTTAGGGATTATGTGGGGGAGGGTGGAAGACCTAAAACCAAATCAGGATATAGACAATTACCAAGTGAAGAGATAGAGATGAATGATATGGAGATTGAAAGAAACAAAAATGAAGCTTGGACTAATATTTTAAAAAAATTCCCAAAGGCCAAACCTAATTTTCTTTTCAGATACGATAAGTGGGGTGAAATCGAAGTAAAAATAATTGGTACAAATCCAAGATATAAATGGCGTTATTTATTCGATAAATATGGTGAGCTGGACAAACGAGTGCCAAAAACGATTAGGGATTATCTAGGTCGTACAGCGGCACAAATTCTTGAAGATAATGCTAGTGAGAACGCTAACGATGAAGAAGAGATTGCTAAACTTAAAGATGAAGAAAAATTCATTAAGAACAAAGCTCTTGAGGGGCCTGATGACCGTGCACGATTAGAAGCTATAGCTAATCAAATTGGTGATCGCGAACAAAATATGGCTAACCGGGAGCGTGAGAATGATAGAATACAGGATGGAATGTCATTACGTGATCGAGTGAAGGCCATATTCAAAAAGTACGGTTTTACAGTATTTGCTGTTGTGAGTGCTGTAGGTGTGGTCATTGGTGTTATAGTTTCTAATCTTTCGAAAGGTCTATCCACATTAGGTAAAGGTGTTGGTAATGGTTTGAAAACTATTGGTAAAAAACTCGGTGAAATATTACCTGGAATGGTTGGAGCTATCGTTAGCTTTCTATTCAAAACAGCGGGTGAGGTTATTGGGTTTTTAGGTAAGAACGCTTGGTTATTGATAGTGGCTGTGGTTCTATATTTTGTGCAACAATTTAAAAAGAAGAGGAAGTAAGTAAAAACAAAATAATGAATGATACAACTTTTCTATCTATCACGATGCTAACTACAGAAACAAGAATTTATCTGGAACCATCATTATACAATGTAAAAGAGATACAAATGCTAGATAGTTCCATTACTAATGCGACGTCTGACAATCCTTTGTACTTAATGTGTGATCTTATTGAACCAAAGTCTTCATATTACAATCGTATCCCTCGCGGTGGAAATGTAGAACTTAACCCCTCTCAACTACTAGCTGTTATTCCTTCTAAAAAGTATCCTTGTTTAAGAATTCTACAAACCAAAAATCCGGTGAACTACTTTACATTATGGGTTCTAGATAAAAATGGAACAAAGTTAATCTCCAATACTGTGCGTATTCGTATCACTTTAAAGATTTCATGTTGAGTAGTAAAAAATGGACGACTACAATAAAATTTATCCACAAGTTCCCATGAGCGGGGACCCACTTAATTTCAGACTGCAAAAGTCATGTGAAGTACTACAAAATCTTGAGAAGGAAATTAAACATTATGAGGATGTTAGGAAAAAATACAATAGAGCAAGAGGAATATTTACTAAAATCAGTGTTGGTAGTGGGGTTTTTTCAGTTATTCTATCTGCAAGTGGATTGGGAACTTCTCTTACTGGTTTTGGCGCTGTTGTTGGTATCCCATTAGGTGTTGTCGGTGGTGTTTGTGGGGGAATATCGGTTGGGTTTGGTGCGGCTTCTAAATGACTTTCACATAAAGTTAGTAAACATGAACAGACTGTTTCTCTAGCAAAAGCAAAGGTAAACACCATTAACGACCTGGTTTCAAAGGCACTGAAAGATAACGTCATCTCTGAACAAGAATTTTCCATAATTTTATCAGAGTTAGAAAAGTTTGAAAAACTAAAACTAGAAATCCGTCAAAAATTTAGGAGAGATACTGAAAAAAACCTAAATATGTCACAGATAAGGAGAGAGGTTCGCGCAGACATATTAAAGGAGCTAACCGTTCCCACACATTAAAATTTTCATTTGAGAGAACTCCTGTAGGATGGAATTTTTATGCAGGTATTAGAAAAGAACGGTGTTGATTTAAAAACATATGCATCTTATTCTAAACATAAAGAATAAAATGTTACTCAATGATTTTAGAAATAAGTATCCAAAGGCTGATCGTGACCAATTTATATTTGTGACTGATCAATATGGAGGTTATATTAAATGAAAAAAAGGTGGAACAATAATAATGTCTTATGATGACCCCACTGGAAAAACATGGACTGATAACTTGTCACCTCGTTTGAAAAGACTTTTATGGAAAGATTTAGGTTTGGATGATGATGAATTGAGTTCATTCCCCAAAAGTTTAACTATGACTAATCGAAGATATCCTATACCTTCTATTGATTTTGATGACTTTACAAGTGACATAACAAAAATGCTTACCTCGCTGGATATATACGTGTCAAATACTAAGAAATTCACTGCTAAGATGCGTGATGTTTTTTCCAATCAAGTTGTGACTTTCAAATTTGGCAAGCAAAGTAGAAAATGGTTGAACTCTCCAGATATGAATTATTGGCCTCAGCAACTTAACTTTGCAGTATGGTGTGCGACCTCTGGTTGTGGGATAAGTCCTTTTGAGAGTCTAAACTATCCTAAAGTAGTAAGTAGTTTCATTAAGTTTCATATATATTTCACAATAAGGCGGATATTATATGAATTAAGTCTTCCCTTACCTGATGAGCAACCTTTTGTGATAAATAATAATCCTTATAGTAAAGTTGCATATCAACGATTGTGTACTGAATTTGGTGTTAGTAATAATTCTGATTTTAGATGGAAAGGTGGTAGAAATGGTGGATTGGGAGATATATTCCTTGATTATGGTTCTGGATATAATGGAAAAGGCGGAGGATATCAAAATGTGCATATTGTAAGAAATTACGATCATGAAGCAGATCAATGGCCTGGTGAAGGTGGTAAATTTGCTGATGAAGGCGGTAAGAAAGAAAAGGGTAATCTCATCTCATTTATCCGTAATGATGACTTTGCTGATTATAAATATGCTTGGTTTATCCCAACAAGTGGTCATGGGCTCACTAAAGCTGGACTTGGTAGATTGAATCGATCCGCTGAAGCTTTTGTTTACTGTATATTAGGAGCGCAAGTCAACACTAGAAACTCAATTTATGGTAATGGCGGTGGAGCGATAGAGACACAACAAGAATTCTTAGCTTTATTTGAAAGTAGTGTGATCGAGAATGACATTTCTAGTTCTATCCAAAGATATCAATTAGCTGTACAAGAAGCGAAATTACGGCTTGATTTAGCTATTGCTCCTGGTGTATGGTTAATGCCAAGTAATATGATAATCAACACTGAAAGCGTGACTGGTTTTAACAACAAACTTATGAAAGCTAGCAATGATATGAATTTTGGAGTGAATAATTCCCTAAACACTGAATCAAAACAGGTTGGAATAAGTCATAACATGGGGTCTTCAAAGTTAAAGTTACCTCATATAGCTGAGACAAATCCAAAACCTTTACAAAATGAAACGAAACCAAAACCAAAATCCTCAACTCTGAATGAAAAGTCGGACGTGACCACACAACATGAAACCAATATATTAACATTTATAATTATCTCTGGCGGATTAGCGTGGTATCTATTTCAGTACTTCATGAGTATTTCACGTGATTATGATTGTTTGTAAATTAATGTTCACGTGTAGAACAATAGATTGCATACTTTTACGACATAGCAACAAGCAAGTTGAAAAGTGAATTTTAAGTTGAAAAGTAGATTTTATGTTTACTTTTAAAAGGTTGGTTTCTAACGTCGCTCAGGAATGTGATTACGTCAATGCAAATTTTGTTATGTAACACTTACTTGCGTTATATAACTTAATGACATTCTTGTTTTGCATAACATTCTTTACAAAATGCCTTCTGTCTATTATGTTCACATATTTGAGTTCCTCCACATAACTTACAAAAATTTCTTTGTTTTCCATGAATACATATTCCTTTACCTTTACATTCTTTACAACGGGCCTTCTGTTTTTTATGTTCACATATTTGAGATCCTCCACACTCTTTACAATGCGTCCTTTGTTTTTTATGTTCACATATTTGTGATCCTCCACAATCTTTACAATAAGCTTTATTTCTATTATGTTCACATATTTGTGTCCCTCCACACTCTTTACATCTTGATTTCTGCCTTTTATGAATACAATAATAATGATACTTAATAGTTTCAGGTTCTGAAGTGGGTACAGGAGTTTGCTTCTGAATATTTCGCATCTCTTCCATAACTTCTGGAATATTACTCAACACTTCAATGAGTCCAGGTTTACGCAATTTAGAAATTTTTTTAACACCATGGTCTTTAGCAATTTGCACCAATTCCACAACTTTTTTCTTTTGTAACTCTTCCATTTATACTTTCATTATTTTTGTTTTTAAATCACAATTGAATTCAATTTCATTTTTGTAATTTATTTTTTATTTCCCTATAAATTCTCTGATAAAATCCTTGATAAATCCTTGAGAAAATTTTTACATTTTTTTTAGTATTTTTTATAATTTTTTTTTTGTAATATTTTTTTATTTCATTAATTTTTCAATTTGTGCTGGAACCCCCATATTCTCACTACTTCCTACCCTCCTAATTTGTGTTCTTCTCCAGTTTTACAAAGATTATATATAGTGGGCCTTCTGCATCTGCAAGAATTCTTAGATGTGTTCCAATTTCCCCAGTTACACAGGTTTCACAAAACGTAGGGCAAAAATATGAAAGAGCAGTTGCCAATTAAGGTTAGCATGAGCAATGACTATTCATAAAAGTCAAGGACTGACTCTAAAGAAAGCCTGGGTTGATCTTGGCACGTAAGAAAAAAATTCTCGTCTGACATATGTGGCACTTAGTAGAGTTAAGAAACTTGAAGATCTTATTGTTGAGCCATTGACACTGGAAAGGATGTAAGCTTCTAAAAAATCAACTAACTTAAAAAGCCCACACGAACCTTAAGGCCCACACTGCCGGAGCTTGTTGGTACTGTCCCGCGTCCGAGGCGAGTCGTTAACAACATGCATTTGCAACAACGACCTGTCCACCATGTTTTGAATAGAGGTAGGTATTTCCCGGTAAGTACGTCATGCTACTAAAGTCAGTTTGATTGGTCGATTTGGTTTATCTTGGTTTTCCAAATATGGTACGTCAGGTAGATTGGAGGTGGACAAGCTGTAGTTGAAGACATTCAAAGGTAGTTATACGGAAGCCTGTAAGGGACATTCGAAATGGGACTTAGTAGGAGAAGAAAAAATATTCTGGAGGAAAATGCAACATAAAAATGCGAGATGCGAGATAAAAAATGCCAGATAAAAAAATGCCAGATCCGAGATAAAAATCAAAGTAGGACTATGGTGAACTCGTGGATATGTTTACAAAACAGAGAAAAAAGAAATAATTTAAAAATTAATGAGGTGTTTTTTCAGAGTTGTGATTGAATGAACTTGAAGATAATTTTAATAATCTATAATCACAACATAAAAGTGACCAGGGAGCTGAGTAGCTTTTTGAAATAAACATACAGTGAGTACATGACGCCAATCATTTGACTACACTAGGCATCAGTTATAAGGCAGGTGGCAAGCATACAGTTGTTAAAAAATTTGATAACTTAACATAAGGGTACAGGATTAAATGGCACCGAAACCAAATGTAGTTCTGGTATCCTGCTGCTCACTGTCTGTGTGTTCAAAGTAACAGGGTCCTTCTGAATAAGGTCTGAATTTTGTTGCCATGACATTGTCAATTTTATCATCATTATAGTTTTTGTTGTCTACAAGTCTATTCAATGTATGCAACAGAAATATCCACCTTGATTATGCAGCTGATAATGAACAAAACCATGTAGGATAGCCCAGCTGACGTGATGATCTTAAAATCCTTAAGACTCTCAATCCTTTATCAAGTTGAATTAGTTTATTTACATTACCATCTCATTTTAGGTTATCAGTGGTATATATATTCAGTGTTGCACTTAAAAAAAATCACACTTGCCATCATTAATACAGCAATACATCTTTGTTTTTATCCTTATAACTTCTTGTTTTTACAATCTAAACATGATGAGTCACACAACAGTAAGCAAAACAGGTAAGCCTATTTTTCCAACATGTCTACTTCAACACAATCTAGTTCACTTCAAGGTAAATTCGGAAATCAATAGACAGAAAACGTTTCATTGTAACGGCTTGTGGTGTATTGTATATAATATAACGCTTAATACATTTTCTACATGACTTACTCTTTTCGAACCCTGGTTCTCCGTCACGGCATGCGCCTCTATATTTAATGGTAAGCGTTGACATACTTCTTGACCGTCCCAATACTTTTCCAACTCCATTCCTGTTAGTACTAACACTTAAATCAGTAGAAAAGTCCTCCATGCGATGTTTCTTATCCAGGTTGGCCGCAGAAGTTCTTCGGTTTCACATCATGGATTCGTCAATTTATTCTGTTTTCAGTAGTAGTTTCGTTCAATAACGAGTACTCATTTCGCTCAAATAAATTCTCATTCAAGTGCTAATTTCGCTCTATGAGTTCTCATCAAAGCTTACTACATTAGCAAGAGATTTTCTCATCTTCAGATCACTTTCGAGCCAACTGAAATTCATATACTGCTTGTAATCTTGGGGGCGGTCGATGGCGGTCGATGTCGGAAAAGCGAATAGTTATCATCTGTTCACGTTTAGCGCCTGGCCGAGTAAAAGGCTCACGAAATTCAGTCTCCAAGTTGGTCATTGTCCTAACTGGAAACATTTAAACTCCTTTTGATTTTAGTAAGACCGCTAATGAGGCCCTGTTAGTGAGGTTCTTTATGTCGCGCGTCTGAGTTTCAAACCTTTTCACGTCGCAATTTCGGAAGGTCGAAGGTCGCTGTCGTAATTTCCCGTGAGCGGCTCGTCGTTCGTCGCCATTTCAGGTCCTTTATGTCGCCGTTTCAAGGCCACGTCGCTTGTCGAAATTTACCCCCAACAGGGCCTCGCTAATCGTCCTCTTAAGCTACAAAATCATTACAAACTCTGGCAACGGTACGATACACTTTCAGCGTGAACTTTCATCAACAGACTTCCGTGACTTCGGTCACGACAATTGTCGTCTTCATATCGGTGCCCCCGAGTTCTATCCGACTAATTACGAAGATGTCTACACTGGAGTGAGTGAGTGAGTGAGTGAGTGAGTGAGTGAGTGACAATTTGCATATCGAAGTCCCCACAAAAACTCGCAAATACGCTTCGCGTATCCACGAGTTAAAAATGCAAGATGCGAGATAAAAAATGCGAGATGCGAGATAAAAATTCGAGATGTGAGATAAAAAGTGCGAGATGCAAAATATGGCCTTCTCCGCTTTCAAAATGGCACACGGAGAAGCGGCTGCTGATAATCTTGGCTTACAATAGCTACGTGGCCGCTTATTTTCCTCTGTGTTTTGTGTCGGTTATGGTCATGGAAAGTGGAGTTGCCTGTACTTTATTGGTATTCTTGTTGCATGTCTTTCTCACTTGACGAAATGCTCCTGGACGGCGGTGTCATGGCGGCGACACGTGGCGCTCTCCAGAGAATGTACCTTTACTATCTCTTCTACATTCTCTTACGAGGGTCAATGTCTGTAGAATTGTCCCTAGGAACTGGAAGCTTATCATGTTCGCTTGCAGTTGGCAAATCTCTGACTCAGACCGAAATTCCAACTAATGTTCGCATAATGCAAAAACAAGCTGAGACTCCTATGCGAATCAAAATGGCGAAAGTTTGTCAACTTGTGGAATGTTGCTCTCTGGCCGCACTCGTACTGCTTTCAGGTGATGTCTCTCCTAATCCTGGCTGGAATCAACCTATTCTCAACAGCCCTGGCATGAAAATCGCCCACCTCAATGTTCGCAGTTTATCTCAACATTTTGATGAATTCCGAATACTTTTGCAGGACAACCCTTTTGACGTAATTTGCCTCACTGAGACCTGGCTAAATTCAAGTGACCTGGACGACGACTTTTTGATTGATGGTTATAATCTGGTTCGTTCTGATAGGGCTGCTGAGCACAGAGGCGGCGGGACTGCTATTTATTGTAACACTAAATTGTGGACTAGGCAAAGATTCGACCTCAGTGCAGAACTGGACATCGAAGCTACTTGGCTCGAAATTACATTCCCAAATCGGAGCAAAATGCTTGTTTGTTCCACTTATTGTCCAGATAAAGAATCTTATCGCACCTACAAACCTGTTCTTGAAGAAATGCTAGAGCGAGCAGCGACTGAGGGCACTGAACAAGTATTTATAGGGGATTTTAATCAGGATTTACTTCCTAAAAAACTCTCGTCTGATGCTAGAGACTTACGCCAACTATTTACATCTTATCAGTTCACGCAACTTATTAAAGATCCTACGCGTATTACTGCAACCTCTCAAACGCTGCTGGACCATATTTATGTTTCAAATGTAGACAAAGTCATCGCGTCCGGGGTCGCACAATGTTCCATAAGTGATCACTCACTTACATATCTCATACGGCGATCAAAACAAAAACGAGGACCTTCAAAGACTATAAATTATAGAAACTTTAAAGATTATTCATCCGACAACTTTCTCGCAGATTTGCATAGAGTCTCTTGGGTTGGCGTCGACACCTCGCTAACTGTTGATGATGCTTGGGAGGTGTTTATTATGAACTTCAGGAATGTAATTGATCAGCACACGCCTCTTGCCACCAGACGTGTCCGCGCATCCACTCTTCCGTGGCTAAGTAGCGGCATCAGAGCAATGATGCGCACGAGAGACTTTCAACACAAAAGAGCCCAAATAACAAAGAGTGCTCTCGATTGGACAAAGTATGAAGAATCGCGTAACAAAACAACTCGTCTTATTCGCGAATCAAAGCGGAGCTACTATTCTGAAGTAATAAATGCCAATAAAAAGGATTCTGGAAAGCTGTGGAAAACACTCAAATCAATAATCTCCTGCTCTAAAAAAAGCCGAAACATCAGTTCCTTAGAAACATCTGCGGGTCTGTCTTTTGAACCTCGCGAAATTGCCCAAGGCTTCTCTGATTATTTTAGAACAGCAATAGCAAAGATCAGAGAAAATTTGCTACCCTCTGTGGTCACACCAACACAATCGCAGAAAGCTATCAGTGTTTTTCGGTTATCTGGTGTAACCGAAGACTTTGTTCATAGTGAACTTTTGAAGATCAAGTCATCGAAATCCACTGGACTCAAGGAAATTCCTGCTCGCTTATTGAAGGATGGTGCTCCTGCATTATAAAAGCCGCTGACCACTCTTATCAATCGTTCTCTGGCGGAAGGTTCCATACCGTCAGATTGGAAACATGCTGTGGTTACACCTGTCTACAAGTCTGGACCTGTCTCAGATGCGGCTAACTATCGGCCTATCTCGACTCTCCCTGTATTTTCAAAAATCCTCGAACGTGCTGTCCACTCTATGGTCTACAGCTATCTTCAGGAAAATCACTTACTCAGCAACTACCAATCTGGCTTCCGGCCCTTACACTCAACATCCACCTGCCTAACTGATGTATCCAACAGACTGCTGCAGGGTGTGGACAGAGGTCAGATGTCTGGAATGGTCTTCTTAGACCTTTCCAAGGCATTTGATACTATTGACCACGCCCTGATGCTGACTAAACTGAAAGATCTGGGTTTTTCTGATGCAGCTGTAAATTGGTTTAGAGCCTATTTAAGTAATAGGACACAGAGTGTATGTGTTAATGGTGTTGTGTCGGACCCTCAACCGATTGCATTTGGCGTTCCCCAAGGTTCTCTCCTTGGCCCGCTGCTTTTCATAGCTTATATTAACGATCTTCCATCTGTAGTTAATAACTGTGAAATACAGCTCTATGCTGATGACACACTGCTATTTTACAGCAGCAATTCTATCTCTGATATTGAACATCATTTGACCGAAGACCTTGGCAGCATTGTTAGTTGGTTAGAAAGTAATTTTCTGTTTCTTAACTATAGTAAGACAAAGATCATGTTAGTTGGCACGCACCAACGCCTTAGCAGGGTAAATAGCTTTACTGTCCATGCGCGCAATAACATTCTCGGCAGAGTCTATCAGTTTAAGTATCTTGGAGTCATGCTTGACCCAACCCTCTCTTGGAACGACCATATTGATTATATATCCTCCAAAATATCATCCAGGTTGGGCATGCTGCGGAAAGCCCGTAGGGTCGTTCCTCGAGAGGCTTGCATAACTTTGTATGAGTCTATGGTACTTCCATTGTTTGACTACTGCTCTGCTGTCTGGGGTGGCTGCGGACAGACAAACCGCAGCTATCTCGACAGGCTGCAGCGGCGTGCTGCTAGCATAATTGAGTCCAGAACTGTTCAACAGTCTGAAGTTCGTAATATGCTAAGATGGCCTTCGCTAGAGGCGCGCCGCAATTATCAAATTTCTTTACTTGTTTTTAAGTGCCTGCATGGCCTAGCACCTGTTTATCTTCTTAACCAATTCTCCTTTTCTCGTGACTTCCATACTTACAATACTAGACATAAAGACCAAATCCGTTTACCTCTGGCTAAAACATCTAAATTTCAGAGCTCTTTTTTATATAACGGTGCCAAAGTATGGAACACACTTCCGGCCTATCTAAGAAGTATAACTTCTCTACCTAATTTTAAAACAAAATTGAAACAGTATCTTTATAAATAGTTCTGCACTATTTCGCCTTTTTTCTGCATGAAATGTAATTGTAATGTGTTTATGTAATGTGATGTAATGTATTGAAATGTATGTCTTGTAAATTGTTTGCAGGCCCCCATTTAAACCAGCCTACGCTGAATTGGGTGGCCTGTTGAAATATTGCAAAAAGAAAGAAAGAAAAAGAAAGAAAAAGAAAAAGACGAACAGTGTAGATGCTGTTCTTCCCAGCTACATACCAGCACTATCCCTAAATGCTCAGCAAGATCGTATCCTCTTAATTGTATTCGATTAGATAGAAGTTCGATTACGTGGTGAGAAAGACATGCAACAAGAATACCAATAAGATACAGGCAACTCCATTTTTCATAACCATAACCGACACAAAACACAGAGGGAAATAAGGAGCCACGTAGCTTTATAAGCCAATATTATCAGCAACCGCTTCTCCGTCTGCCATTTTGAAAGCGGAGAAGGCCCTATTTCGCATCTCGCATTTTTATCTCGCATTGTTTATCTCAAATCTCGCATTTTTATCTCGCATCTCGCATTTTTTATCTCGCATCTCGAATTTTTTATCCCGCATCTCGCATTTTTATGTCGCATTTACCTCTAGAAATTATTTTCTTCTGCCAGTAAGTCGCATCTAGAATGTCCCTAGCAGGCTTCCGTACAGTTACATACACGTTTCAAGTCTACGAGTTTCTGATCTATTTTAGCTCTTTCTGCATAAAATAGCGCCAAGCGTCGAGTCACTTGATTGGTGCGTTTGTACGTCAACAAATCCGTGTTTCTCTAAGAGCTGTTTGTATTCCTCTGCCGATCTCTCCTTGCCTTCAGTGCAGACCAGCATGTTTAAGGATAACAGAAGGCCAAACAAAGGTCTAGTCTTCTCCTCTTCAAGGAGCATTTCACAGATGAGAAGCCCGCCTCCTGAAAAAGAAATATGGAATAGGAAACTAGGAAAATGCAAAATCCGACTTCTCTCCCAATTGGAATCGAAACTATCACCTTCCGATTACTACTTCGCAATACAGTGGCCATTAATCCATGACATAATAATTATATTCCAGCTTTTCATCCTATGCTACAGAAACTGGAATAGCTCGGGCCGTATCGGTCTTTTGTGACGCCTGCTCGCTTTTTTCTTTCGATATTGAACTATGCTCCTTTTTGTTATGAGGACAGTTTTTGTAATCATGGTCTCATTGGTCTAAGAGGCCTATTTACAAAGATCAACATTAAATTTTTACTTCGTCATTCGAGTTTATTTAATACGTAAGGGTTTCTCCTCTATTCACAGGCTCACAGCAGGTTTCAAATTCTACCTAACTGTGTTAAGAATTCATCAGGGCGTGCTAAAGAAATGAAAGGTATAATGTCTTTACCTGAAGGCAACGAGTTAAACACATTGTCAAGAATCAAGTCAACTTTTTCATCACTCCAGTCATGAAGAATGCGACAAAGCACATAAAGGTCCGCACTGGGCAAGCTCGGCTGGAAAAAATCACCAACAGCAAAGGAAACATTTTCTTGATTGGGGCAGTCTTGCAGTGTTGGTTTAAAATGAGCTGAAGATTCCTTGACTGAGAGAAGGTCAACTACTGTGATCATCATGTCAGGATAGTACTGACACATCGTGTAAGCTAGCGCTCCTGTTGCTCCTGTTAGAATGATAACAGGTCTGCTGTCAGTGGTGAATTTTGGTCGGCAAGATTAGAGCAGAGAAGAACAAAGAGCGAAAGTAAAAATGTCACTGCTTGGAGCGAAAAAACAAAATGACAGATAGAAATATGACAAAAACACTATATCAAGACTGAATAAGTAGAACAAAAAAAGTAAACATACCAGTAAACTGAGAAAGAAAAAACACTTGTCCACACCAAACCTATTACTTAGTGGGCTTATGGGTTTGGGTTACAAATGAAACCGTGAATTATATGAAACCATGAATTATATGAAAACATGAATTATATCAAATCGTGAGTTATATCAAACCATGAGTTACATCAAACCATAAATTATATATATCAAACCAAGAATTATTTCTAACCATGAATTATATTAAATCATGAATTATATCAAATCATGAATTATATCAATTAAACCATGAGTTCCATCTAACGGCATGAATTATATCAAACCATGATTTTGACTGTTTGAAACAACAAGTTGTGTCAGAATATATATGGTTTGAAATAATTTTGCAGGTAATGCTGTATTGTTTAAAACAACTGAGGAATTTGCCTGGCAATCATTATAATATAAACAGGAGAAGTCGATTGTATTAAATAACGTCCGATAGAGGCAAACACTGATTTCAAATAATGTGAGAGCAAGCTCAGATTGTATGAAAGAAATGATTGTAGGGGAAGTTATTGTTCAAAACAAAGGATACAAAGGATAAAAGAATGGTCCGAAATAATTACATTTGTCTAAATAATTTTTACATAATTTTGATATAAGTGCCAAAAATAATTTTTGTACATTTGGCGCCCCATACATTTGCTCACCCCAGGGGCTTAAAGCGTTCTCAGGTTTCCATCGCTCCATAAAAACCAACACAACTCCAAACAAGCTCCAGTTAGATCAGAAAACGGTGGCCTTATAACACTGTATAAATGCATCATTCATACTACTTAATTCTAAAGGGGCCACAGACATCCTTGTTGTGGAGCGATTGCCGAATACACGGCCCACTCATTTGCATGTGTAGGAGGCTTTTGAAGAACGAGACCTAAAACAATGGACTCTATTGTTATTCATTAGTTGCCAACGGATATTCATCGCATCTTTGCCAAATGTTCTCGGACCTTCTAGTAAAACGTCTGTCACGAATTTCGTATTTTGTCAGGGCGAGATAGGTTATCACCAACAGACCAAACTCACGACAAATTGTAAGGTAAACAAAGGTCTTACAAAAAAAACGATAAACTTAACTTATAGCGAACAAAAGCAATAGAAAGAACTAACTTTGACTGCATACTGTTATCTGTGATAAGTAACGATAAGGAAGGTTTTACCAGTAACATTAAATTTTCCTTATATGGTCTTGTATCAGCCGCAGAAGTTGAAGTAATTTTGGGTTGTCTGTGGTTCTGTGCTAATTTATAGCTTAATTTTGGGCAGTATGGGTTTTAAGTATCGTCCAATTCCTCACCTCCTAAATCACAGCACGTCTTAAACTGACTCAGGTCAAAGGCTTTCACAACTCGGTGGCATGAGGACAATAATGAACCGTGCATTCCCTTAAGGAAAGATAACCGCTCATAATCTGTGCTGTAAATCGCTTTAAACACATCTTCTGAAGACTTCCCAAATGTGTTCATCCACTGACTTGAACCATCACGAACTGCACTTTCTAAATTACCAAACAGAGGGTAGAGTTGCTGATTGGAAAACTCTATAAAACCAACCATTGTATACGGGCTTGACTTGGTCAAGAACTGGGTCGCCGTTTTGGTGTTTGTGTAAACGTAACGGCATTCGGGCTCGTTGCATGGAATCTTTTCTAATAATTGCAAAGGAACCAATGTGTCCATCAGCCGAGCTGTAGCATCGACATCAGTGGTAAGTTTTTCTGCCATAGATTTGCACGAAACTGGAGTGGGCGACATATTCAGTACATCAAATATGCCCAACTTGCACGCAGCAAAAAGAGCTTTTGATGCACGAAAAGCGTAAATTATTTCCATGAGCTTATCAGGGACAGGTGGAGGAACAACGACATCTGCACTTTCCATGACCTTCTTTGGAAGACTTAGCTTACGATGTAACCGAACGTATCACTCCAAAGCGTAACAAGCTAGAGGCTCGACAGCGCCTTTGCCGACAAGGCCCATTTATGGAATATTTATGGGATTATTTTTAACTAAGCTGTCAACTCCTATTGTTCTAGACGACGGATTAAGTCAACTTGAACAAGTTCACAAACACAGCTTGAAACAAGCTTTAGAGCCGTTAACACTGGTTATTTTATTTAGATTTCCCTCGTCTCTTTGTGTGCTGAATAATGAATTTGCTATATATAAATATTCACTAGGAACTTTTTGATCGCTTACAGGGTCATTGGCTCCTGTCGCTTCAGTAAAATTCCTGGATATGTTTGTTTACAGACCAACGTCACACAAGCTTAATTTGGCCTGTGTTATCTGAGATTCATTTATGCAACATGAGATGTAACAATGTACATACAGGCCAGTTTATTACTTCTTTTAGAGTCTACCCAACGTCAATAAGTTTCATTTGATTTCAAGATGCTAAACCGTCACAAGATATAAGTATCTTTTTTTAACTCTCCTTTGCCTACCTCAATTTACATTGGGTTGCCTGTGACATTGGTTCATGTGGTCCAGGATTACATAGGATCCCATTACACTGACGTTTCATCAACCATCTCTTCCAATCAAGAAGACAGACAACTCGGAGGAAACTCCAAACATATCATTAGAACTAACCCAACAAATTCGTTTTCCTTGTTAAGATATCAAGTTTTATCACAAATATGTTTGTTCTTGTATTTCCGCAAAACAGGAGTTAAAAAACACGAACTGCTATTGTGCTGGGACCGGTAAAGGTCAGATGGGGCAGTGAAACGCTCGTTGTAATCGGCTCAATTACCGGTCTTACTATTATCATTATTCTATAACCGCTACTGCTATTATGGTCGTACTGTTACTGTACTAGATTTCGTTTATACTAAAGGTCACGCTCTTCCTACCCTCCTAATTTGTGTTCTTCTCCAGTTTTACAAAGATTATATATAGTGGGCCTTCTGCATCTGCAAGAATTCTTAGATGTGTTCCAATTTCCCCAGTTACACAGGTTTCACAAAACGTAGGGCAAAACTATGAAAGGGCAGTTGCCAATTAAGGTTAGCATGAGCAATGAGTATTCATAAAAGTCAAGGACTGACTCTAAAAAAAGCCTGGGTTGATCTTGGAACGTAAGAAAAACCTTCTGGTTTGACATATGTGGCACTTAGTAGAGTTAAGAAACTTAAAGATCTTATTGTTGAGCCATTGACACTGGAAAGGATGTAAGCTTTTAAAAAATCAACTAACTAAACAAGGCGCACACGAACCTTAAGGCCCACACTGCCGGAGCTTGTTGGCACTATCCCGCGTCCGTGGCGAGTCGTTAACAACATGCATTTGAAACAACGACCTGTCCACCATGTTTTGAACAGAGGTAGGTATTTCCCGGTAAGTATGTCATGCTACTAAAGTCAGTTTGATTGGTTGATTTGGTTTATCTTGGTTTTCCAAATATGGTGCTTGGTAGATTGGACGTGGACAAGCTGTAGTTGAAAACATTCAAAGGCAGTTACATACACGTTTCAAGTTTCAAGTTTACTAGTTTCTGATCTATTTTAGCTCTTTCTGCATAAAATAGCGCCAGGCGTCGAGTCACTTGATCGGTGCGTTTGTACGTCAACAAATCCGTGTTTCTCTAAGAGCTGTTTGTATTCCTCTGCCGATCTCTTCTTGCCTTCCGCGGAGACCAGCATGTTTAAGGAAGAAAGCAGGCCAAACAAGGGTCCAGTCTTGTCCTCTTCAAGGAGCATTTCACAGATAAGAAGCCCGCCCCCAGAGAAAGAAAGGTGGAATAGTTAGAATCTTCGCGCTCGGAACCACATTGGCAACAAACCTCGGTAAGACATCGTTGTGTACGATGTACGGCTGACCATGAAACGACCGTTTACCTAATCCTGTTGCTAAACAAGATATTATTAAAACAGAAAATTGGGTCTTAACAGCCATTAGTATAAATACTCAGGTAATTATACAAATTCGCGCGCTCTGATTGGTTCGCTATCTCGGATTATCAGCCGATAATCACCTCGACGAACAAAATGGCTTCCAGTCGTTCGCGCGCTTTTAAAATTTTTTCGTGTTGTACAATGGTTTTTCTTTTTTTCTTTTTTTGAAATAATCACCTGTGTATTTAAACTAAAACAATTATTCGCCGAAGGTGAAGTGATTATCGGTGAATATTCACCTCGACTTCGTCTTCGTCTTCACCGATAATCAATTCGCCTTCGGCGAATAATTGTTAAATAACACCATAGCCTTACTGACAAACGGCCAATGACGTCACGGCTTAAACGACCAATTACAACGTTGGACAGAGACAGATAACACAAGACGACACGCAACTCACTTGAATCTGGTGATGACTTCCGCACTGGGTGTCGAAACGTCAGTCAGAGTGAATTACAGTTCTACTAAGAAATTGTACCTACACTACACCAAGGGGATCGACCTCGACAAACAATGACTGAAAGCATTTACATTTTTTGAAACAGAAAATTACTTTTCAAGCTCGATTGTAATGTCGCCACGAAAAGCACTGTAGTTGACATCGATAAACGTGGAAGTCGGTTGAGATTGTCAACTGGCATGGCTTTCTCCGAGGTTGTGGGAACTTCAACACCAACAATACCATAGCTCTTTTCATTGCTAGGTACAACCTAGTCTGCTACACAGCCGTTATTAGTGTCGTCACGCAACGCTCCTCCCCACTAACGGCTGCTGAAAACCGAACCACATTCCTTTCCTTTTGTATTTGCGGTCTAACGAAGAAACCAATCACGTATCTAGAACTTGACTGTGACGTCAGTTTTCGCGGGAAAAGCCAGTCGATTTCGGGCGAGAGGATATGAACATGTTTTCCAGCAAGTCATGGCGGAACTCCTAAGAAAATTGTCGACAGTGATTCGAAATGCTTTACTTGCTCTTTGCCGTCAGCAAATGCAGAGAAAATTTATATTTTTGGTAAAAAATCGATCGACTTGCAAGGGATTATTAAATCGTCCCTTAATGTGGATGTGAGCTGTTTCGCAAACAGCGGCAAGATAATTGTTTGCAGGAGCGTTTGCTACAAACGATTGACGAAGTTTCAGCGATCTTCTGAAAAACTGAACGAAATTCTGCAAGAAATCGAAGAAGTCTTCAAAAAAAGGGATGTACCGAGAACAAAGCGCCTTCAAAGGGCTTCAGAAGAATTACACGGCAACATTCCTGAAGGAAACCATCAGGACCAGGTCCGCGATATGTCGCGGACACAGGAAAGTTTAAATCGACAGAAAGTATCCAAATCGCTTCAGTTTGGCACAGGCGAAGCTACCACTTGCACTTCTTCTGCTAATTCGAGTTATCAGGATTTTTCTTCATGGAAACGGCCTGTTCCTGCTTACCTTCCTGGTTTTTTTATCCCCAATTCAAAGTCAGCTCAGTCATCTGTTGAGTGCTTTTCCAAATCAAAATATGGCAAGTCCTCGAAGTGCACATGCATTTCTTCCCGGAGTGACTTCAACTCCAAGATCATCCGGCGTCCAAGAACAGAGTCAAGTGCAACTAAAAATTCAGTATCCCAGTAAAAATGTTAGCAAATCTCTAACTGGTTCATATCAGTCCATTGCAAAAGCCTTAGCACATGGCGTTCCGTGTCAAATTGCGGGAGCTGTTATGAACTGCCATTCAGTGCGAAAGCATATTGTGGAAAAGGTGTTGAAGATCGTCAACAAAGAAGTTGCCGAATTATGTTCAACAAGAAAGCCATCAATTTTAAGGAAAATTGAAAAGGAAGATTTGGAGAAGTTTGACCTACAGTTAGTTTGTGATGAGTGGCGTGAACGAGCTCCCGTTTTTTATTCATTCCTTCTCACTTCGGCTATAGCTATCAACAAAAGAACGAAACCTTTTGGCTGGTTTGGAAGCTTGGCTATGGCAGGATCTATTCTGTTGAAACAGCGAAACAAGGACATGAGCGCTGCTGCATCTGTGATAGGTATTCTCCTGAAAAGCAAGTCTGTCGAGGTGCGATTCGTTTTACTGATCTTGAGCTTATTTTACTTTAGTCTGTTACACAGCCGTTATTAGTGTCGTCACGCAATTACTAATAACGGCTGTATAGCAGACTAATTTTACTTTCGTGTCATACGTATCTGAAATTGTTCAAACTAAATTGCAGGACATTTATTATTTTAAGGTCAATCTGTATTAGATAAAACAATACACACAATAAAGTCATAAAACTGCTTTATTATCTAAACGATAAAAATAATGGTGGTATTTACAAGAGAGAGAAAATCATGAATATCCCCACTGATCTGACCGTAAAGGTTTAACATAATTTAACGAGAGATGCTCGCACAAAAATAGCAACTTCAGTTAAAATTGGTCTCTGGCAGACACTCCCTATCTAATATGATATTTAATAACACATTAATATAGTTTCAACGAGCAAGTTACATGCGAAAATCGAGAAAATACTTAAACGTATGTCTGATAACAGTGAACTTTGATCGCAGCAGAGAAACTATTGTTTAAGCTGACGGAGAATCTAGAAGGCTAACACTCAGACTTACCACTGCCTTAGGACATGAGCTTCATCAATTGTCACGGCGCAGAGCTTATTCGAATAGACATGGTTGTCTAACATTCTTCGCCAGCGATCATTCATTAGCCATGCTTCAGGTGAACCAAAGACAATAGAATATTTTCCCTTTTCAATCTTTGTAACACCTAACTCCTCTTGTAAACTGATACTTATTGCAGACAATCCAAGATCTGTTAGAATTTTAACCTGATCGTCCATAAGGCTTACCAATGGCGACACAACTACAATAATGTGACCTGCACTCCTGTTTACATGGTCAAACACGAACGGGAGAGCTTGATAAATAAGCGATTTTCCGAATCCTGTCGGCAAGTTTACAAAGACATCCTTCTTATCGACCACAATTGCTTGAATTGCCCGCTCCTGATGCGTATTTATTTCCAAAATCTTAAATAAGGAAGCCACTCGAATAAATGCTTCCACTAGCGCGGCCATTGTGTTTGCTTTCTCCACATTTGGGGTACCGATAAAAGCAAGGCCGTGATTGGATGAAACTTCTGGCGCGAACACCTTCCAGAAAATGGGAGCTGAATTCTAATTGGCTAACCGCGGGAAAGGAATGTGGTTCGGTTTTCAGCAGCCGTTAGTGGGGAGGAGCGTTGCGTGACGACACTAATAACGGCTGTGTAGCAGACTAGGTACAACCGGACAATTTAACAAAACAATTTTTTTGGAAACTCCTCACTTCAAACCATTTACAAAACTGGAATACAGTTCAATTTGAAAGATTTATTTTGTCAGCACTGTCACAGGCAAACTAGGAAAATGCAAAATCCTCGTTCTCTCCAAATAGGAATCGAAACTATCACCTTCCGATTACTACTTCGGAATACAGTGGACATTGATGCACGACATAATATATTCCAGCTTTCCATCATATGCTACTGAAACTGGAATAGCTCGGGCCTGTATCGGTCTCTTATGAGGCCTGCTCGCTTTTTTCTTTCGATAGTGAACTATGCGCCTTTTGCTATGAGAACAGTTATTGTAATGATCTCTAAGGCCTACTTACAAAGAGCAACATTAAATTTTTACTTCGTGATTCGAGTTTACTTAAGAGCGCCTGTCCGTAAATCTCGAGAATGCGACGTCAGTTAGGAAAATTCGAAATTCTTTTTATTTTATCCAAAGAACCCCTTTGGTGAGTTGTTTTCGAAAATATAACTGAAAAGTCCCATGCAGCGCCTTTTATTTTGCGAGAAATTACGAAAAGTTGGATTTGGCGGATTTATGCCGCAAAGGACCGGTGAAATATAGAAGTTTTAAAGGCGGTCGTGACGAATAACCGTTTTTCGTATTACAACCATCTTTTTACACCATCAAAATCGATCCTTATACTTCACAATTCTACAAAAAAATCATTTTATTTCAAAACTTTACGTGACTATTTGAGCGAGCAAAGAGGTAGCTTTTACGGCTTTGAGACAGGAGGCCATTTTTGGCGAATTTCAAAGCCTCCAAATGGTCCGTGGTACATGAGAAAATACTATAAAATTACAACCACTGTAAACGCCAATCATTGCTTTATAACATACTAAAAAATATCTGGCGGCAATCCAAAGCCCTTCCCGTGAGAGGTCAAGATGTAAAGTACTATTTTATGATATCGGTGAATCACGCCTGCAAAGTGCGCTGGTACTTTATTTTACTGTCACATTTTTAAATTTTACGCACAAAATGGCCAATACGAAAACATTTTACTCTTAAGACACCGTATTGAAGATTTACTACACTGTTTTGAGACGTGAAAGCATTTAGACATGAATCAAAAGCATAATTTATCACGCATCAACCGATATACTAGGAGTCGCGTGTCATTTCAAAACACAAACACATTGTCACGCTTTACTCTTACATTTTACTCTTAAGACACCGTATTGAAGATTTACTACACTGTTTTGAGTCGTGAAAGCATTTAGACATGAATCAAAAGAATAATTTATCACGCATCAACCGATATACTAGGAGTCGCGTGTCATTTCAAAACACAAACACATTGTCACGCTCACTGATTTAAAAATAGTTTCTTTAGACCAATAGAATTCAAAAAGCGTGCGAAAGTTTATCACGATGTAAAGGGCACACAGTCAAATTTAAGTGCACTTCGTCGATCTCAAAAATGCCTTTAAAAATGCATTCAGTTACTAGGTGCATTATTTTCAAAGGAAAACGTTTGAAACAAAAAGACAAGGTACCTGCACGTGCAAGAAGTAACTTTGATTCTTAGCCACCCAGAACACAGTGGTTTGCTTTATCCTTGGAACATTCCTTGATTGTTACACATTCAGTGATAGATGGATTATAAGAACTTGAGCCACAACCACCAACTAGCGTTGCATAGTGACACGACGCCATGGTACACGAAACTATATATTACTCTTAGTTAATGTATTGTCGTTTTTAACTCGTGGATACGCGAAGCGTATTTGCGAGTTTTTGTGGGGACTCCGATATGCAAATTGTCACTCACTCACTCACTCACTCACTCACTCACTCACTCACTCACTCCAGTGTAGACATCTTCGTAATTAGTCGGATAGAACTCGGGGGCACCGATATGAAGACGACAATTGTCGTGACCGAAGTCACGGAAGTCTGTTGATGAAAGTTCACGCTGAAAGTGTATCGTACCGTTGCCAGAGTTTGTAATGATTTTGTAGCTTAAGAGGACGATTAGCGAGGCCCTGTTAGGGGTAAATTTCGACAAGCGACGTGGCCTTGAAACGGCGACATAAAGGACCTGAAATGGCGACGAACGACGAGCCGCTCACGGGAAATTACGACAGCGACCTTCGACCTTCCGAAATTGCGACGTGAAAAGGTTTGAAACTCAGACGCGCGACATAAAGAACCTCACTAACAGGGCCTCATTAGCGGTCTTACTAAAATCAAAAGGAGTTTAAATGTTTTCAGTTAGGACAATGACCAACTTGGAGACTGAATTTCATGAGCCTTTTACTCGGCCAGGCGCTAAACGTGAACAGATGATAACTATTCGCTTTTCCGACATCGACCGCCATCGACCGCCCCCAAGATTACAAGCAGTATATGAATTTCAGTTGGCTCGAAAGTGATCTGAAGATGAGAAAATCTCTTGCTAATGTAGTAAGCTTTGATGAGAACTCATAGAGCGAAATTAGCACTTGAATGAGAATTTATTTGAGCGAAATGAGTACTCGTTATTGAACGAAACTACTACTGAAAACAGAATAAATTGACGAATCCATGATGTGAAACCGAAGAACTTCTGCGGCCAACCTGGATAAGAAACATCGCATGGAGGACTTTTCTACTGATTTAAGTGTTAGTACTAACAGGAATGGAGTTGGAAAAGTATTGGGACGGTCAAGAAGTATGTCAACGCTTACCATTAAATATAGAGGCGCATGCCGTGACGGAGAACCAGGGTTCGAAAAGAGTAAGTCATGTAGAAAATGTATTAAGCGTTATATTATATACAATACACCACAAGCCGTTACAATGAAACGTTTTCTGTCTATTGATTTCCGAATTTACCTTGAAGTGAACTAGATTGTGTTGAAGTAGACATGTTGGAAAAATAGGCTTACCTCTTTTGCTTACTGTTGTGTGACTCATCATATTGACATTGTAAAAACAAAGATGTATTGCTGTATTAATGATGGCAAGTGTGATTTTTTGTAAGTGCAACCCTGAATATATATACCACTGATAACCTAAAATGAGATGGTAATGTAAATAAACTAATTCAACTTGATAAAGGATTGAGAGTCTTAAGGATTTTAAGATCATCACGTCAGCTGGGCTATCCTACATGGTTTTGTTCATTATCAGCTGCAGAATCAAGGTGGATATTTCTGTTGCATACATTGAATAGACTTGTAGACAACAAAAACTATAATGATAATAAAATTGACAATGTCATGGCAACAAAATTCAGACCTTATTCAGAAGGACCCTGTTACTTTGAACACACAGACAGTGAGCAGCAGGATACCAGAACTACATTTGGTTTCGGTGCCATTTAATCCTGTACCCTTATGTTAAGTTATCAAATTTTTTAACAACTGTATGCTTGCCACCTGCCTTATAACTGATGCCTAGTGTAGTCAAATGATTGGCGTCATGTACTCACTGTATGTTTATTTCAAAAAGCTACTCAGCTCCCTGGTCACTTTTATGTTGTGATTATAGATTATTAAAATTATCTTCAAGTTCATTCAATCACAACTCTGAAAAAACACCTCAATTTTTAAATTATTTCTTTTTTTCTCTGTTTTGTAAACATATCCACGAGTTCCCCATAGTCCTACTTTGATACTAACTGTCATTAAAGGGGCACGGCACTATCATCAAAACGAACCGATGTTTTGATTGTAAATACCGGTTTAGATAACATGATATTACAGAAAATTGAATTTAAATTAACTTCAATATTTGTTTGCGAAAATACGACTAGGTTCTATTTTTCAGCAAAAGTCATTCATAAACTTTGATATTATTTTACCGGGGAGGTGGGAGGGATTTTACTAATGAAGAGTCTTGTGCATTTGTCACACGAATAGCTTTGTTCAACCGATATGGGTTGCCTGTGTCAACATGTCACGCAATCACCCATAAAATCAACGCCTAGAAGAAAGAGAAACTGTTCTTTACGTTTGCTGAAACTTCGATTCAAGTTGACATTCATTCAAGTTTTCAATCAACTGGTTTTCAATGGAGCGCAATAGCATCATGTAAGTTGACTTTATTTTCATTAGAGTATTGCTGTTTCCTAACATCGGAATGTCGGTAACGCTGTAATTTCGATTTGAAAATTCGACTTCAGTCGTTTTTGTTGTAGTTCATACTACGTTCGAAGAAAGTCCAAAAATCGAAACTTTGTTGTTTTTAAAACATGAACCTGAATATTTTCTTTACTTTCGCTCGCTTTTTGAATTCTATTGCTCTAAAGAAACTATTTTTAAATCAGTGAGCGTGACAATGTGTTTGTGTTTTGAAATGACACGCGACTCCTAGTATATCGGTTGATGCGTGATAAATTATGCTTTTGATTCATGTCTAAATGCTTTCACGTCTCAAAACAGTGTAGTAAATCTTCAATACGGTGTCTTAAGAGTAAAATGTTTTCGTATTGGCCATTTTGTGCGTAAAATTTAAAAATGTGACAGTAAAGTACCAGCGCACTTTGCAGGCGTGATTCGCCGATATCATAAAATAGTACTTTACATCTTGACCTCTCACGGGGAAGGGCTTTGGATTGCCGCCAGATATTTTTTAGTATGTTATAAAGCAATGATTGGCGTTTACAGTGGTTGTAATTTTATAGTATTTTCTCATGTACCACGGACCATTTGGAGGCTTTGAAATTCGCCAAAATTGGCCTCCTGTCTCAAAGCCGTAAAAGCTACCTCTTTGCTCGCTGAAATAGTCACGGAAAGTTTTGAAATAAAATGATTTTTTTTGTAGAATTGTGAAGTATAAGGATGGATTTTGATGGTGTAAAAAGATGGTTGTAATACGATAAACTGTTATTCGTCACGACCGCTTTAAAACTTCTATATTTCACCGGTCTTTTGCGGCCTAAATCCGCCAAATCCAACTTTTCGTAATTTCTCGCAAAATAAAAGGCGCTGGGACTTTTCAGTTATATTTTCGAGAACAACTCACCAAAGGGGTTCTTTGGATAAAATAAAAAGAATTTCGAATTTTCCTAACTGACGTCGCATTCTCGAGATTTACGGACAGGCGCTCTTAATAATTGTTATTTTTAGAGTTCCACTTTGATTTAGCCAGTCTTTAATTTGACTTTTGTGGTTTTAACCTTTTCAGATTTATCGGCGCTCGTATCTTTGACTGAGTCAGAATGACCTATCATATAGTGATGAATCTTTGTGAAATCTTCAGGATTGCCAAAGAGGGCCAACGACCGGCGATATCGCCCGCTAGTCTCGTATTTACTCGTATTTGCGCCGGAGGCATTTTGTCGGGTAAGCCGCTTTTCCCACTGAGGAAAAAGCAAGAATAGAAATAATGATTTGACCTAGAAAGTGTAGTACATTCCTTACAAATTGGATTTGTCATCTGAAACAGAAGTGAGGAAACAAACTCTTCACAGTTTGTTTACATTTGTAATTTAACTCGACGTAAACGTCGCGAAGTTTCAGGCTTGAAAAAGTTGTCTGGACGCTCGGAATAGGCTTAAAAGAACTTAACATATTGCTTAACTAAGTCGACGAGAAACCAAAATAAACCTGATCGGCTTTTCCTGGTTTACTTTACTTTGGCCAGCGTAGCAAAACACGCCGTCACGTCTGCAACATAACGTAATCAATTAGCGATTTGGCCTTGTTTAGTTTTGTCATTCGATGTTTTTGTAGCTTGAAAAACTTGATAATAAACGGTTATCTTTTGAAGTTTTACATTTAGAGTTGTATAGTGCAGACAATTCTTTACAGTTTCTATGTTGAGATTTATTTTGTTCCCTTATGATTATTTTAGAGATGGTTTTTTGAAGTTACACAAATTTCATTAAAATAACCTTACATTAACAGGGACGGCGGAGCGTATTTTGAAGTGGGGAGGGCTGAAAACGAGCGCCGGAGGCGCGAGTTGGTAGGGGGAAAATTTTCCGCGACATACTTCTTGAAATAATTAGCCTGGATAAAGCGTAAAATGAAAAGTACTTTTAATGCTTACAGCAATATTTTGGAGGTTATTTCTCAGCCTTCCGGTCTCCAACGCTAACCTGCGGTTTTTGGACACAAGCTTCCGACGAGGCTTGTATAAAGTTGTAGCTTAAACAAAATAAAAGGTAATCCTCCTCAAAAGAGGGGGACTAAAGCCCCCCCCCCCCCCCCGTCTCCCCCGTCCCTGATTAATATCGCAAATTATGCAAGTTCGAAAGAGGAAATAAGGGTTGCGTTTTAATTCTACTCAATGTAGGCAGTAACCACGTGCAGTCATAGTCTGCCTATTTTTATAGTTATTTTAGTTTTTAATAAAATGATCGTAATGAGAATACTATTATTATTACTGAAGATTTTTAACCGAGTTTAAATATAAAGAACTACTATTACTACTACCTGTACCTTAAAAACGATTTGCAATTTCTTCCGTATCTCTAAACAACTACATCCGGAACTCGAGACCGTCAGTGCATGTCACCCGTTGCCTGTAACCCGTCACCTATAGAAAATACCTTCCTTCCAGTAAAGGAGAACAACTCAACCAAGACAAGCGGCCAAATGTGGTCAAGTTTACCAACCGAAAGGGCTAATCCACGGTTTAAAAACCTGTCACGTTCACGAGTGACGTAGAACAAAGAAAACAAAGGAGACAAAACAATAGAGACTAGTTTTTAAATAGTCTCCAAAGCTAATCACACTACAGCTAGTGACAGGCCACTAGCGACAGCGCGTCACCCAAGCCGAAAATTAACTGGAAACTAATCAAAACACTCGAAAGGGGTTGGTACCAAGTACTTTTGACGCCTGCTTATTATTCCTCGCGAAGCGAGGCCGAAGGCCGAGCGTAGCGAGGTTACTAATCGTGTCGGTTCCGGTCAGACCACGTGGCTCGCAAGCCCGAGTAAATCGAGCCGAGAGTGTTTATATATATTTATTTAAGCAATAGATCACACTTTCTATGGGTTTACCGGCGTGATAACCCACGCGGGATGTTGGGAGAACACGAGAAGAGCTTGTAAATCACGAGCCGAAGGCGAGTGATTTACAAGCTTTTCGAGTGTTCTCCCAACATCCCAAGTGGGTTATCACGCCGGTAAACCCATAGAAAGGGTGATCTATTGCTTTTATAAAATAACTTTTAGTAGAATGGAGTCTTTGAGGTAAAAAGTATGCTTTTAGTACCGTGATCAAGTCATGTCTTCTCTCTAAAGTCATCATAAGCCAATCATGACTCACGATTTAATAGCGCTGAACTTTCTCAAAACTCAGTTCAGTCAAACAACAAACAGCAGCACTTCAAAACACAAGTTTTTGCACTCATTTCATGATAACTTATGAAAGCTGTTTTACAGGAAAAGTCAATACATATTCATGCGAACGTACAATGAAAGAATACGTTCGTGGTTTGTTTACTACAGAAGTAGAAATTAATTGTACCTCCCCGCTGTATTTTGTTGAGTCGATCCGTAAGAATTTCGTGCTTACAGACGGAACTGGCAGCTATTGTAATGGAGGACTTCATTCACTTTTAACAAGCCGCAGTGGTTTAAGATCTGTTTTCTGGACTTTATTGTGATCAAGAAATGCTGCGGTAACGACGTGGCTGCGTTTGCGAAGTTGTCGGTCGCATGTAACTTTACATGCTCGTACAGCGACCGATGGAAATATGCCGAAGAAAGGTTTCTTTGCCGTAGCCACATATTGGCGTTAATATTTGTCGATTTGTGAAGTCAGGTGGTTTGAGGTAGGTTATGGCATCAATATCACGGAATAATTTGTGCAAATGTTGGAAAAAACCAGCCCGAAACTCTGACATCTTTCATCATCGTTGGCAGCTTGTTTACAACCTACAGCGGCAGATTTTGAACCATATCTTGATCAGAGATCTCTTTTTGGAACAATTTCTTTCATTAAGGAATTTAATTTTGACATAAAATAAATCAAGAATGCTAAAACTATCCGTTTTGTTGCTGGTTGGCACTTGGTTAAGTTTTCCTAGAGACTTTCTACACCAGAAATTCACACAGTTGTTGTCTTTCTCTGCGATTTGGCATCGTCGTGAAATGTATTTACTGCTTTCCAGCTTTGTACTTTATAACTTCTAAAGCTATGGCAGTCGCGAATTGTGACCCTTGTGACGCTTTTAAGATTAAGAAGGGCTGGGTAAGTAACTTGTTCTGTTTTTTAGCCTTTCTAAAATCGTTGTTTGCAGATCAATAGCGGGTTTTGTTTATGGCTCGTGGTCCGGATGCCTTTTTCTATGGGTTTACCGGCACAATAACCCATAGGTTTTCAACCAATCAGCGCGCACGTAGTATCTAAGTTATTTTATAACTAGAAATACGACTCCCGCAAAACCTCGCGAAGCTAGTTTTCAAAGAACTCGTGGCTCATGGTGGTTTTTCCCATGAGGGATAGAACCCCAATTTATGTATTTACTTATTGTTATATCATTATCACTTTTTTACTTTCTCAGTTCTTGTAATTATTATTATGACTATTATTGTATTATTACCATTATTATTATTATTATTATTGCTGGTATTGATATTATTATTATTGTTATTTTTTTTTATGTTTAACATAATATACTGTTATGGGGTGGGGGTGTATGTCCTAATCTGGGTAAAGGTATTGTTCCTCTACTACTACAAGCAATACAGTTTTCTTCTGAATAGGGTTTGTATCAGTTGTGGTAAAAATTACTCATCTCTGAACAATACCATTTCTTCTTTTCGGCTTAGAATTTAGTCATGGTTGCCACAGCCACAGGATCTTGAAATTCCCTTACTTTTCCCTGACAAATGTAAAATTTCCCTCACCAACGAAATAAGAAAATTCACAAATTAGTCCTGGTAATGGCCTTCAACCTCATCTCACAGCCAACCTGTCCACCCATTTATCTAATATGCTTTCAGAGAGTCACATACAGTGCTTATGGATTGATAGTTTCTTAAAGTAACAAAGTCATGGAAAAAGGATTGATTTTTTAGGCAATCCGAAATCAGCTTGTCATTTAAATCTACCACTCTAACACATTTCATGTCACATTCTCAATTACACCAAATCATAGCTGAATTGGCAATAAATAAATTAGAACTCTTAAATTTCACTTTTACCTGACTTCTCTCAAAGACTTAAACTTTCTCTTACTGGAAATGAAATTCCCTGACTTTTCCCTTGCTTGAAGAATTTTTTTCCCTGACCATTTCCTGACCTGCAGCAATCATGCTAGTGCAGTCATTTGTCCATACAGTTAGTGTGGAAAATCATGATTGAAAGCATAGGGCATTTAGGAAACTTCAAAGACTTGTTATTACATACAGCAACCTCGGAATGAATACATAAGAAAGATGATAAACGTTTTGGCATTACAAACTTTAGTTTCTCCTTTGTAGAGTTTTTTTAATGTAAAATGTCAACTGTATATTGTAGTTGTTATTAAATATTTGCATTTGACATCATAAAAATGAATTCGTCCATACAGTTAGTGTGGAAAATCATGATTGAAAGCACAGGGCTTTTAGGAAACTTTAAAGACTTGTTATTACATGCAGCACCCTTGCAATGAATATATAAGAAAGATCGCGAAAATTTTGGCATTACAAACTTTAGTCTTCCCAATGTAAAAGGTTAACTGTATATTGCAGTTGTTGTTAAATATTTGACATCATAAAAATGAATTAAACAGCATTAAGGAAAAAGGTTAAGATGTTATGCCTAATTTTGCAAAGTAGGGCCTAAAGGAATTTTTCATTTGTGGGAAAAATGTGGGGGCTAACAGAGTTTTTCCCAGGGATACCTGGAACAGAGATATGAAAACCACTGATACGAGGACAAAATAAAATTATGCGAGGACAAAATAATTAATAAAAAATTGTCCAAGGATTTATCAGAAAATTAAACAGAAAAAAATCTCTGTTTAAAAAGTATACAAAAAATTCAAAAAATTCAAAAAATTGACAAAAATAATTAATAAAAAATTGTCCAAGGATTTATCAGAAAATTAAACAGAAAAAAAAATCTCTGTTTAAAAAGTATACAAAAAATTCAAAATAATTAATAAAAAATTGTCCAAGGATTTATCAGAAAATTAAACAGAGATTTTTACCAAGAAAGAAAATAAATTTTGAATTTTTAATGTTAATTTAAAAACATAACTTATGAAAATATAAATGGAGAATCTATTAGAATTGAAACTTGATGAATTGAAATTATATGGTGAAAGATATGCTATTCCAAAATGGCGAAGAATTAGAAAAGCAACACTAGCAGAAAAGTTATATAATATTCCTAAATTCATGGAAAAGTTTAATAAAATTACTGATAATCTTACTAGAGAGCAAAGATTGAGGATAATATTAAATGATGAAGAGATTAAAAAACCTGAAAATAAACCAAACCAATACGCAGAATTAAATTTTATTGATGATAATGATGATGAAATGGAAAAAATTAAACAAAATGCAAAATCTATTAAGGGACAAAGAAAATATCAAAGTGAAAAAATCTATAAAAGAAATTATGAAAAGGAGGGCGCAAAACCTAAAACAAAACTCAAACATAGAAAACTCGCACCCAATTTTATAAAACCACAAAAACCATCAAACAAAACTTTTAATTGGGGAAATTATTCATTTAAGGTGATGGATAAAGATGAGTTTTCCAAAAAGCTTGCAGATTTAACCAATGAAAATATTATAAAACTTACTAATAACAAACAAACAAAACCCAAACCTAGAAAAAAAGTAAATATATCTGATAGTGTGAGAGATGAATTGGCTGAAGAAGAATTAAATATAATAGAACGTGAGACAGCATTGAATGGATATTTGAAAGTATATAGAATAAGTGGAAGGAAAGGGTATGACATTAGAAAATATCTAAATAAAATAAAAGAAAAAGTTATAGATCTAATTAATCAGAAAAAGAAACCAATCAAGATAAAATTTATGTTAACATGTAATTTGATAAAAGAGTCTTTAGTTGAAAATCGTATTGATGAAGAAAATGAAGGATATTTTAACTCAAATGTGGAAATAATTACTGATTCAGATGACTTAAGTGTGATGTTTGATATTATGAAAAATCAAATACTAAAGCAATATGAAGAATTTTTACCAAACCCATCATCATCAGCATTTATTTTTGATTATGTTAAAAATTTTGATATTGGTATTGTACCATACAACCCTCTTAGAGGAAGTTCATATATTGCTCTACCAAAAGAATTAGCCGCAAAACAGGGAATTATTAACCCTAAGAATTTTAATGATAATGAATGTTTTAAGTGGTCAATAATGATATATATAATGATATATGTATATGGAAAAGATGTTCATCTTGAGAGAATAACTAAAGAAATGAGAGAAAGATCAAATGAATTAAACTGGTCGGGGATAGAGTTTCCTGTTTCAGTTTTTGGAACAAATCAGATAAAAAAATTTGAAAGTCAAAATCCATATGGTATTAATGTTTTTTCTTATGAAAAAGGAGAGTTAAAAATAATTAATAGAAGTAAAAAAATAGGTGTGGAAAAGATAAATTTACTTTTTTTAACAGAGGGTGAAAAAACACATTTCTGTTTTATCAAGAATATTGGAAGGATAAATAATAAAAATTATAATAATAACGGGTGTGCTCGTTTCTATTGTGATAATTGCCTAAATTCATTTTATTCAGAACAGACATTAGAAGAACATAAAATAATTTGTTATAATAATGAAGAAGTTATGATAAAAATGCCAAAGAATGAAGATGGAGCCCCCAAACATATTGAATTCAATAATTTTAATAGAAAAATGAAAGTACCTTTTACTATAATTGGAGATCTTGAGTGTTTTACAGAAAAAATGGATTCATGCTCACCAGATAAAAGTAAAAGTTATACTGAAAAATATCAGAAGCATAAACCGTCAGGATTTAGTTATCTTACAAAATTTTTTGATGATGAAATATATAAACCTACTATTAAAAAATACACCGCTAATTATTCAGAGGATGATGTAGGAAAGAAATTTGTATTATCATTAGAGAAAGAAGCTAAGAAAATTTATAAATTTATCAAATCTAGGGATAAAGAATATTATAAAAAGGTGGTTATGAGTGAAGAGGATAAAATAGATTATGAATATGCTACTCAATGTCATATTTGTGAGAATAAATTAGGAGAAGATAAGGTGTTGGATCATTGTCACCTAACAGGAAAGTATAGAGGAGCCGCACATAAAAAATGTAATTTAGATTATAAAATTCAATACTTCATTCCAGTATTAATTCACAACTTATCGAGATATGATTCACATTTTATTATAAATTATCTTGGATTAAAAAAAGGTAAAATAGACTGTATACCAAAAAATGAGGAAAATTATATTTATTTCAAAAAAGATGTTGTGGTAGATAGTTATATTGATAAAAATGGTAAAGAAAAACCAATAACAATAGAATTAAGATTTATAGATACATTTAAATTTATGCCAAGCAGTCTCAGTAATTTAACTGATAACCTTACAAAATGTGGAAAGTGTGATTCATGTAAACCTGGAGATTGTATAAGGAGATACATAAAAGATGGAAAGGTTATTCAGTATAAAGGTATTGGAAGATGCGGCGAATGTAAGAATTGTAATTTAACTGAAAGTAATTGTATTTCACCAACATATGGAAAACTAACTCTTACTAGAAGATATTTTGGAAAAAATACTAATATTATGATTAGAAAGGGTGTTTTCTTTTACGATTACTTTGATAGTCTTGATAAACTAAATGAAACTGAAATTCCACCAAAGGAGGCATTTTACTCAAAACTAAACGATGAAAATATAACAGAAGATGATTACCAACATGCTAAAAAGGTGTGGAATACATTTAATATGAAAACAATTAGGGATTATCATGACATTTATCTAAAGTCAGATGTACTACTATTAGCAGATGTATTCGAAAACTTTAGAAATGTTTGTATTAAAAATTATGATTTGGATCCAGCCTGGTATTTTACTGCACCTTCACTAGCCTGGGATGCAATGTTAAAGTTAACTAAAGTGAAATTGGAGTTACTAACTGATATTGATATGTTACTTATGTTTGAACAAGGCGTGCGAGGAGGTGTTTCTCAAATATCAAATAGATATGCTAAAGCTAACAACCCATACATGTCAAACTTTATATCAGGACTAAACAAATCATATATTGTATATCTAGATGCAAATAATCTATATGGTGGAGCAATGAGTGAAAAACTACCCACACATGGTTTTGGTTGGGTGAAAAAAGAAGAGCTTAAAAATTGGAGAAATATACCAGGTGTATATAAGGTTGATTTGGAATATCCTAAACATCTTCATGATTTACATAATGATTATCCTCTTGCACCAGATAAAATTACAGTTAATAAAGTTAAGAAATTAATTCCAAACCTTTTTGATAAGAAAGAATATGTACTTCATTATAGAACCTTGAAACTTTATGAAAGTATAGGATTAAAAATAACAAAAATTCATAAAGGTATTAAATTTGAAGAGTCTGCATGGTTAAAACCTTACATTGATTTGAATACTAAATTAAGATCTCAAGCAAAGAATGATTTTGATAAGGATTTTTTCAAACTAATGAATAACTCTGTTTTTGGTAAAACAATGGAAAATATTAGAAAAAGGGTAGACATTCGTTTAGTTACTAATGAAAAAGATGCAAAAAAATTAACAACAAAACCTAACTTTCATCATTTTACCATATTTTCTGAAAATTTAGCGGCAATACATATGAAGAAAACATCATTAACATTCAATAAACCTGTTTACTTAGGTATGTGTATTTTAGATTTGAGTAAAACAATAATGTATGATTTTCATTATAATTATATCAAACCCAAATATGGAGAAAAAGCAAAATTACTTATGACAGATACAGATAGTCTTGTTTATCATATAGAAACAGAAGATTTTTATAAGGATATAAACCCAGATGTTAGAGATAAGTTTGACACAAGCAACTTTCCTAAAGACCACCCATCCGGAATTGAGACCGGTGTGAATAAGAAAGTTGTCAATATGTTTAAAGATGAGGCGGGTGGAAAGATAATAAAAGAGTTTGTTGGTTTAAGGGCAAAGTTATACTCTTATCTAATGGAAAATGATGAAGAAATAAAGAAATGCAAGGGAATGAAGAAAGCAGTTATAAAAAAGAAAATAATATTTAATCATTTTAAGGATTGTCTGTTTACTAGAGAAAAACAATTTAGAAAGATGAATGTTATTAGAAGCTATAAGCATGATGTTTATACAGCAACAATTAATAAAATTGCTTTATCTTCTGATGATGATAAGAGAATAATTTGTGAAAATAAAATGGATACTTTTGCATATGGACATTATCTTTCCGAAACAGAATTAGATGATAATATGAACATCATCTTTCTAAAACAGAATCTGGGGGAAGTTCTGTATCATAAGGAATAACCTGTAATTCTTCCCTTACAAACCCCCGTCTTGGACCATCCACTAAATAATATAAAACTGGCTGATTAGGTGAAATCACACTTCTAGAAATATAATAAACTTTAATACTCCAAATAGGATCAGTAGCCCGTCTTTTTTCACCACCCTCAAGTTCACCAGGAGATAATAAATATCTAACTTTAACACCAGGTAGTATCCTAACCTCATCAAGGCCCACAACTCGATGATATCTTTTAGTTTTAATATCCAACTCTTTCATTTTTATAGCCTCATCAGGTTCTTTACCGGTTAATCTAGTTGGTGTATTATTCAAAGTTTTTAGAATATCAGGTAATCTTTTCACCCATACTCTAGACCTTTCATCACTTATCATTTCTTGAGCGTATTGATGACTAAATAATCTTTCCCCTAATATTTTGTTTGCGTTTTCTACAAATGCTTGAGCTCTATGATTTCCCGCTTCACTTCTTTGTATGTTAACATTATGATAATTCATAAGTTTAGCAACATCACCCATAAATTCCTTCCCAGAATCAACCATTAATGTTTTAGGATATTTTAAATCTCTAGAATATATTTTTTCAAAAGAATTTGAAATTTCTCTACTTTCTTTTGAGGTTAATGGTTCCGCATCTTTGTATCTAGAAGCCACATCAACCACAACTAATGCGTATTTATATGTTTTTCTCCCAACTCTATCATGCGGTAAAAATAATAAATCTGCTTGATGAATCTGATTAGGTTTATCCACAGTCCAGTGAGGTCTAGGTATATATTTAGGAGCTGGAAGATAAATTTGCCATATTGCTTGTTTCTCTAACCATTGTTTTGCAGAATTTTCACTTACTTTTGCCTTTTCAGCTAATTTAGAAATTGCAGAATATCCTTTCCAATATCCCTCAGTTGAATAATATATTTTCGATAAGTCTGAACTCATTTAAAGATTAACCAAAGTATCTTATAAATTAATATGACTTCTGAAAAAATTAACCCAAACAGGATTCCTAGAGTACCTCTTGGTTTGAAAGCGGAATCAACATTAAATAGAATTACACTAAATCCATCATCCGCCAATCCTGGAGAAACTCTATATATAAATATTCCTAAACTTTCTGAAAATTTAGTGATTGTACCAGGAAGCGTATATCTTGTATTTAACTTAAATGTTGATGGTCATGAAGATAACACCCTTGTGAATAATGTAGGTAGTAATCTTGTATCCAGACTAAGGGTTCTTTTTGGGGGTGAAACATTACAGGATACTCAAAGATATGATCTATTTCAAACATATCACGACTTATTCTTAACAGAAGAAGAACGAGATGATAGATTAAGACAGGGTATATCTACTGAAAACATTAGGAAACTTAGGACAAATGCGGGTGATAAGGTAGATACAGATGCAAAAGAAGTAACTCTTGCAGTAGTACACAACACCAAGTATCATATACTACTAAACCATCCTATTCTAAACGATCATGGTGTTTTTTATCCAAAAGCGTTAAATCATCAACTAATCTTTGAGATTACTCTAGCTCCAGTTCACGATATTGTTGTTTATTCTGATACAACCAAGGCACCAACTTATAAAATCACAAACCTTGAGTTGGAATATTCTTGCATATCAAGCGAATACTTAGCTCGTGAGGCACAGGCAGCTTATCAGGTTGGAAAGGGATTCTTTTATGAGAATGTTACTCTACACAAAACTTTTACCATATCCAGGGCTACAGACGGCGTTATAAATCAACATATTAATCTACCCAGAAGATCAATTACGGGTATATTATGTTTGTTTACATTGCCATATGGAGGGGGATCACGAGATTCTGAGAATTTTTTCAATCCTGGTATAACCTCAATCAATGTTGATGTTAATGGTGTACCAAATCGTTTCTACTCAAAGGGAATGGTACCTTCTGACCTCTGGGAGTCAATAAAGAAACGTTTCAGTGATTCATCCCACCGTCAGGTAAAAGAAAAGGATTTTTATATTAATAAGTTTGCCTTGTGGATAGATTTGAGAACACATCCAGATAATAGCATTCATGGAGGAGGTCTAGCATTAAACAACGCACAAGATGGTGTAAAAATAGAAATGAAAAGAAAAGTTGGTGGAACCGGTATTATGAATTGTTATATGTTTGTAGTAGCTGATGCGTTAATGGAGGTTATGAATTCAAACTTAAGATCAATAATGTATTAGTTAAAAAAGATGGAAGAATTACGAGATAAAATTCCTTTCCACTGTATTATAACCGGACCAACAAATTGCGGAAAGACAAAATACATAATAGACCAACTTAGAGGTCCATTTAGAAAATTGTTTGAATTCATTGTTTTAATATGTCCCACTTATTCTAAAAATAAAACATATCATGATCTTGCCCGAGGAGATAAACGTTTCTTTGTATTATCGCCCGATGCTAGTAACATTGATGAGATTAATGAATTGTTAACTGATTGTCAAACTTTATTCTCCGGAACAAATACACTAATAATTTTAGATGATTGCGCCGTTTCGAATGATCTTAAGAAAAGATCAAATAAGTTTATAGATTTAGCATTTTCTGGAAGACATCATGGTTTATCGGTTTGGGTTCTAACCCAACAATTAACATCTATAGCAAAACCATTCCGGGAAAATGTTGCATGCGTTGTTACTTTCCATAATCCATCGCAAAAAGGAATGAAGATGTTTTTCGAAGATTATGGCGCTGATTTAGACTCTGAAACATGTAAAAAATTTGTAGAACTATTGAAAAAAGAAAAATATTCTAGACTTTGTTTATCTTTGCGCCACCCATTTAATTGCTATCTAGAGATATCTTCATGGTTATAAATTTAAAGAACTGAATTTAGGGAAGAAAATTGTAAGATGGTAGAAATTGAAGATTACATTGAAGAAAAGGATGGAGGAAATTCCGAGGTAAAAGATAATGAGCTTGAAATAAAACAAGAATCACTAGCTATTCTCGCAGCTCTTGGAACCACAAAGGAATATTTAGGTATTGATATGAGTCTGGGTGATATAAAAAAATTATCAGTAAAAGATGTTGAAAAATATTATAATCGATACCAAGCAGTATTAGGTAAGAAAATTAATGGTGGTTTGGTAGATTCATATCTTCAATTATTTTCTAAAATTATTTCTTACATGGTTCCGGTTGATGATATAGAAGCCCTTTGTGATGATTTGAAGAATGATGCGTTGGTTAATCGTGAACTTACAAACTTTGTGGGTATATTAGCATTGAAAGGCGGTAGATTGGTAGCACTTGCTAGCGGGGTATTTCAGGTTGTTAAACACATAAAATTCAACAAAATACAAGAAGTTTCAACTGAAATTACAAATAATGATAACACAACTGAGCAGGCTAATAAGCAAGATGGTAATGGTTATGATACTGTTTATTAGTTTGCTTCGCGACTCTAAAGGGGTCTAAAGATTTCTTAATGTTATGTAAAAAATCATCTCTGAAGAAGTTGTTGAGCAAATTACTAGAGAACCACCAAAAGAAGATCAAAAAACTGAGGTTAGTTCTTCAAAAAAGAGGGAGAAAGACCCTAAAAAAGTCGCTGCCGGTAAAAAATTGGCTGAATATAATAAAAAAGCAAAAGAAGCATTAGCTAGGGAAATGAAACGCGAAGAAAAAATTAAACAGGAAGAAGATAAAAATGAAAATACAGAAAGTGAGTCTAAAGCTTGGCTTCCGGAGCTATCTTTTACAACTGTATTATCCATTGTCGGAATAGGGTTTACAGCATTTGATATGTTTATGAGATATTATAAAAACAGAATACCTGATTTATCACAAGTTCCTCAATTACCACAACCACTCGCCTCACAACCATCACATATCCTACCACAACAATCAAAAATACCACAACCGTTAGATCGACCAAAAATTGGAATGATTTGATTTTCTTTTCATCCCTAAATGGGTCTAAAGATTTCTTACTGATGTAGTAAAAAATCATGTCAAACGAAAACAAACTTGTGAAAACTGTTACTGATTCTGCAGTCCTTATCGGATTAGCAGCTGGAGTTGGTTATGTAGCTAAAAAGGCTATGAAAGAATCATTTATGAACGATCCATCCTCAAGTATTACAAATTATGCAAAATGGGTGGCTGTATTGTCGGGTAGTATGTATCTAAAAACATATTTAGAGGATCAAAAGATTTTACCAAATTAAACATGGCAACAATAGCAATGCTGGTTGGAGGAGCTATTTTGAATGCAACAACATTTGTTGGTGGATCATATCTTGCAAAATATATATCAGGAGATAAAACAGATACAGAAAAAATACGACACGATAAAGCAATGGAAAAATATCAAAGAGATTACGCTGAATATCAAGAAAAAAGACAGAAACTAATTGATTGGAAAATGCAACAAAAAGATGAAAAATATCAAGCATCAAAAAATATTTCAAAAACAAATGAATCTTTTGAATTATATAGTGAAATGCATGAACCAAAATTTTCAGATTATTATAGACCAAGTGATAACCAAAAGACGGGTGAAATGTTATATGTTGGTGGTGGCATGTTAGCGCTGGGTTACACAGTTAGTAAATTTTTATAGTTAGTTTTCTTACTTCGTAGCATATTTAAAGATTTCTTACTGATGAGTAAAAAATCATGGATGAAGAAATACCATTAGAAGATTTACCAAAAGGATCTGATGATAATGATGATGAAGATAATACATTTTATCAAAGTCCAAATACATCTACATCTATTGATCAAGATTATGTTGGTTATGATGAATATAACCAATCTAGGGGTCGGGCTGAATGGGATAAAACAGCTGAACGAAGGAACCTAGGCGATGTTTTAAGAGAAAGAGATGAGGAATATGACAGAAGGCGAGAAGCAGGTCAAGAACTCAAACGTTATTTACCAAATTACAATCCCAATGATAGTACAATTAATGTAACATTTGGAGAAGATGGTAGTTTAATCGGAAAATTAAGTAGTAGGGGTGATAATGTACCACATATATTAGTTGATAAAAATGGAAATCTTAAGCTTGAAGATTTACCAAAAACAATGAGAAAAGCCCTAGGTGCTGATTATGAAACAATGCTGGAAAAATATAATAATGCCGAGTCAGAATTGAAAAAAGCCAATGAAAAAATTAAGGAATTAGATAAAGCATTGCAAGGGTTGAGTGCAACCACAAAAGTAAATTCACTGGAGATTAGTCGATATGAAGAAAGAGAAAAAGAACTACGCCAATTCATTCAGAGACAACAGGTAGAAAAAGCAGAAAATAAAAGTCTTTTTGATGAAACCATTAAACAAAATATAGAATTAAAAATACAGGGTGAGAAACTTTTGAGTGAAACAAAATTATACAAAGAAGAAATAGACAAATATAAGAAGGGTAAATTAAATTTATCAAAGTTAGAACAAAGTAATGAACGATTACAATCTGAGATTGATAAATTAAGAGAACAAATCAGAAATAAAACAATTTCAATCGAAGAACAATTATCAGTTATAGAGGGTCGAAAAGATGAAATACTTAAAAATTTACCATTACGAGAGAGAATAAAATATATCTTCAAAAAGTATGGTTTTACAGTCTTTGCTGTTATTAGTGCTGTGGGTGTAATAATTGGGGTTATAGTTTCTAATCTTTCAAAGGGGTTAAATACTTTGGGAAAAGGTGTTGGTAATGGCTTGAAAACTATAGGTAAAAAACTAGGTGAAATATTACCAGGAATGGTTGGTGCAATAGTTAGCTTTCTATTCAAAACAGCGGGAGAAGTTATTGGATTTTTAGGTAAGAATGCATGGTTGTTGATAATGGCAGTGGTTCTATATTTTGTGGAAAGTATAAAGAAGAGAAAGTAAAAACTTTTCGTATCAATTTAAAGATATCATGTTGATCAGTAAAATACAATATGGATGACTACAATAAAATTTATCCTCAAATACCTAATAATGTTGATCCAAGTTCCTCCCTTCAGTCGGTTAATTTCAGACTGCAAAAATCAAGCGAAGTATTACAAAATCTTGAGAGAGAAATTAAACATTATGAAGATGTAAGGAAAAAATACAATAGAGTGAGAGGAATATTTACAAAAATAAGTGTTTGTGGTGGTTTGATTTCAGTTATTCTATCTGCAAGCGGTCTCGGAACTTCTCTTACTGGTTTTGGCGCTGTTGTTGGTGTGCCATTGGGCAAAGAATAAAATGTTATTCGAGGATTTCAAAAATAGATACCCAAACGCTAATCTTGATAAATTTACATTTGTGAATGATTCATATGGGGGATATATTAAGTGGAAAGTTAATGGAACAACAATAATGTCAAATGATGATCCTACTGGAAAAACTTGGACTGATTATCTTTCTAATAATTTGAAAACATTGTTATGGGAAGATTTAGGTTTAGAAAAGAAAGCTAAAGTTGGTTCGTTTCCAAAGAGTTTAACCATAACAAATCAATCTTACCCAATACCCGCTATTAATTTTGATGACTTTACAACAGATGTAACAAAAATGCTAACCTTTCTAGATATATACGTTTCAAATACTAAGAAATTCACAGCAAATATGAGAAACATATTTAAATCTCAAGTTGTAACATTCGAATCTGGAAAACAAAGTAGAAGATGGTTGCAGTTTGGTGCGCAACATCTGGTTGTGGTGTAAGTCTTTTTGAAAGTCTAAATTACCCTAAAGTAATTAGCAGTTTTATAAAGTTTCATATATATTTCACAATAAGGCGAATATTGTATGAATTGAAACTTCCCTTACCAGATGAAAAACCTTTTTCAATAAAAAATAATCCATATAATAAAGTTGCATATAATAGATTGTGCTCAGAATTTGGTATTAGTAATAATTCAGACTTTAGATGGAAGGGTGGTAGAAACAACGGATTGGGAGATATATTCACTGATTATGGTAATAGATATGGCGCAAAAGACCATAATTATCAAAATTCATATATTATAAGAAATTATGATACTGAAGCAAATAAATGGCCTGGTTCATTTAATAATTTTTCTGATGATGGTGGTAAACAAGAAAATGGAGATTTAATATCTTTTATGAGAAATGATGTATTTAGTGATTTCAAATATTCATGGTTTATTCCTACAAGCGGGCATGGGCTAACCAAAGCGGGGCTTGGTAGATTAAATAGATCCGCTGAAGCTTTTGTTTACTGTATATTAGGATCACAAGTTATTACTAGAAACTCAATTTATGGTGATGGTGGTGGCGCAATAGAAACACAACAAGAATTCTTAGCTTTATTTGAAAGTAGCGTTATAGAAAATGATATTTCTAATTCTATTAAAAATTATCAAAAATCTGTGCAGGAAACTAAATTGAGACTTGATTTGGCTGTTGCCCCTGGTGTTTGGTTGATGCCAAGTAATATGATTATAAATACAGAAAGTGTTGTTGGATATAATAACAAACTTATGAAGGCCACAAATGATATGAAATTTGGAGTAAATAATTCATTAAATATTGAAACAAAAACTGTTGGAATAAGTCATAATTTAGGATCTTCAAAGGTTTTGTTACCTCATAAAACCGAAAACAAACCAAAACCAATAATACCAACAGATGAAACTCAAACAGATACCATTAAACTAGAAAATAATATTAAATCATCACAACATGAAGATAATCTGATAGTATTTATGGTTGTTGGTGGTGCAATAGCTTGGTACCTATTTCGTTAATGTTTTGATTATAAAAATTTAAAGATGAATATTATGTAATCAAAACAAAAATTTTGAGTATTACAATGTATGATTCTGAAACAAGAATTTATTTAGATCCTCCGTTGAAAAATATTCTAGAGATACAGCTCCTAGATTGTAATATAAAAACCAAAAGATTGATTAATTTTAAAGAAGAACAGAGATTAACTGATGAAAGGGATAGACCTCTTGTAATAATACAACCCGGCACATATTCACTTCGTAATATTCAATCTATAATTCTTAATAGTGAAAAAGGATCAAATATAACAATAATTGAAGGTGATACTATTGATTATCTATTTTCAAATAAGGTATTCAACATTAAACTTACTAAAGGTTTACAAGTTTCTTTAGGACTTCCTGAAATTCTAAATACTGGTAAATTATACCCCATAAATATAAATATTAAGGAACCGCTGAGACTTATGTGTAGTATAGTGGATAATAAGTCGTCATATATGAATAACACCAAATATTCAGAACTTGTAAAACTATCCCCATCCCATTTACTAGCAAACATACCCTCAAAAGATTATCCAACAATTCCAGTTCGAAAATATGATGCCCTAATAAATCACTTTGATTTAACAATCTTAGACGCTGAATGGAAAAAACTTAATCTTAAGGATTCTCCCATAACTATAAGTTTAAGATTCAGATAAATTTTTTTTTGTTATGTAACTATTATTTGAGTTATATAACATAATTATTTTTTTAACTAATCTTCACCCCATAACTCTTTCAAAAACTTTAACTCCTCAACATCACTACACCAATCTAAATACCTACTTGGATGCCATGCTACTGTCATTAGTTCATCATGTAAGTCTTTGTAGAATTTATCTTTATATAATATCTTATCTTTATTTACATATATATTAACATCTAATGATTTAACAAAAAAATCTTTATCAAACCTATTAATACGATGATTATCATGATCATGTTCTAAATAATAATCATAATATTGATCGAAATAATAAAAATATGGTCTAAAATCACCTTTAACCCAATCTTTTAATTCAAAATGAGCACTATTTAATGCTGATTTTACAAAATTATCAACACATATTCCATCAACATCAAAATTTTTAGAAGATTTAAAAACAATAACATAGTTGCAATAATCATAATAATTATAATAAGTAATTACAAACCTAATATATTTATTATCTTCATCATTTCCATCAATAAAAATTCTATTTTTTGATATATTTTTTAATAAATCTTCTTTTATTTCCTCTATAAAATCACAAAAACTCAGTTCTTTTTTATTAAAATACTTAAAATTAAGAATTCTTTTTCCACTATATACTTGTTTTACTAGTCTTTACATCTTTTTATTAATATTATTTTTTTTATTTTTAAATTAAAATTAAAAATTCAAATTTTATTTTTATGTTTAACAACATTCTTTACATTGTCTTTTTTGTTTATTGTGTTTACATATTCCTTTACCTTTACACTCTTTACATAAATACTTTTGTAATTTGTGTTTACATATTTGAGAACCTTTACATTCTTTACAGTACGGCTTAATTTTATTATGTTCACATATTTGTGTACCACCACACTCTCTACAAAAATATTTACACTTTCCATGAATACAAATATAATTATAATTATTATTAATGATAGTATCTTTTGGGATTAATTTAATAATCTCCTCATCTGGAAATTTTTTTAACACATTAATAAAATCTTTTTTACGCATTCTAGATCGTCCTTTAATTTTTAACTCTTTCACAATTTTTTTCAGTTGTACAAATTTCAATTCATCAAGTTTCAATTCTAATAGATTCTCCATTTATATTTTCATAAGTTATGTTTTTAAATTAACATTAAAAATTCAAAATTTATTTTCTTTCTTGGTAAAAATCTCTGTTTAATTTTCTGATAAATCCTTGGACAATTTTTTATTAATTATTTTGAATTTTTTGTATACTTTTTTAAACGGAGATTTTTTTCTGTTTAATTTTCTGATAAATCCTTGGACAATTTTTTATTAATTATTTTTGTCAATTTTTTTGAATTTTTTGAATTTTTTGTATACTTTTTAAACAGAGATTTTTTTTCTGTTTAATTTTCTGATAAATCCTTGGACAATTTTTTATTAATTATTTTGTCCTCGCATAATTTTATTTTGTCCTCGTATCAGTGGTTTTCATATCTCTGGAACTCAAAGGTAAAAATCCATTTACAAAAGGCTATGGAACTTGTCAGTACCAACAAAACCTTTTAATTACTTAATACATACGGTATATGTGGCAAAGATATATAGCAAAGAGAAATACTACTCAGCGAAAAGCGACTTCCAAAATCATCTTGAAACTCTGACGTGTGCACGTTTTACACCGGGCATACTGACTCAACACTACGCATGGCTACAATTATCGTAAATGATCGGAGACTGTAAATTGTTGTCAGTTACCTTTTTATAACGTTTTGAATCAGGTAAAAACTTCATTCATTGTTTTAGTTGACATGGTATCCTTTTGCGTGCAATTAGTACGTTTTCACAACCATTGTTTTCGATGTTTCATTGGAAATAATAGCGCTTGTAAAAATCTGTCCTCAAAAAAATAGATATCTCAGGACCTACTGAGTATAAGAAATCGCTCGAAACGGGAATGTACTCGTTAACTCAAGGCAGAGATAGCTAAGAATATTTCACTGATACGTCGAATATTCCGGTATTGTAAAATTTTGAGCTGCGAATGTTTGTTTACACGCGTGCCGACAATCACCTTCCTTGTCGCGTCATTAATTAGGCGTGGCCATGAAATGAACATGTCGGCATCATTTTTGCGTGCTTGTGAAGCCTGCTTTTTCACATTTAAATTAATTTATTTTCAAGTTCAATACCCGTGTAAGTGAGGAATGTTTTTTTAACTAACAAAGAAACAAGCTGGACAAGGAAAGAAAGCAATAGCACAAACACGATAAAAGATGTGTTTATCTATCGATTTTGGTTCAATTTGTTCGGCTTTCATCAAGAGCAGAAGATAAGGCAATACACGGGTCTTGGGAAGAGTATCTTATCATCTCTGTTTTCCTGGTTAGCTTACGGTTTTAAACTTTACCTGTAGCTCTAAAAATTATTGCATTACCAGCACCTTCCTATAACCCGCACAAACAACTGTTTGCGGAAAAATTAACACATTACCCGCGGGTAATCTGCCGGAAATTACGGTACCATCTGCTTTATTTTCAAAGAGTTGCATTGATCACTGATAATATTGCACTAATTGTTAAGTATCTTTTCTGTTTAAAATGCTGAACATAACTGCTACAACAGACAAATCTACAATATATTTTCACTGTTGCAATGATATCAGATCACATAATTATAAATAATTGCTATCACAACTGCAGTCTCTGTATTGGGAATTTCTTTAAAATTGATTGCTATCGTTTTAGTACGAAACATACCTACTTGTATTGTCATTGCTGTATTGAGACTACTGTAATCTTTCATTTCTTTGCGGTTGGTTTCTGTTTCCCCTTTCCTGGCACTTAGCAGTTATGTTAAACATTTTCAACAGAATATATACCCTGTGTCACTAGAAAGTACTGGTTCTGCAATATTATCAGTGATCAATGCGATCATTTCAAAATAAAGCAAATGTGATTACTGAATTCTGAGTAGTATTTCTCTTTGCTATATATATATGTATGTATTCTCTGATTGAAAGGTTTCAATAATATTGCGTAGAGACAACAAGTTTCATAGCCTTTTCACAATGGGTCAGTTTTACCTTAGAGTTCAATGCCCCCCCCCGGATAATATTGCTATCTAGAACCCCTGCCCTTTTTCCACAAATGAAATGTTAATTCAAGCCTTAATTTGCAAAATTAGACATAACATATTAACTTTGCTACTTTCTGCTGTTTACTTTATTTTTATGATGTCAAATATCAATATTTCATAACAACCACAACATGCAATTAACCTTTTACATTGGAAAAACTTTATAAAGAAGAAAATAAATTTTGTAATGCCAAAATGTTTATGATCTTTCTCATATATTCATTGCAAGTGTGCTGTATGAAGTAACAAGTGTTTCAAGTTTCCTAAATGCCCTATGCTTTCAATAATGATTTTCCACACAAACTTTATAGACAAATGACTGCACTAGATTCTAAGCCTTTAAAAAGTTTGGAGCCTATGAAGAAGATTTTTGTATTGCTTGCAGCAGTAGAGTAACAATACCTTTACCAAGATTAGGACATGCATCCCACCCCATAAAAATATATTATGTTTAACAAAAAATATAACAATAATAATAATATCAATACCAGTAATAACAAGACGATCTAAGATCGTAAGTCGGACAACAGGTAGACGTGCTGTTATGGGAGCAACTTCAGAATACCCGGCCACGATTGCGTGACATTAATCTCGTGCTCCCGTGGTGCCGCGGTCGCGATGTCAATCATGAAATTAAAAAAGAGAAATGGGCCAAAAAATATTTTAAAAGAAATAAAGTGGATGGAGTGGGTATAGAACTAGTGCTCCCGCAGTCCCGCAGTCCCGCAGTTGAAAAAAAGGATATCGGCACATAGATTATAGAACGAGGTATGTTCATGTGTATTGTGCTTATTTTCGGCATATGGATTATAGAACGAGGAACATTCATGTGTATTGTGCTTGTTTTCGGCACATGGATTATAGAACGAGGAATATTCGTGTGTACTGTGCTTGTTTTCGGCACATGGATTATAGAACGAGGTATTTGTTTCCATATGCAAATATTTATTGACTGCGGGACTGCTGGAGCAGAACTTTAATGTCACGCAATCGTGGCCGGGATTCTGAAGTTTCAGCCCCAACGGAAACGTGGCATCTTTGTTGTCGTTTCCTCGAGTTTCATCGCGAGGCACTTTGTCTTTATCAGCAGATGCTCTTCTGTCACTCTGTCCACATTTTCTGTTCACTGGTAACTCGTTTGATTTCTGGTTTGATTCTTTTGAGACCTTCGCTAAATCATTTGATTCTCAAGTTTGCTATTTTCAGTTCGCGGAACGACCCGTTTCGAAATATACGCTCATTACACACGCCATCTTTTAGAGTGGGTCTACCGCGAACGGTTTGTGGGTCTGTATGTTTGAACGTAGAAAAGATGACACCATTTGTTTTCAACATATTCGCCATCGACTTCGACATCGTAGAAAGGTTGCGCCCGTATTATGTCTGCGGTATTCCCAATTGCACGTGACTGCGATTTGCGATGAAACTCGAGGGTAAACCTATAGTCGGTTGCCCGACTAATAATAGTAATGATAATAATGATGATAATAATATAATGATAGTTCTTCTCGTTACTATATGTCATTGGTTACAGTTCAATACCTCTGGCCATTCCTTTTTCGATGAAATACCATCCTTATATTAAATCTTTCTTCTGCAGTTTTTATAATAGAAATTTTCATATATTCAAAATAATATAATCTTCTGTTGTTGGGTATGGATATTTTGCCTGTTTCTGTAACAGCACAATTAAACTTTCATGTGGTATATACTTTTGACTGATTGATGTTGATTTCACATTATTTTTTTACAGGAGTACGTAGTGCAGCAATCTTTTTCAACATATTAAGATTTCAATAACTCTTTCTTACATGTATTGTTTTTATGATATGACCTAAAAATAGCACAACCACATACTATACAGTCGGCAAGCTATTACCAAACCTTTATTCAAAGTTTTTGTAGAATCCAATTGTTTTACCCCCAATTTTTTTTATGTAATGACATTGTATCTCACACTTCTGTTGATATGGCATCTCTTTTGAGGGAAGAGGAATTTTTCTATCTACCACTGGGAGTACCATTGCAACTGAAAAGAGTACACAAATTAAAACATGCAATTTCACAAGGCTCTCAATTGTGGTTACCCGGGAATGAAATAATGACTGCAAGAGACAATAAAATATCTAATCAGAAGATTCTTCTTACAATGAATCTCATGCAATTATAACCAAAAAACATAAACAAAAAATACTTGGAGCATTCAACTCATCCTCAGTGTAAGAACATATTGTGTTTAAAAGTGATGTACAAAAAAGAAGACAAAGCAGTAGAGACTAAGAAAATAAAACTAAGGAAAAAACACACAGGTTTTTACACCGTGGTAAACACAAACATTCATATCAACTCTTCAAGATTTCACCTGCAAAAGATTTACAATCATTTTCAATTTGTGTTAAGTGAATATTATTGTGATACTTCATCAACTCTGTATTCCCTGTCAAGATAATAAATAATTTTACTTCTATTCCCTCGGGTGCAATCTCAGTGGCAGTGAAAGAGCTAAATGAAGGTCCATTTTTAAGCACTGTGTTGAGCGGTATACTGATCATGTAATTTGCAACAGGTGTCACTCATTGTGTACCAAACACAGCATACGAAATAAAATAATGGGGATTACGCTGATATAAAAATAAAATATAAAATATAGAAAAAAATGAAATATAAAAGTATTGTGACTTCTTCAAAAACTAGCTTCGCGAGGTTTTTGCGGGAGTCGTATTTCTAGTTAGTGTTTATACTTCCGCGAAATTGAGTTCCCGTTGTAATATTATTGTTATAAAACGATCTATGTTACATGAAAACTTCAAGATGATTTCAGTCTGAGGTTATCTGACTGTTGAGATGTCGTTGTTGGGAAATGAGTATAATTAAGCTCAACAAGAACAAATGTGTTATTGTTGAGATAAAATGAATATCTCGAAACAAACAGACCCTGCATTATCACCTTATGTGACGAGTGTCTTTTAACCGTGGGAGACGTATGCATCGATTGGAAAATGCGGACATTTCAAGCTTTGTTTGACTTTGTTGAAATCCTTTCGCGAACCAGACGACCAAGCATTTTTCGTCGGAATATTTACCTGTACTTCGCAGAAGTATAAACACTAATAATAAGCTGGCGGCAAAAGTACTTGGTACCAACCCCTTTCGAGTGTTTTGATTAGTTTCCAGTTAATTTTCGGCTTGGGTGACGCGCTGTCGCTAGTGGCTTGACAGCCAACCTCGTTCCCAGGGTCCTCTCTCTTCCTCCCTCGAGAAAGTACCCTGGTTGCGGCTGGTCACGTTACTGCTAGATTTTTGCAGATTCCAGAGATATGATGGAAGGGAGGGGCTGGAAAGTTAAAGTTTGTCTCAGCGCTGAACTTGCTTACTGAGCACATTAGGGAGTGGAATTTGCAGCCCTCCTGTTGTGGATCGGCAAAAATCACAGCGAAGGCATTGACAAATTCAATATAGGAGTTCATTGTGTTCATTGTTCGGCTAAAAGGTTAGCTCTGCATTTAGCTGAATTTTCGCCGTCGATAGTTGAACGGTCTTTAGAATTTGTGGCAGTGAAAAAATCTGAACTTGGAAATGACGACCACCACAACAAGTGGAGTAGTATGTAAGCGAGTTTATAAGTACGTTTTAGGTTATTTTTTAAATTTGACAGAAAAATCTTTGTTCTTTTTTTTAGCTTACAGGTTATTTTTAAAATTTGACAGAAAAATCTTTGTTCTTTTTTTAGCTTACAGGTTATTTTTAAAATTTGACAGAAAAATCTTTGTTCTTTTTAGCTTACGGGTTATTTTAAATTTGACAGAAAAAAGATAGGGATTTTTAGCTTAAATTTATAAGTTCATTTTCTTTTTTTATCAGAGATTTATCAGAAAAACTAAACAGAGATTTTTTCAGATTACAAAATAAAAAAATGATATTTAAAGATTAGAAAAATATTCACAGAAAGTAATTATGGATCAATTAAATAATTTATGTTTGTATGAACTAAAAAGAATTGCAAGAGAGTTAAAAACGAAAGGAAGATCAAAAATGGGTAGAATGGATTTAATTAATGAGTTTAAAAAATATAAAGAGGAGGAGATTATTGATTTAATTGAAAAAGTTACTACTACTAGCGATTATATTTGTATTCATGGAAAAATTAAATATTTTTGCAAAGAATGCGGTGGATCACAAATATGTAAACATGATAGAATTAAGTATGCTTGTAAAAAATGTAAAGGATCAATATATTGTATGCATAATAAGCAAAAACAAAAATGTAAAGAATGTGGTGGATCACAAATATGCATACATAATAAACAACAACAACAATGTAAAGAATGTGGAGGATCACAAATATGCGAACACATGAAACAAAAAGCCTCTTGTAAGGAATGTCGTATAAAATTAATTTGTGATTTAAGGATTGGAAAAAAATTGTAAATAAAATGGAAGATAAATTTTTATTAAAATACGGGCAACTTTCTTTAAAGTTTTTAAATGAAAAAGGTTTTCTTATTCGTGAATTTATAGATTCAATAAATAAAGATTTGTTAAAAAAGATATCAAAATATCGCGAATTTATTGTTGAAGAAAATGGATATGATTTTTATTGCAATATTTTTTTTATAAAAAATGATGAAGTTTATAGAGGTAGAATTATTTTAGATCTTAAAAAAGGTTTGGAGTTTGATGAAAAATTAATTTATGGCGGTTTTTTTAGAGATTTTTTTGAAGAAGATGATGAGTTAGAATTTTTTAATGGTATTGTTTTGGATTCAATAGTGGTTCAAATAAGAATAGATAAATATAAGTTAGAACATAAAGAGAAATTCTATAAAGACTTGTATGATGATTTAATGGCTGTAACATGGCACCCATCTAGATATTTAGATTGGTGTATTGATTTTGAAGAGTTAAAGTTTTTGGAAGAAGAGGTATTTGGTGAAGAAGATTGATAAAAGTTATGTTATATAACCCAATAAATGGTTACATAACAAAAATTTATTTAAATCTTAAACTAAAAGTTACAGATTCTCCTTTTAGATCAAACTTTTTCCAATCAGAGTCTAAAATGGTTAAATCAAAGTGATTAATCAAGTTATCATATTTTCTAATTGGAATAGATGGATAATCTTTTGATGGAATGTTTGCTAGCAATTGGGATGGTTGTATTTTTACAAGGACTCCATTTTTACCTTTATTCGTGTATGACATTCTATTATCAACTATGCTGCATAAAAGTCTCAAAGGTTCTTTTATAGTTATATCTATTTGACTTATTTTAAATAAAATCCCTGGCAGCCCTAAAGAATTTTGCAAACCCTGGCTAAATTTAATGTTAAATGATTTATTGTTGATTATGTAAGCAAAATTATCTCCGATAATCATTGTTATATTTTTACCCTTTTCGCTGAGCTCAATTAATATTTTTATATCATTTATGGAATATATTCCTGGATTAAATATTACTAAAGGTTTATCTTGTTCATCAGTTATTTTTTCTTGATTCCTTAAAGTTATTAGTCTTTTTGTTTTAATATTACAATCTAAAAGTTGTAATTCACTAACGCATTTCATTGGAGGGTCTAAATAAACCCTAGTTTCTGAATTATACATTGTAATGCTAAACATTTTTCATTTAGAAGGTATATGTTTAGATTAATTTTTATCGAAATAAAAACCAAGATAATAATCCTCCAGCAAATATTAAAACAATAAGAGTATTTTGATGAGAAGATGTTTCTATATTACTAACTTCATCTGTTTTGTTTGATTCATCGCTATTGTTTAATTTAGGATTTATATTTTTCCTTGGTTGAGCATTAGTATTTAATAAAACCTTTGATGTTCCTAAACTATGAGTTATTCCAACATTTTTTGTTTCAATGTTTAATGAATTATTTACCCCAAATTTCATATCTTCTGTTGCTATTTTCAGATAATTATTGTATCCAATAACGCTTTCTGTATTTATAATTAAATTGCTTGGCATCAACAAAACATCAGGAGCTATAGCCAAATCAAGCCGTACTTTTGATTCTTGAACCGCCGTTTGATATCTTTGATTTGAATTTGGGATATCATTTTCAATCACAGAGCTTTCAAATAAATCTATAAATTCTTGCTGAGTTTCAAATGCTCTTCCTCCATTACCAATAATTGAATTCCTAGTATTAACTTGGGCCCCCAAAACGCAATAAACAAAAGCTTCAACCGATCTATTTATTCTTCCTAATCCAGCATTTGTTAATCCATATCCAGATTTAGGTATAAACCAAGCATATTGAAAATCAACAAAATAATCATTTCGAAGCATAGATATTAAATCTCCTTTTATTTTTTTACCCCCATCATCGGAAAATCTATTTGCGCTGCTTGGCCAAATATTTGCATCAGGATCGAAGCTCCTTATAATTCTGACATCTTGATTTCCACCACCTATTGCTTGCGCACTAGCGCTTCCAGGAACTTTTCCGGGAGCTACGTATCCTTTTCCATAATCAATGAATACATCTCCAACACCGTGATTTGCGCCCCCTTTCCATCTAAAATCAGCCAAAGGTTTATTTAATCCTCTATAATCTTGATTATTGCTTAAGCCAAATTCTGCACATAAATGATTATAAGCATTTTTGTTGTATGGATTATTTTTTAAAGAAAAAGTTTGTTCGCCGGGTAATGGTAAAGATAATTCATATAATATTCTTCTTATAGTAAAGTAAATGTGAAATATAAAAAAACTTCTAATAATTCTTGGATAATTTAAACTATCATTTAAACTTACACCGCATCCAGATGTTGCACACCAAACCGCCATGTTTAATTGTTGTGGCCAGTGATTAATATTTGGTTTATTCAACCAAGCTCTAGCTTCTTTTCCGCTAGTAAGTCCTACAGTCTGATTTTTAAATACATTTTTCATGGGGGAAATGAAGCTGTCTTTATCTGAAACATATATATTTAAAATAGTTAACATTTCTGTTACATTTTTTGCAGATTCATCGAATTTAATACCAGGTATTGGATATGTTTTGTTTGTAGATGATAAACTTTCTGGAAAGGAACTAAACTTAACTTTATTTTCTAACCCTAAATCTTTCCATAATAATGTTTTCAAATTATTAGAAAGATTTTCAGTCCATGTTTTTCCAGAAGGATCATCATCAGACATAATTGTTGTTCCATTAACTTTCCATTTAATATATCCACCAAATGAATCATTAATAAATGTAAATTTATCAAGGTTAACATTTGGATAACGATTTTTGAAATCATTTAAAAGCATTTTATTCTTATGTTTACTTGATCTTTAGATCGTCTTTGTTTAGAATAAAATGTTAATTAATTCCTGCAAAACAATTGCAACCAACTTCAGTTTTCTCATATACAAGTTTTAATGTCCTTTCCCTCCGGTAAGTTCTTTTAATAGATCTTCGCGAACTTTCTTCCTTATAATTGACATGTCGAAGTTTTTTTCTGCGTCTTTTCTAAATTTTTGTCGTATTTCTAGTTTTAGTTTTTGAAACTTTTCCAACTCTACTAAAATTATAGAAAATTCTTGATCGGATATAACATTATCTTTCAAAGCTTTTGAAACTAAATCGTTAATGGTGTTTAATTTTGATTTTGCAATTGCAGCGGTTTGTTCATGTTTACTAACTTTATTTGAAAGTTTTTTAGAAGCAAAACCAAATCCAACCGACAACCCACCAAAAAAACCACCTATAACTCCCAAAGGCACACCAAAAATAACACCAAAACCCGTGAGAGAAGTTCCAAGCCCGCTTGCAGATAGGATAACTGAAATCAAACCACCAGAAACACTAATTTTTGTACATATTCCTCTCGCCCTATTATATTTTTTCCTTACTTCTTCGTAATGTTTAATTTCTTTCTCAAGATTTTGTAATACTTCGCTTGATTTTTGCAGTCTGAAATTAACCGAATGAAGAGAGGAACTTGGATCAACATTATTAGGTAATTGAGGATAAATTTTATTGTAGTCATCCATATTGTATTTTACTGATCAATGTGATATCTTTAGATTTATTTTCTTTTCTTTTTTATACTTTCAACGAAATATAAAACCACACCCATTATAAAAAGCCAAGCATTCTCACCTAAAAATCCAATAACTTGGCCGGCTGTTTTGAATAGAAAGCTAACTATTGCACCAACCATTCCCGGTAATATTTCACCCAGTTTTTTACCAAGAGTTTTCAAACCATTACCAACTCCCCTGCCTAATGTTGATAAACCCTTTGAAAGATTAGAAACTATAACCCCAATGATGGCGCCTACAGCACTCATAACAGCAAAAACTGTAAAACCATACTTTTTGAAGATAACCTTAATACGATCGCGAAGAGGCATATTTTTTAATATTTCATCATTTTTTCTCTCGATACCAGCCATTTGATCTTTGTTTAATATTAACTGTTTTCTCGATAGTTCATCATACGTTTTAACCCTTTTCTCCAACTTTTCTCGACTTTGTTCAATCTTTTTCAAGCTAACCAAATCTTTTTTGTTCTTATCATTCTCGGCTTTGTATTCTTTCAAATCATTAAGTAAAGTTTCTGCATATAGTTTTGCATCAATCTTCTCTCTAACTGCAGTTTCTAAATAACTATCTTTTTCAGCGATTGTGGTTTGATGTCGTTCAATCATACCTCTCAACTCTTTTTCAATTGAAACATATCGATCTATTTCGAATTGACTTGTTTCCGCTACTGCTCTTAAACCATCTAATGCATTACGTAAATCCCTAATTTCTTCATTTTTTTCATTCAATTGTGATAAAAGATCGTCATTAGCTTGCATAACTTCTTCTGCTTTTTTACCCAGAGCTTTCAATATGGTAATAGGGAGTTTTTTTATTAATATCTCCATTTGCATTGAATAATTCATACCAAGTTTCTTTTACTCCTGGTTTTCTAGGAATTGCGACTTCGATTTTACCCCACTCATTATATCTGAAAAGAAAACTAGGTTTAGCATTTGGAAATTTATTTAAAATAGCTCTCCACACTTCATCTTTTTCATTTTCCATATCCAACAATGGATCAGTTTCACGGCCACCAAATGAAGTTTCTGCCACCTCATAATCATCAGGGTAAGGTGGAATGGAAGTGGATGTGTTTGGGCTTTGATAAAATGTGTCATCCTCATCATCATCATTATCATCATCAGTTCCTTTTGGCAAATCTTCTAATGGTATATCTTCTGTCATGATTTTTTTACTCATCAGTAAGAAATCTTTAGATCCCTTAGAGTTGAAAACAAAATTAAAACTTGATTTAAAGATTAAAAAAAATATATATAAAAATAAAATGATGAACGAAACTACACAATTAATAGATGTTAATAGTTATATTCCTAAAGTAAGAATGATTTTTTCTAAACCAATTGTTGGTGAAATTCCTGGAAGTAAACCAAAGGTTGAATTTAAACGAATTAAAATTTTTACAAAAAATGATGATGGAACAGAAGGAGAACTTGTTATTCCAACCGGTAATTTATATTCTTTTGGTGTTTCTACAAACACAAATCAACAAACAGGTGCAATTGCGGGATATGTGTTTCCATTATGTTTATGGAGTGGAAGCAGTCCAACACCCGAAGAAGAAAAATGGATTGATTTATTCAATGAAATAGTTGACAATTGCATTGATCATTTGATTATTAATAGAGCAAAAATTGGTAAATTTGAGTTGGACAGAAATGAGCTTGAAAAACAAAAAGGAGGTTTAAATCCTCTATATTGGAAGTTGGAAAAATCTTCAATGGCTAGAGTTCCAGATAGAGGTCCAACTTTATATGCAAAATTAATTTGGGATAAAAAACAAGACCAAATTTTAACTAAGTTTTATAACTCTAAAAATGATAAGTTAATTGATCCATTAAAATTATTAAATAAAGGTTGTCGCGTTGAAGAAAGTGTAATAAAAATTGAATCAATATTTATTGGTTCTTGTATTGCGCTTCAAGTAAAACTTTATGAAGCAGTTATAGAACCAAACAAAGAAATGAAAAGATTAACTAAACTTAGATGCTTAACTATTTCAGATAGTAAATCTTCTGCTGAAGAAATGGAAAAATCTGAATATGAATATGAAGAAGAAGATTCTGATGTTGGGAGTCTCATGTAAACCCAATAATAAATATACTTGTGTTATATAACCAAATTACTGGTTACATAACAAATAATAATTTAAAATAATTTACTGACCGCGTAACCTAAACCTAACATTCCAGCTCCAACATATACCATTTCTCCTGTTTTTTGTTCATCGCTTGGTTTGTAATAATCAGAGAATTTTGGCTCTTGCATTTGACTATACAATTCAAAAGCTTGATTTGTAGTCGAAATATTTTTTGATGCTTGATATTTTTCATCTTTTTTCTTCATTTTCCAATCAAGCATTTTTTGTCTTTTTTCCTGATATTCAGTGTAATCTCTTTGATATTTTTCCATTGCTTTATCGTGTCGTATTTTTTCTATATCTACATTATGTCCTGAAAGACTTTTTGCAAGATAATTTCCGCCAACAAATGCTGTTGCATTCAATATAGCCCCACCAATCATCATCGCTATTGCTGCCATATTTAATTATTTTGGTAAAATCTTTTGATCCTCTAAATAAGTTTTTAGATACATACTTCCGGATAATACAGCCACCCATTTTGCATAATTTGTAATACTTGAGGATGGGTCATTCAAAAATGATTCTTTCATTACCTTTTTAGCCACATATCCAACTCCAGCTCCTAATCCGATAAGTACAGCTGAATCAGTTACAGTTTTCACAAGTTTATTTTCGCTTGACATAATTTTTACTAAATCAAAGAGAAAGCTTTAGATGACTTTAGAGATTATTCCATTCCTAAAGATTTTGGGGGTTGGTGTATTTGCGGAACTTGTGTTAAATCAGGTATCCTATTTTTATATTCAGCGTATCCATCTCTAGCTTTTTCCCGGTATCTCATAAAAAGATCAAATGCTGTAAAACCTAATCCAACAACGGATAAAACAGTAGTAAAAGATAACTCTGGAAGCCACGATTTCGCTTCACTATATGTATTTTCATTTTGCTCTTCTTCACTTTTCATTTGCTCCTCAGCCCTCTTTCTCTCTCTAGCTAATGCTTCTTTTGCTTTTTTATTATATTCCGCTAATTTCTTGCCAGCCGCGACTTTTTTAGGATCTTTCTCCCCCTTTTTAGAATCTTTATTTTCAGGTTTGGGATCAGCAGTAATTTGCTCAACAGATTCTTTTTCTCCTTCATTTTGTTCAAACATTATTATTTAGATTTCATTAAACCTTTAGATGTGCTTATTTTACAGTATCAACATCTTCATAATTATGCTTATATGTACTTGAAATCTCCTGATTTTTGTTGAATTTAACGTGTTTAGCAACCTGAAATAACCCGCTAGCAAGTGCTGCCAATCTTCCTGCTTTTAATGCTAATAACCCAACAATGTTTGTTAATTCACGATTAACCAAATCATCATTCTTCAAATCATCGCAAAGAGATTCTATATCATCAACCGGAACTAAATATGAAATAAGTTTAGAAACTAATTGTAGGGATGAATCTACCAACCCACCGCTAATTTTCTTACCCATTACTGCTTGGTAACGATTAAAATATTTTTCTACATCTTTTTCTGATAATTTTTTTATATCACCCAGACTCATTTCAACCCCCAAATATTCCTTTGTTGTTCCGAGCGCGGCGAGAATGGCAAGTGATTCTTGTTTTATTTCAAGTTCATCATCATCTTTTCCCGATCCTCCCTGCGGTAGGTCTGTCTTTTCTTCAATGTAATCTTCAATTTTTGACATTTTGTAATACAACATTGATCCTTTTAGACCACTTCAGGGATCTCCAAATAACAATTAAATGGATAGCGCAAAGATAAACAAAGTCTAGAATATTTTTCAGTTTTAAGGAGTTGAACAAACTTTTTACATAATTCATAATCCAAATCACCACCATAATCTTCGAAAAACATTTTCATACCTTTCTGCGATGGATTATGGAAAGTAACAACGCAAGCCACATTTTCCCGAAATGGTTTTGCTATTGATGTTAATTGCTGGGTTAAAACCCACATTGATAATCCGTGATGCCTTCCGGAGAATGCTAAATCTATAAACTTGTTCGATCTTTTCTTCAGATCAGTGGATACAGCGCAATCATCTAAAATTATTAATGTATTTGTTCCTGAGAATAAAGTTTGGCAATCATTTAACAATTCATTAATCTCATCTACATTACTTCCATCTGGTGATAATACAAAGAATCTCTTGTCCCCACGAGCAAAATTATGATATGTTTTATTTTTAGAATAAGTTGGACAAATTAAAACAATATATTCAAAAACTTTTCGGAAAGGACCTCGGAGCTGTTCAATTAGGTACTTTGTTTTTCCACAATTTGTTGGTCCAGTTATGATACAATGAAAAGGAATTTTATCTCGTAAATCTTCCATGATTTTTGTATCATAACATTATGTTTTTAGATTCTTCCTTCAGTCAATACTTAATTGATTTCAAACTTGAATTCATTATTTCCATCATTGCATCAGCAACAACAAACATATAACAAGTTACTGTTTCTGCGGTATTTTTTATCTTCCTTTTAATTTCTATTTTTACACCATCATGTGTATTATTTAGAGCTAGTCCTCCACCATGAATAACATTATCAGGGTGAGTTCTAGTATCAACCCAAAGAGCAAACTTATTAGCATAAAAATCCATTTCTTTTAATGAAAATTGTAAACCATCATCTCTATGAAACCCCTTTTTCACAGATTCCCAAAGATCTGATGGAATCATCCCCCTAGAGTATATTCGATTTGGAACGCCATCAACATCTATATTAACAGAAGTTATATTTGGATTATAAAAATTTTCAGAATCTCTTGATCCTCCACCATATGGCAGAGTAAACAAAAATAATATTCCAGTCATTGATCTTCTTGGTAAATTAATATGTTGATTAATAACCCCATCGGTGGCTACTCTAAATGTAAAAGTTTTGTGTAAAGTAATATTTTCATAAAAGAATCCTTTACCAACTTGATATGTTGATTGTGCTTCACGCGCCAAGTATTCGCTTGAAATTGAAGAATATTCTAACTCCAAGTTTTTGATTGAATATGATGGTGTTTTAGTTGTATCAGAATAAATAAGAATATCATGAACTGGGGCTAGTGTAATCTCAAATATTAAATGATTTTCTAATGCTTTTGGATAAAAAACCCCATGATCTTTTAAAACTGGGTGATCTATTGGTATTCTATACTTTGTATTATGAACTACAGCAAGAGCCAATTCTTTTAAATCTGAATCATCCTTATCACCCGCATTTGTTCTAAGTTTTCTCATATTTTCAGAAGAAATACCTTGTTTTAATCTATCTTCACGCTCTTCTTCAGTTAAAAATAAATCATGATATGTTTTAAACAGATCATATCTTTGTGTATCCTGTAATGTTTCACCCCCAAAAAGAACTTTTAATCTAGATACAAGATTCCTTCCCACATTATTAACAAATGTATTATTTGCATGACCCTCAACATCTAAATCAAATAGAAGAGATACACTTCCGGGCACAATCACTAAATTCTCAGAAAGTTTTGGAATATTTATATATAATGTTTCACCAGGGCTGGCCGAGGATGGGTTTAGAGTAATTCGATTTAATGTTGATTCTGCCTTCAAACCAAAGGGTTCTCTTGGAATTCTGTTTGGATTAATTTTTTCAGACGTCATACTTGATTTATAAGATACTTTGGCTAATCTTTAAATGAGTTCTACCTTTACAAAAATATATTATTCGGCTGAAGGGTATTGGAAAGGATATTCCGCGATTCCTAAATTAGCCGAGAAGGCGAAAGTAAGTGAAAATGAGGCAAAACAATGGTTGCAGAAACAGGCAATATGGCAAATCTATCTTCCAGCTCCAAAGTATATACCTAGACCACACTGGACTGTGAATAAACCAAATCAGATTCACCAAGCAGATTTATTATTTTTACCGCATGATAGAGTTGGAAGAAAAACATATAAATATGCGTTAGTTGTGGTTGATATCGCCTCGAGATATAAAGATGCGGAGCCATTAACTTCAAAAGAAAGTCGAGAGATATCAGAAGCTTTTACAAAAATATATTCTAGAAGATTGAAATACCCTAAAACATTAATGGTTGATCCTGGAAAAGAATTTATGGGTGAAGTTGGTAAACTCATGAATTACCATAATGTAAGAATACAAAGAAGTGAAGCTGGTAATCATAGAGCCCAAGCATTTGTGGAAAACGCAAACAAAATATTGGGAGAAAGATTATTTAGTCATCAATATGCGCAGGAAATGGTTAGTAATGAAAGGTCTAGAGTATGGGCGAAAAGATTACCAGCTATTCTAAAAACTTTGAATAATACAAAAACGAGAATAACTGGTAAAGAGCCTGATGAGGTTATAAAAATGAAAGACATTGATATTAAAACTAAAAATTATCACCGAGCTGTTGGCCTTGATGAGATTAGACTACCAATTGAAGTTAGGGTTAGATATTTATTATCTCCGGGCGAACTTGAAGGTGGTGAAAGAAGAAGAGCCACAGATCCTATTTGGAGTATAAAAGTTTATTATATTTCTGGAAATAGAGTTTCTCCTAATCAGCCGGTTTTATACTTTTTACAAAATGGTCCAAGACGAGGTTTTGTAAGGGAAGAGTTACAAGTTATTCCTTATGATACAGAGTTACCCCCTAATTATGTTTTGAAATGATCTAATACAATGGTTTTGTGTGAATTCCATCCTCATAAACCCATCTTTTATCATTATATGCATTACTTCCTTTTTTCCTTTGTGTATATGTCACAATTTGGTTATCATTGACCCTAAATCCAGTATTTTGTGCCATATCATTTGCCCCTTTTAAAGCTGACCAGTAACTATCCCAGTTCATTTCATTTTGTCCATGAATTATTCCTTTAGCACTATACTTTGCTTTTCCTTTCTCATCCTCCGCGTAATAACATTTTGAAGAAAGTGCAATCATTCGTACACCATCAAACTCTTTTTTGAACAAACCTGGGGTCCTTTCATGATATTTAGATGTTGATAGGAATTTTTCTTTTCCACCATTAAAGTATTCTTTTCTCATTTCTTGTTTTATAATATCATCCAAGTTTTCAGCTGAAATTGCCATGTACATAGAATCTGTATCCATTTGTATCAACTCAAAATCCTTTCTATCTATATATTTATCTAGAAAATCGTAATAGAATTCCAACATTCTTAATTTTGCTAGCTGATACACCGCGATGCCGCATTGATAGGGTCTATCTATTTTTATTAGTCTTTTTCGTTTTACTATTTCATATGTTTCATTTATTTCTGTAAGATCTTCAAAGAAAGCAGATCTTAAGGCTTTTTCAACCTCTTTCTCATCCTTAGTATACCTTGTAATATTATGTTTTTCTTTATCTTCTATCATTTTTCCGTAGAATGAATTTCCTTTCAGTTTGTTAGTGTCGGCTAGTTCTTTACAACCTTTATACTTTGGTTTTAGTTTTTCAATCAATACTTTAATATCTTTATTTTCTTCAATTTCTTTACATATATCAGGAAATTGGTTTAATTCATTAGTAATTTTTACTACATCATCAATTTTGTTTTCTTCAAAAGCTTTACTTAGTTTTTCCAACAAAATCTCAATATCTCCATCTCTTCTTGCGTCTGCCACCTCTTTTGGAAACCATTCAAAGGGCCTTCCCGATTCATACTTTAAAATATTATGAATAGCCGTAATCTCCAAACCATGATTAAGATACCATTTTATCATAGGTGTATATAACAATATCTTTTTTGCCTTTGTAACACCAAGCAATTTTTTATTGTCTTTTAGATGTTTTCTTCCTGTAGCTTTTTGATATTCTTTCATGTGCTCTGGTATTAAATATTCAGGAACGACATCTACAATAAATAGAGGTGAGAACTCTTCAAACTTTTCTTTTAGGTGATCAGGGGCATGGATATCAACTTGACAAAATCCGAAAAGAATACCATCAAGAATCTCTTTGCAAATTTTCTTAATAAATTCAAGATCTGATGGATTTTCAACCTCAATACATTCTTCTTTACCGCATGGCATTTCTTTTCCTGCACAGTATAGATATAAAGAATTTGCATCATTACCCTCAATTCTCACACAATTTTTCGGGGATTCATATTTATGAGAGCGAATCTTTGTTTCTTCTTTTTCTGCATAGCGAGTAAATACAATACTGGGGCCTCCAACCATACCCGTTTTCAATAGTTTATAAATCTTGTTTTTGTCGCATATTTTACAATCTTTCATTATCTGACGGCATTTTTTGCAAAACTTGTTATTACAACATCTATGAATACAGTATTGCCCTGGAGCGTATAATTCAGGATCACCTTTCTTCTGCATTTTTTGATATTTATTTAGAACACCCCTCATTGATACGCCTGGGATGGAAACTGCATCTTTTAATATATCTATTTCGTCTGGATAATATAAACGCCTTGTTTTTTCTAAAGCTTCTTGAAAAGGTATAACATCGTTTAAGTTGTACTCTTTCAACCAATCTTTCATTGTAACACAGCCCCTCTTTTTGAATTCAAACAAATATTCTTCATATTCTTCTTTGGAAATGTTTTTCTTTTTCAAACTAGAGTAAAAGTCTTCATGTTTCACCGGTCCAACGTGAGAAAGCTTATCATAACTATCCAAAAATTCATAAGGAAGTACAAGTTTTTTGGCTTCACAGTTGTTTGCTTTACACCACCTATCAAAAGAAAGTCCAGGTGCAAGGTAAGACATTACATCCAAGAATTTGAAATGCGGTGTTGATAAAAACATATACCTATTCTGTTTCTTTGCAACAAAAATATCCTTTGTTTTATCGGTCATTTGATAAAAAATATCTTTTAATCAAATTGATATCATATTTTCCACTATTAAACCCTAAAACTGGTACTTGATTACACCATTCTTCATATTTTTGTAAAACATGTTTTTGTAAAGAATCTTGATCAGGTAACGGGTATTCTTCTTTAACTTTTTCAATAATGGTTTTTCTTATTTCCTCCAATTTTTCAATGAATTCTTTTATAAGCGCATCCTGGTTTGGGTTTTCAATAAAAACTCGTTTGTTTGTTAAATTATCGATTATTGCAACACTAACTGGGGTGTGGATATGTGTAAAACTTAAATCATCAGTAATATGTTTATCTTCTTTTTGTAATATTGACTCAAAATCGAAAATAATATTATATGGATATGGAAAAAATTTCTTCTTAAACCATATATTGATCAATTCAGGATTTTCACACTCCCAAATTGATACTAGATTATAACCCAAGCTTTTTATCATCTTTTCTCTTTCAATAGTTTCATTATATTTAATTTTGTCGGTTGTTAAACACGGACACCCGTGCCATTTTCAACCATAAAACTCAAAAACAGTATTTGTCTCAGGTTCGTATCCATCAAACAAAATCTCATTCCCTCCTTCATCCCTACCACACCTTTCACCACCGTGACCACAAAGCTCGTGATGAATATGTTTCCCTATAATTTCAGATTGCTTTTCTATCCACCTACAAGCTTTATAACTAAATTGGTTTTTACCCCCATAAAACACTTTTTCAGATTCATTCCTGATATGTTTTATCTTTTCTCCTGTGCATAATATTTTTGTCTTTCCTCCTGTGCATGTTTCATTAGTAAAATGCCTTTTTAAATCTTCGTGTCTGGTAAATTTTTGTTTACATCCTTGACATACCCAGTTTTCAGTAAGAAGGTCTAGATCAATAATGAAAAACCCGTGCCCATCATAAAGCCCTAAATTTAAAGTTGGTAAATTATCTTTGAAATTATTTTTCCCAAACACCAGTTTCCAAACTTTAAAATTTGCTTTATCTTTCTGCTCGTAAGCCCTGATGTTTATGGAGAAAACCTTTGAAATTTTCTCAAAATCAACTAATTTTGTTGATCTAACATCTGTCTTTTTCATTTTTTTGTTGTCATAAAAATCTTTAGCTAAATTTAGCGCTTGTTTCTCTATGCGTTTTTCAGGGTTTTGTTTACCAGCAATAATATTCATGAGAATAGCTAAACACCTCCATACACATAGATTATCGTCTTTATCATCTACGGAGTAAATACATCTTTTCTTACGTAGCTCGTCAGGTAATCTTCCACACCCAATTAAAGGTTGTCTAGTGAGAATAACTTTTATTTGCACTTCCCTAAACTCAACCCCGCCCTCATGAACACCTGGTTTATTAATTTTCTTTTCCGCGGGTAAATATGCCCTACTCCAAGCAGCTCCTTCTAAACTCAATCTCTCACCCTCACACCTTTCTATATAATCTTTTATTTCTGAAAGGGAGTTAAAAGTTCCTCCACTTCTAAATGTATGTACGTGATAAGCTATTTCCCCATTTCCTCTTTGAATCAAAGCAGTAAAACTGAAAACAATTCTTGCCCCCATTTCTATTTGGGGTTCCAATTCATTATAAATTATTTCTGTCAAATCATTATTTAGATCCCTCCTAAATCTAATAATATTTCCATTTATTCCTTCGGTATTACGAATTGGGGGGTCGTCTTCATTTTGGATTATTGAAAATATTTTAAGGACTATTGTTCTTTTCTTTTTAGTTTTTTCCTTCAATTCATCTCTCACACTATCAGATATAGTTACCTTTCTTTTTGTTTTAGTTTGCCTATTATTATTAATTTTTATGATGTTTTCATTTGTTAATTCTTCAAGCTTTTTGGAAAACTCGTCTTTATCCATTACCCTAAATGAATAATTTCCCCAATTAAAAATTTGTTTTGATCGTTTTTTGGGTTTTATAAAAGTAGGTGCGAGTTTTCTTTTTGTAATATTTTTCCTTTTAGGTTTTGCACCTTCTTTTTCATGCGTTTTAATTGGCGGGGTTTCAATTATAAGTTCTGATCTATTACCTAAAACTTTATTGAGTTGATTTCTGCTCATGCTTTTATAATCTTTAATGCCAAAATCTTTTGCTATCGTTTTTAATTGTCTATCAGTAAGTATTTCTGACACGTTAATTCTTAAACCCGGTATATTATTCAAAGCCTCGATAAGTTGAGATCTAACCATTAATTTAGTGTTATAAACACCATTTTCCTTAGCTATTTTCTTTAATTGATGAACATTTAATTTATCCATAATTACTTTCTTTGAGTATTTTTCTAATCTTTAAATATCATTTTTTTATTTTGTAATCTGAAAAAATCTCTGTTTAGTTTTTCTGATAAATCTCTGATAAAAAAAGAAAATGAACTTATAAATTTAAGCTAAAAATCCCTATCTTTTTTCTGTCAAATTTAAAATAACCCGTAAGCTAAAAAGAACAAAGATTTTTCTGTCAAATTTTAAAAATAACCTGTAAGCTAAAAAAAGAACAAAGATTTTTCTGTCAAATTTTAAAAATAACCTGTAAGCTAAAAAAAAGAACAAAGATTTTTCTGTCAAATTTAAAAAATAACCTAAAACGTACTTATAAACTCGCTTACATACTACTAGTGGACCGCGCGGTGAATTTAATTTCTTTCATTCGGCGAAATCATAACGAAGGTAATTACTCGATCCGTTAGAGTTAAATACGTTGTATGGTCGCCTACAAAGTTAGTTTTGATTTTGATTGAATTTCTCTCACCGAAAGTTTGACGGTCATTCCATTCTCTTGCGGCGAAAACATTTTACGAAGAACTTGATATCAACAACATCGGCGCGCTGAATATTATAGCTTGATTTAGCTTAAGCAATCGGCAAAATCACAACGGCGGCATTAATGCATTCGTTTAGAGTTTGGTACGTCCAGTGTTTGGCCTAGAGACGAACTGAATTTGATAGAGTTCATCCAATCGAAAGTTGGTCATTCGATCCTGTTGCAGTGAAATATTCTATGAAGAACTATGACAACAACGACATCGGCCGCGCGTTTCCAAAATTAACGGCTTTCGTTTCAAAGCTGCCAAAGCAATAAGTCCAATTTTCGGTCGAGAAACTAGCTTCTCATTAAACTGAATGTAACCCATCGAAAATTTGTCGACGATTATTAATTCTAGTTCTGTGAAAAACTGATGAAAATAATCCGAAGCAGGCTGTCGACGGTTAATTTGAAAAGTAGTGAAAAATACGCAAACGTTCCTCTCAATCAACATCTCATACTTATAGAAGTTCAGATAGAAACGAGGCACCGGTCAGGCAGAATCTCTGACAAATAACTTGCTTAATTTTTAAAATAACTTCTGTAAGTCAGCGCAACTTTCACCTCCAGGAACAGTGTTGACAAAAATTAAGTAAAACACCCACCCTCGGTGCGGATTTAATTTGTATACATAGGCACGTGACCAGCCGCAACCAGGGTACTTTCTCGAGGGAGGAAGAGAGAGGACCCTGGGAACGAGGTTGCTTGACAGCGAGCTGCCATGTTGGCGTCAATACATAAACCCGGTAGCCGAGCCTGCACAGTCCCGGCATTCCATAAGCCTGGTGCCCAGTCCTAACAGGATGTACTGAGAAAGTTGTATCAGCGGGAGAAGATTAATTTTCTCATAAGACATTACAGAAAGTGCAGAAAAGACGGAAAAGAAAGAGCGTTCGAAACAATAGCCGTTCCCATACAGGTAAATTGGCAGCACATGAAAGGTTTCATGATCGATTGTATCAAAAGCCTTTTTTGAAGATCAATAACTAGAACGCCATTTGAGAGACCATTGTCAATATTAATTGACCAGTTATTCGTTCTCTCCTGAGTAGCGCTGTTAGCGCACTATGCATTGATCGAAAGCTAGATTGGTACGTATTCAAAAGGTAATTATCCTAAAGGTTAACGATAAATAATTTTTCAAAAATTTCTGAAACAAATGGCAAAACTGATATTGGTCGATATAATTATAATTCACCAGATAACAGCTTGGATCCTTTCTTAAATATCGTTGTAACCTTGGCAATTTTCCACTCGTTTGGAAACATTTCAGCATCTATACAGCTCTTAAAAGTGTATGCTAAGGACAGCCCGAAAATACTGCTCTAGAAAGTTTCAATAGCTTACAGTGAATTTTATCTAACCCAGTAGATTAATACCTCTAGAAAACTAAGACCCCTCGAAAACTGGTTCAGAATTACTGCTTTCCGCACTTGAAAAAACCCGTTTTGAATGATACATCACTAGAATACAGATCGAATCACGACTTTCGAAAATTCAGTCCAGTATATGCTTTAACACTTAGGGATTTACTTCGTTCCATTAGAGAATTCTCTCGATATGCCGTGTTTCGAGCGAGAGGCCGTTTTGACGGATAACTGTAATTGATTTGAATTGCCTCTTTCATGATAGCTGCGATAATACACCCTTTCTTAAATAAGAATATTGTTTTATCCAGTTAAGGCCGAAGATTCTTTTTTTTTTTTGCAAAATTTTCGGCTGAAAATTTCCTGGGAATATCCTTAGCTTACAGCGTATGACATTTCCGTTTTAGATTGTATTAGGAATTGTATTTCGTTCATCTGTTCATCGAACTGTCATTAGCATAGATCATTTGGCCAGTGCAGGTTTTTTATCGTTTTTTTGGCTTCTATTTCTTTGCTGTTTAGAGAAAGCAAGAACTTTATACGGTTGAGTTTAAAACATGTAATTGTATTGTATTTACAAATTTTCAACACAAAATTATATTTCTTTCAAAATATCAGCCTTAGGTTTATCAGCTTTTCAGTTTCTCAGCTTTGTGTTTATTTTTAAAGTATTCTTAAAAGTTGGGCAAATTTCAGAATCGATGTTCTGATAAAATATATTCTTCTGAAAAAGAGAGCACGTAATGAACTTGACTTGCGTCATCCCAGCAGAGAATACTTTTGATATGCCGCGTTTCGAGCGAAGGGTCGTTTTAAGTATTATGCCACAATAAGCTGCCTGTTTTCAATTTTCGAAAAACTTTAAAGGCAATTTTTACGATCAGTTTTCCGAGCGGCTCTCGCATACTTGTCCAATATTCTGACAAATTTATGCATAGCATTATATTAAGGGACGGACCATTAGAAAAGTGATGGGGGGGGGGATGGGGAATTTTCAGCTTGCACGAATTTTTTTTTTCGCTCACTGCTTTTGCAGGAATTTTTTTTTTCAGGTGAACCTCTCTGCACAAATTTTTTTTTACTACGTGTGAAAAAGTCACAATTGGACCTTCCTTCTGCATGAATTTTTTTTTTTACCTTCTTTGCATGAATTTTTTTTTTCGTTTTTTCCCCACCCCCCCCCCCCATCCCTTTTCTAATGGTCCGTCCCTAAAATGCATTATGTTGTATTTTGTCGTTCTAGAATGCATTCTTGACTATTTTTATGGCCATGTAATACAATACAATACAATGCATAAATTTGTCGGAGTACTGGACAATCCTCGGCTCTCGTGCGTGACCTTCGGGGGTAGTATTCGTCAGGCAGTAACATGTATGCGTGCGTGCGAGCACTGTGTTTTATTTCGCAAGCACGAGCAATGATCGAAATTGTCTTGCGAGCAGCGCCGAGCACTTAAGAAAAATTCAACTGGCGTAAATGTTTAACTTATGTTATTGTAAGTTATTTTTCTTGTGCTTTCAATTAAACTTGACATCCAGATCGAAGTAGGTTCAGTACGATTTCGTAAAGTATTATCAGTTTGTACCAAAACATTGACGATGAACGATTTACGAACTTTCTAGCAGTCGAGCAAATTTCAACAACGAGAATTCGAGCATAAGACCGATTGCAAAAATTTTGCGAGCACGAGCAAGCGAGAACTCGTTTAAAATTTGTCAACAAATCGAGCAACGGCCAAGTTTTGCGGGCACTTGAAAATTTGAAGGGACCATTCGGTACCCCTAGAATTTATGACCAACTCACTGGTTCATGTGCTTTCGCGTGGTGGAGGTTTTGTTAGTGCGAAAACCAGTAATCCTGAACCAGATTCCGAGAGGTTTTAGGTCTTAGCTTTCGTGACTCCCAAGTTTGAAGCTTTTATATTGCTGCTACCATTTTACTCGGTCTTCTGCAACAGAGAAGTGTCAGTTTCATTTATGCTAATTAAGGTTTTTTATACAGTGACACGAGTGCAATTGCGAGAAAAGCAAGTGTATATGTACAACAAAGCTGACCTTTGGACATTCAAGGTCAAGTCGCCTGGGTTGCCCTTCAGCACTGTGGTTCTACGCAAATTTTGAGATCATGGATAAAACAGATATAGCTGTTCCTCCACCTGTTCCTGATAAGCTCATGGAAATAATTTACGCTTATCGTGTATCAAAAGCTCTTTTTGTCGCCTGCAAGTTGGGCATATTTGATGTACTGAATATGTCGCCCACTCCAGTTTCGTGCAAATCTATAGCAGAAGAACTTACCACTGATGTCGATGCTACAGCTCGACTGATGGACACATTGGTTGCTTTGCAATTATTAGAAAAGATTGCACGCAACGAGCCCGAATCCCGTTACGTTTACATAAACACCGAAATGGCGACCCAGTTCTTGACCAAGTCAAGCCCATATTCAGTGGTTGGCCTTATAGAGTTTTTCAATCAGCAACTCTACCCTATGTTTGGTAATTTAGAAAGTGCAGTTCGTGATGGATCAAGTCAGTGGATGAGAACATTTGGGAAATCTTCAGAGGCTGTGTTTAAAGCGATCTACTCTACTGAAGATGACCGTGTTACTTTCCTCAAAGCAATGCATGGCTCTTCATTGTCATCTTGTCACCGAGTGGTAAAAGCCTTTGACCTGAGTCAGTTTAAGACGTGCTGCGATTTAGGAGGTAAGAAATTGAAAGATATTTCAATCGCCAGATTTTACATAATTTAGAACAATTTTCATAGAATAAAGGGCTGATTTAAAGGGCAAATTTGTTAAATTCTTTTTTGAGTTCTCTCACTTATTTTACTGCACGGTGAGGAGGAACACATAAAAAAAGCCTTGCATGCAGTTAGGAAATGGTGTCTCTCCATTAGTACCATTCATATGTTATTCATTTCATTGATTTGGAAGAATTTTAGGTCAACAAAGGTTCTCTGTGTATTTAGAGTTATGGGAATCGTGCCATGCATTTCTATCACGTAATGACCTCCCCAAAGAGGGTTTCGTCGAAAGCTTATAGTCTTTCATGGTCCGAATTTAATGCATAAGTTCTCTGTAAAACCATATTCTCAACGTGGAATTCTTATGAATCTTCAGTTTCTCAGCAAAAACTTCAGTAATCTCCACAAAATTTACAATTGTCCCTATACTATTTTCACAGGAGCAACTGGAGCGCTGGCTTACGCCATGTGTCAGCACTATCCTGACATGAAGATCACAGTATTTGACATTCCTTCAGTCAAGGAATCTTCAAGTTATTTCAGACCAACACTGCAAGACTGCCCTAACCAAAAAAATGTTTCATTTGCTGTTGGCGATTTTTTCCAGCCGAGCTTGCCCAGTGCGGACCTTTATGTACTTTGTCGTATTCTTCATGACTGGAGTGATGAAGAAGTTGACTTGATTCTTGACAATGTGTATAACTGCTTACCTTCAGGTATAAAGATAGCAGTTATATTTCATGGATAACATGCAACTGTAGAGTCTCTTTCCCCCTGACTAATGCATATGTCGATGGTTTTCCCCCCGGGGGAGGGCATACCCACGGGGTTTGATATAAATTTGCCTCACCTTGGTTGGAAATTTGGAAAGTCTATGTTGCCCCAGGGTCGGGAATATTGTCAACATTGGGTTGATGGGGATAGTAGAAGTACCATACGCGACGTAAAACCTATCTTCAAACCTGGCTTTTTGGCTAGTTCCTGTAGGTCGGTCTGATCGATCGGCGGGCGTTCACAGGGTCTTGAAAACGTGAATGATGAATTATTTACCATATTTCTCCGATCTTTTATATATGCTATAACAACCCTCTGTATCATAGAAGATGCTATTTGAAAGTAAAACGATTTCATTTAGCTTTATTAGTCTTATCATTGAACAAATTGCCACTAATATTAAAGTCTCTTACGTTTGACGATATTAATTTCTTTTTAATTAAGTTGTTTTGATATTTTACGGAATTTTCCAAGGGTTGTAACATTTGCATACATTTTGCAAGTTGAACAGGGCACTTCCATTAGTTGGCCCGCTCGGAATGTTAGTTGCTATCGTTTCATGTGCATAAATTAAAAACTTTAGAATTCGAATTTTATAACGGACAACGGTCAATAACGTTTTGACGCTTTCAAGGCAGGGGATCCCAGATCATATCAATGTCACTGCTCCTTTCACTGGGAAAAAATCTGTGAGTTTGTCATCTTCTGTTTCTGTACTTTTTTGCCTTTACGATCTTAACATTTTTTCATGTAAATTTATTTATTAGTCAAACTCGCACAGTGACAAAAGTTGACGATATTTGAATAATCAGTGAGTTCTCGATCGTTCACAGTAGCCGTTTCGGCAATAACAAGGCTGGGGAGTTTTTATGGAAATTTCTTCCCTAGAACCAAACAACTGACCAAAATTTGAAGAAGAAATGTCAGACCCCATGGGTATGCTCGATCACCCTCACTGGGGGAAACCATTGACAGGTGCATAAATGTGTAAAGCGCGAAACATCGGCACGAGTGGCAAAGCTCGTCAACGGACCGAGTTCTTGTTGTAGTCTTTTGTAACTAAGGTCGTAATCAAACGGTCATAAACTTAGGCTGATCCACTATCACTGCTAGCTAGGTTTTCAATCCGACGCTTCGTATTAGGTTTTTTCGGCCGAAATCAACTCGCAAACTGGTAAATTAAAGCATGCACCTTGTTTTCAAATATTGGTTAGTAACTAGCTAGACACGTCATGTAATTTTAAGCTAATAGTCAAATTACTTGAGAGGCTTTTCATTGATATCCTTTCTCTGGTAGCTACATTTGTATAGGTAATTTTCTAAATACTGTCTTGGGTAATTAACAGGTGTAAACGAATATGTTTACGAGGCTAACGAGACTAAACCGGTTGAGTGTAATTTTATGGAGTGATAAAATCATTAACGTATCTGTTTTTTTTTTAGGGGGAGGGCTTCTTGTCTGCGAAATACTCCTTGAAGAGAACAAAACTGGCCCTTTATTAGGTCTCCTTATTACTCTTAACATGCTGGTTTGCACGGAGGGCAAGGAGAGATCGGCAGGGGAATACAAGCAGCTCCTGGAGAAACACGGATTTGTTGACATACAAGTGAAGAAATCCACTGATTCCCTGCCGATTGGCGCTGTTTTATGCAGGAAGATTTAGACACGGCTCTCCCGTTGTTCAAGAGGCGATCTCTATAGGAAAGACTCAGAAGGTTATTTAATTTCATAGCAGGCACCGCCTATCCTTTTACTTCAATTGCACTCTGGCAGTGACCTTATCTATCCGTTCCAGATCAGGCCCCTGTTTTATTCATCAATATGGTACCTCAAGGGACGGACCATTAGAAAAGTTATGGGGGGGGGGGGGGAATGGGGAATTTTCAGCTTGCACGAATTTTTTTTTCGCTCACTACTTGTGCAGGATTTTTTTTTTCAGGCGAACCCCTCTGCACGAATTTTTTTTACTACGTGTGAAAAAGTCACAATTGGACCTTCCTTCTGCACGATTTTTTTTTTTACCTTCTTCCTTGCATGAATTTTTTTCTTGGCGTTCTCCCTTGCATGAATTTTTTTTTGTTTTTTTCCCCACCCCCCCCCCCCCATCACTTTTCTAATGGTCCGTCCCTAAACCTCTTTGTTGGGACAAACGGCCCTTTCTCTTTTGGGAGACACGTAAGAGATCTAATTATTGTATAAATTCGTCATAAATGTATTTAAAATTCTACTAATTTAAAGAATTGTTATAACAACAACAACACCAAAAACAGCAAGCTTTCAGTTGCAATATTGAAAGATATTACAATCAAAATAGAATAGCTCAGAATAGCACAAGAGCTAATCGAATTGAGTGAAAAAAAATGTATGATTAATCGATTAAATCCGTTGGTGAGGAGTAAAGCTTGAAAAGAGAAAAAGGAATAGATAGTATAATGAGATAGAATATAATGACAAGAAAAAAGAAAAACCGACAGACAAAAGACTCAATGCACATAGAAAAAGATGAATACTTACATCATAGCTTAGGACGAGATGAACATTGGTAAGTGTGTGTGATTTTTAGCTTTACTTTGTCTTTGAAGTCTTTTAGGGGTAGATGATTAACAGGCTCATCAAGATTATTCCACACTTACTAACATATTTTTGGCCCAGAAGGCCAAAACCCGAGGAGGAACACTAGAAACCCCCCGTATAGGGAGGGAAATATTGCTGTAGCAGGAGAAAATCTCAATATTTGAGAACACGGCTCGCAAAGGATTTCCGAAAGTTCGCTGGGGGTTGAATAAACACTCGAAGGATTTTGAAAGCGGAACCTTTGCCACGAGGTTCTGAACTCTAAAGGTATTAAAGTGTGTATAGCTTTCTAGATAAATGTAAGTTTATTTTTTGAAAAATAAACTTCCGTTCGATCTAGAGTCCAAATTGTTTAAACTCGCATTGCTCATCTATGTTTTCGACAGAAAGAAACGGTCACACTTGGATTTGTCAGGCACAAATCAGACCTAACTGGGCGCGAAAGAATCGCACCCGGCACAATCCAAAAGTATATTCAGTGATTAATAAAAAGACAAAGAACTGGGTTAGTGATTCATGGGCTGTGGTATTGGCATATTTTCAGAGTTCTAGATCGCTTGGAAAAGTCCTGTTTTGTGTAGCATGCCACGCTTCAGCGTAAAAAAAGCTTATGTCACGCTTTGAATTGTTGTTCATACGGTAATACCTCAGTTGCACCGTGGCCCACTACTGACGGTGGCCCACAACTGTCACGGCAAAAAGGAAAAGCTCATGGCAAAAAGAAAAAGCTCACGGCAACCAGCGTCCTTCGCTCGTGGACGAACGAGGTCCTTTTAGATTGACATCTTCGTCTATCATTCCGCTATCATAACATAAAAGCAAAGCATCTCTTGCATCCTTGAAACTCTTCTTAACTCGTATTTTGACGCACAAGACATAATGTAACAAACGGAACAAATCAAGCAACAGAGTTAAAGAGGTGAAAACTAAATTTTACTAACACGTCAGGATGACGAATTATGACATATAAGACTTACGTCATGTTTCGAAGCCCCGGTACCAAAGATCTAGATGTATGAGAAATGTTTCTTAATCACTGATATATAATGTTTAACATGCGTAGAATGAACAAAAATAGACAAAACATTCTGGAAACAAATTGGCGTCCCCGTGGTGGAAATCTTAAGCTTTTTATCCACAGGGTGAGATGTGAACCTAGACCCTGTCCTATCCGTCCTTTGGCGCGCCGTCGTGCTCACTCCCGTCCTGGATCTTCAGGTCCCTAACAATAGACACTGGCAGGCGTTCCCTTCCTTTCCCTTTCCCTCCCACTCATCTTTCCTTTTTTTCCTCTCCTCATTCTCCTAGCGTCTTCGCGCCCCTCCGCGTTCTTCTTTTTCCTTCTTTAAATTTAACGCCTCTCTCCAACTCATTAAAAAAGATTTGAAAAATAAACGGCCATTCCCTTCTACAAAGTTTCACTTCAAAAGATATTCCACACTCTATAACATAAAAAAGCAGGGGCAGCCTTAGTGAGAACCATTACTAGTTTAAATATTTTTTATGTAATAACGTGATTTACAAGCAAATCTGATTTTGTATTGATGAATTGATAATACTGTTCTGAAGAAATTACCAAAGGATAAGGGAAGAAGGTTATTATGATACTGATACATAAAGAGTACCTTATAAAAATAAACAAAGTCTTTTAATTCTTTCCAGAGGTTTGAAGAGAGTTCATCTGGTTTTGACAAGGTAACAATATTTATGGGTGATTTTTGCAGGTTCTAAGAGTAGAGAGTATAAGTATTTCCCCAAACTGATACACCTTAAGTAAGAACAGATAAATAACTGAGAAGTATAATTTCTGCAGCATACTTTTATTTAAGTAAAATCTAGTAGTATATGGGTGTCGGTTGAATACCACCTCTGGTTGTCTCGATTCGGCGAATTGAATTTTTTCCCCGAAATACCCCGTATCCCTATAATTTTTTTCGCAAATATCCCGTATCCCTAAAACCCCTAATGGGGCCTCAATGTAATACGCACTGTAGGAGTGCGCTTGTTGCATCTCAAGTAGATAGTAGCGACTTTAAGCAAATCGCTACAGCGACCTCTACGGCGGTCGCAGATGCGGAGTCCTAGGGAGAGTACGTCACCGTAGCTCGCTAAATTTCAACTTTAAGCAAGCTCGGTCCAAACAGTGACTACAGCATTTCTTTCTCACTTGTTTTGGCTGTTATGACTTCCTTTAGAGAAGCGAGAGATTTCATCTTTCTCATATTGAATAGTGATCACATGTCATGTGCTGAAATACTTGAGATAACGCTTCATATTTAAGTTGTTGCCATCTCTCGTATTTTATATTAGATATTTGGTTTGGAAATTAAATTATAATTTATCAACAACAGAATTCAATGGTGGTCAAGTAAGAAAAAGGCCAATTTAAATCCTTCATTTGTCAAGAAAAACATCATTGGAGGGCGATTTCTAGGCAAAACAGAAAACTAAAAATGAAGATCGCGGAGTTCGCAGCAAGTGATATTTCTTCTTATGTACCGTATTTCACAACAAATCAACAAATTCAACGTTTTTGATATTTTATTCTTGTTTAAACAACCTTCAGTGACATTAAGCTTTATTGGTAACAGTCATACTTGCGGTTTTCTTCTGGCCTTCGTTTTCTTCGGCGGTTTTACGGCGGCCATGGCACACTCGAATCACACACTATAGAGGATCGAAAACTCAAGCTAAAAAAACGCAGGAAAAACGTATTTACTGGAAAACCAGAAGCCTCAAATACTTTCTTCATAAAGTGAAAAAAAAAATCTATGGTAGTTTTTAAAACCAGTGATTGGAAAAAGTAGGGGAAAAATTGACTTTTATACCCACGTAGTAGCGACTGTGCGTCTAGTAGCGTTTATTTTTCAAATCTTAGTGAATTTTTTTTGTTTTTTATTCCCCACCCCCCCCCCCCATCACTTTTCTAATGGTCCGTCCCTAAGTCACTTATGGAAAAAAGAAAACACCAAAGAAAACCATACCGTGAAAACAAATGTATCCTACTATTTATATTATATTATTTATTATACACTTATGGTCCCAAAGGAAACAGTTAGTTATGTTTTCCTGAGAATCCTGTTGTTTCACGAGACGAGGTGGAGGGAAAAAGATCAGAACTCAAGGGAAAACAAAACTAACTTGTTTCCCGAGGGACCATACATTAAGTGCTTTGTTATATATTTAGACTTTTCCTTAGCAAAAACAAAAAAACAAAGACGGTTCAACTTGCGCGCGGGCAACAACTGCGCTATTGTATCCCGGTCGGGATACATTTGAATTTGATCAGGGGCACGTGACCAAAAATCAACCATTCACAGTGCTCGTTTTGTTGAGTGAAAGTCTAGGTATATAACAAATTATATTATTATATTACTATTTATTTATATAAATGCAATGATGACCTCAATATTTGCTACTTGCAGCCGAATCCTTAATCTTTTCATTTGTGTACCACGGGAATCACCCGGGGGGGGGGGGGGTACTCTCACTATGATATGGGCTATATAGGTATGAGCCGCGGGATAGGGTATGGTTTTTGAGGTTCTCCATCCTTAAATAGGTATCATTTTTGCCCATGTTGACATAGTGTTCCCGGTGTGATGTTTAGATAGGGTGCCTATATTGTATCAGGCAGTCTACTATACTATGCTTGATGCTGACTTCCAGTAATGGTACAGAAACGAAGTATAGTTGACCCGTTTAAGTTATGTTTAGTTTTTATTTTTCCCTTGAATAGGGTGTCATTTATCGTGTTTCGAACTTAAATAGGGTATCAATTTTCGTTTGCTCCATCCTTAGATAGGGTCAGGGTTTAAGACCCTTCGCGGCACACACCTATCCGAAATTTATGAGAGTACCCCCCGGGGGGAAACATCCAGATTGTGTGGGCCCCTATGAGCATAGCTGCCATACAATTGGAAGAGTAATTAATTGGAAGGTTGTATTGGGATCACGTTTGCCTTGGGCAAAGAATCTCCTCTCCTGCACTCCTGCATCCAAGTTTTGCACTTCGTCAGGGAATCACTTCAAACGCTGAATGAAGCGTATGGCTATTCTCCTCAATGCCAGGTTGAGCATGATTTAAATAGTCCCACAATAATCAATTTAATCATGTCAGCGTAGCGTAGCTAGTATTTTTCAAAAGGGGGGGGGGGATAACACTGTGTCATATCCAGGGTACTCAGATTGCCAGAATACCTCCAAGGTCTGTACACACCATTCAGCTCAAATTACGAACCAAGGGATAAGGATTGTAAATTCACTCTACCCAAGCCCCGTACTGATTATCTAAAACGCAGTTTCTGCTACAGTGAGGCATTGTTATGGAATAATCTTCCCCCAAAAGTAAGAGAAATTAGATCCTTTCGATCGTTTAAAAGCGAAATCAATCGCCTTATGTCGACCTCGTACTCCCAAGCGGCAAACATGTAAATCAGTTTTTTTTTTAAATCATTGTACTGATGTTTTACCGTGTATAAATAAAATTTAAGTATGTAGGTATATTGCCATGTCGACATCCACGCCGTGTTTTACTAAATGTAACTATCTAGCACTAGAAAAGGTTTATTGCATGTTGATTCCTCGGATTGGGATGCTTTCGCCACCTGAATTCTAGGGACATAAAGTAATTATATCACAAAGGGTTGGACACGGGCATCCCAGGACACCCCCGCCCTCCTAGCTACACCCCTGCATTACATTCGAGACCTTAAGCAACAGGACGGCTGGAATGGAAGACTCGATCAGGACAGCAGAATGACGAAAAAATGTCACGCGAGACTGTACCTTCTCATTCTTACGCGACATTTTTCGTCATTATGCCGTCCTGAGTCTTCCAGCCGTTCTGTTGCGTAAGGTGTCTATTATTTCAGTTGCACAACAGACTTAAAACATTCCTTTACATCTTTCTAGTTTTCTTATTTCATCCATTCATCGTTGGCCGTCGTAATAATTACATATTGGGTGATTGCTATTCTTTCATGTAATCGCTCATGGAAAAATAAAACCCAGCTTATTAAATGGGTTTAACTTCGTAATCAAACAGTTCCACTCGAATTCCTTCAAATAAACGAAAAGAAAACTTGAACAAAACATGCTGCTGGACTTGAATTACCCTACAATTCGTGACATTTGCTTGTAATTGATGGGAAGCTCCTAAACCGATTTTATTTCTGTTGTTTATATTGCACAGCAAGAATTTTCAAAGAAGTGACTAATCCAGAGAGATTAAAAGACAGCATCCCTTGCGACAAAAGCTGATCCGTCCGTATCCGTCTCGTTTCGTCACTGGGATTTAATGGTAAATTTTATAACTCCTGCTCACTGCAAATGTCAATCATAAATTATACATTATCGTTTGCCTTGGAGACGGCAGACGGGTTTTATGCGGTAGATCCTTGTAAGAGTTAATTAACCAAACATAAGTGGAAAATGGCAGCGTTTGGTTCTGTACTGAATACGCATTGCACGATAACAGTTCTTAAGAAAAGCTGATATGGAGCAAGGGATTTTGTTTCGAATGCGTGTAATTTCCCTTCGATACAATGAACACGTAACGCAACCACGAAAACATTAAAATGGCGGCATTTACTCGTGAAAGAAGCGAGGTAAGAAAAAATCCCCTTCTAATCTGGCATATGTTTGTATGTGTGTGACGATTATGTTTTATGTAATCTTAGGAATACTTTTATCTGCAAATCTGTGTACAGTGGTATAACGTTTTGCTCGATTTGTAGTAGCGATGGTGGGTAAATGTTGGCAGCGAAGTGGAGCTCTTGACAGGAAGCCATCGATAATAACTGCGAAATTTGACTTCTGCTTTGTTTCGGGCAAGACCATAGTCAGTTGTTAAAAGAAACAAGCGATGAGTCTTCGAATAAGTTGGGAATACTTGAGCATATTTAGCGCTCATAATCGCGCTAAACAACTAAATTTGCTCTACGCGCGTTTGGGTTGCCAAAATAAAACCGCGGGAAAGGATAATTACACGCGTGCTTATGATATTTAATCGTTACAAGCGACCATTTTGATTCACAACTGGTAAGGGTAAAAATAAGGGAAGCCTTAATTTATTTTCAAAAACTATGCCGACTTAAACGTTTTTTTGTTCAAATCTTCGCCTACAGTCGCAAGGTTTAAGTGCATTTGGAATTTTGACAGCATGACAATCTCGAATCCTGTATGGAAACTTTTTACTTTATTTACGTTTGTGGTTTTTGACGGCTGGTCTAGTGCTGTCAGAATCCGTTCACAAAAATTATGAAATTATTGATATATAAAATGGAGGAAATTTCGGAAGAAAAAAGGAAATGAAAGTCGGAACAACGATAGCAACAACATATGGAAAAAATATATGGTTACATGCGTGTTTTACATGTACAGCACAGTGGCAGGTGAATATTGATGTATGTTTCTAAGTAGTTCCTTAACATAACATAACTGTTAACAGAGGGCACTGTGGCCAGGTTATCATTATCACCAGATGCTGATGCATTGTAACCAGTTTTACACTGTGTTATGAACACTCAAACTTCATTTAAGGTTTAAGATTTCCTATGTGAAGTTTTTTGGCCACGCAAAAGTACCGTCCAACCTTGATCACCTGGAACTCGATTATCCGGATATTTCTATTATCCAGACTCTTTTTTCCGGTCCCAATTTTCTTACCTTATTAATATTCACATTTCCTATTATCTGGACTCTCGATTATCCACACTTTTTGCTTGTATTCCCAATGAGTCCTCATAGACTGTACTGCATCTAATGAGGATGTCTGTCTTCAGTTCATTGGAATAAACAGGACTCAGTTGATAAATGGTATCTGTATAGATTATTTATAGATAGTGTCTCTTATAGTCAGGAATATTTTCCTGTCCTCCATTGTATCCTGTTCTGTTAAGAGGCAAGCTACCCTGAGTTTGTTTGCCTAATCCTTTTAGTGTGCATGGAATTGAATAAAGGCTACAAAAAAGAGCACAGCCAATTTTAGCCATCTTGATCTTTGCAAGCTTTAGTTGCATGGTAATTTGACACTAGACAACGTAGTAATATTGTATATAGCTTGCTCTGTAATTGGGCAAGATCAGATGAATCCTGAGTTCTGATTGGCTGCCCAAGTGGGCAAGACAGGCCTATCTTGCTTGCTGGGGATAAAAATGTCACAAGAAAAGAACTTGACCTCATGCTTGGTCGATAACATATATGTTTTGGGTACGTTATAATATTTCACTACATAGTGTATATGTTGTGGTTCATGGTCAATATTGGATCAAGTTTTATTTTCAGTCATGTTTATGTTTTTTTCATGCAAAGGAATAGTAAAAAAACATTTGAACGCAAAAAATTAAACCATGATGTTTATACATGCAGAGGAAGGTCAATAATCAACCTACAATTATTGTACTTTTATCTCTATTTTATGCACATGTGAAGTGATGATTATTTCTTGTTGATTTCCAGAGAGGGGAGGCATATGACGGTGACACTATCAAGCATCGAACAAACATTTTTGATCACCTGCCACCCTTGAGTGCTTCACAGGCAAGGACATTACTTGTTTTGTGGAATCGATCTGTATGCATTACATTTTTTAAGTCAAAGGGCAAAATTGATAGCTTGATAGACTCTTGAGTTGGGTGCATGTGGCACTCTGTATTAACATTTTTCTGAGTGTCTTCTTTTCCACTTGTGCTTGTGTTCCTAACTTCTTGGTCTTGGATCACATGGATCACTCCTCAGGTGACTGAGGAGGGCAGTCACCTGAGGAGGGCAGTCACCTGAGGAGGGCAGGATTGCTGAAGCGTTGTGACGCAAGACCAAGAACTTAGGAACACAAGCACAAGTGGAAAAAAAGACGCTGAGAAAAATGTTAATACAAAATTAATAGCACATCATAATATTTGTGCCAGTTGTATCACAGTATCAATAGAAAACATTGACGAAAAATGACATGTCAGTGACATTACCTTTTTGTTTGTTATAATAATTGCAAATGTGCTTCCAGCCTGCCTATAGTGACAAACCAAAGATTGTAGAATATGGAGCATTCACTCAAGCTTCACCAACAAAGGAGAAACAATATTACAGACATACAAGGTAAATTGTCATTGAAATTGCTTTAGAGGAATCTTTGACACTTTCAATCTTCAATTAATCGTTATAGACCGTTTTATGCCTTGTCACTCTGAGGGATGTTAATTATTGCGAGACAGCAGTTAATATTTCATAGAACATTACTTTAACTATTTGAAAGCCATCTAATGAATACTTGCTGATGTATTGTATTTCATGTTTATATCTACATTGAAGTAAATACAGTTTGATATATAATTCTCTTTGCACATACAAATGAATGTCTTTGTTCAAAGTGCAATATATTTTAAATACTGTAAAGTTCCGAAAGTAATGACTGCCAAAAAGTAGCAACCCCCCCAAAAATAATGACCCTCTAAAAGTACATGAAAAGTAATTCCTCTATTTACAGTGGCATGAAATAATGGAAGTTATAGATATAGCATGGTATACCAAACTGATCTGAGGTTTAAATTTTTGATGATTACAATGATCTTTTACATTCCTATGCAAAGGACAATATACCTATAACTCTTTAAGTGAATTATATTTGTTTTCAAAAAGCATTTCTTTCATCTCTGATTGCCAGTTACATAGTTTTACGTAATAGAGATAATCAAATCTTTTTCCCAAGTAACAAAACTACCACACAACATATCAAACCAGTTTATATTTTCATATATGCATATGCTCACATCTAAAAACAAAGAAAACCTATGTACTCCTGCTGTACCCTTCCTGTTTGAACTACCCGAAAGTACAACCCTCTGAAGGTAGTGATAGGAAAAGGCTGCTGCGTCTGAAAGTAACAACAGTTGTTTCTTTCGGAACTTTATGGTAACCATGTATACAGTTATTTTCAAGCCCTGCCAAGCATATATCTAGTTGTGATACAATTTTGCCCTTGGTTGAATTTTATTCTACGTCTGCTTTATTCTTATTTTTGCACATAATGATACAGAAAAAAAATTATAAATTGAACCAAGGATAAAATGAAATCATGATTATGCATAAACAAATGAATCTCTAAATCAGTTATGTTTTCAGAACAGAGGAAACAGTGAATTAAACAATGAAATCCTTAGATGATTGAGTAATTTATAAATTTACAAAATTACTGGCTGTAGCCATGCAGTGATGATAATGTATGGATCAGTAGCTTTTTTATTTCATAGCAACATTCTTTCTCTTGTTCATAGTGATGCTGTTGCAAATAATTATACACCATCAGCTCAAAGTCTATCAACAAAGCTAATTTATAAGAGACAGAAGAAAACATCAAGTCCAGGTATGGATTGGAGATTAAGAGAGTGAAAGTTATCCATACCAGAGTCAATATAGCTCACAGTTCCGTAAGGATCAGATACTTTTTGAGGATGAAAACAAGTCTGTTTGACTTAAAATGACCACAAACATCAAGACGAAACCATATGTGTTGCCATATTCAGGCACAATGATACATCACTAGTGTCGGGAAATACTCCTTGCTGTTGTAAACTAGATATGATACCCAATACCTACACACCAAAGTATTTTTAAAAATCAATACAGAACAGTATTGTTATTGTTTGCACTGAAATGTAATATGTTGTAGGAAAGTGAAGTTAAAAATTAGTGTGCAATCTATCTTAAATAAGGTTTCATAAGAGAATTTAATACAGTGAAAGGTATACCTGGCTCAGGAGTAATACAGTAACTGTGTGAAATCGCAGAGTCTGTTGCTATGTATATTACTTTATACATATTTAAAAAAATGGCCAACAGGAAAATGCATGTTTTTGGTTATAGTAAGTTCTTATAGAAGTAGTTGTAAATTGTGTGTATGTACGTTTATTTCTTTGACAAAGATTTTATCATTTACTACCAGTCGTCATTTCAAGCGCCATTTTTTTCAGTTAGGAATATAAACTCATTGTAACTATTTTCCTCAGTTGTTCAAACTATTCTTGATCACGACTTGCCTGTTGCTTTCTTGTTGTCTTTTAATAGCAAGTATAAAGATAAGTCCAACGAAGCGTCACAGTCCGCCAGGAAAAGTCATAGAAGAGAAAATTCAACCTCTGTTTGGACCACCATCATTATCACCACCCTCCGGGCCCTTTTCAGTGAACTCCAAGGCACATGGTAGCACTCAGGGCTTGGGCAGAGCTTCACACGTCAAAGGGTACACAAGCCCTCCTCGTGGTAGCCCCTCTCGTGGTAGTCCCCCTGGGTTTTTTACACCCACGTCTGAGTGGGATAATAGCATCTCTGAAGGGGATAAAAAAATCGACATTGATACCAGCGCCCTATCTAGCTCCAAACCTCCTAAGGCGAGGAGAGCTCGGTCAGCCGAACAGTTGCCTGCGTCTAGTCCACCAAGCTATGACATTCAAGCAAATGCCGACACCTTGGTAGGATCGACAGCAGCCAAAAAAGCGCGAGTAGCCTGGGGAGGGCAAGGAACGACAAAAACTGCCAGTGTTGGAGAAACGGTTGAGGCAGTGTCCAATGGACATACCGAGTCAGAAGTGCATGACGCTGGAGACAGTGTTAGTCAAACAGTGTCACCTGGGGGGCCCTCACCGTCAGTATCCATACGGGAATATGACGAAGAAACATTATCAGTTCTGAGTATCAATTTTCCGCCATCAAACACCCCCACCTTGGGCCTCCCCCGTGCGGTTTCACCCCCTGAGTCACAGTTGCAGCGGTACAGCGGCCTGATAGAGAAGGCCATCGCTAACATTATGGTGGCACCTCTCAGCTTGGAGTGGAAAAAGAACACCCATGACTTTTTACCGAGGGGATTAAAAAAGGACTTCAGAGAGGTTTTGGATGAGCTGGACAAGGTACATATATGTTGTAGAGGCACTGCACTGACGTGGTTTACATGTTTTACTTTAGGCCAGGAGTTCAAGATTGTAGGCCTGGCGGGTTGGTCATAGTAATGTCTCGGCAAAGGTTCTTTAAGGGACGGACCGTTAGAAAAGTGATGGGGGGAGGGGGGGGGGGGTGGGGAATTTCCAGCTTGCACGAATTTTTTTTTTTCGCTTACCTTCTTCTTTGCATGAATGTTTTTTTTTGGCATTTTCCCTTGCATGAATTTTTTTTTGGTTTTTTCCCCACCCCATCACTTTTCTAATGGTCCGTCCCTAACCTACCCTGTCCCATCTACAAATGTTGGTATGGATTTAAAGCCAAAATTAGGGGAACCAAATCTCTTAGGATACTCACGGTATAATGTTGGGTCAAATTCTGCGATGGACTAGCATCCAGGGTAACCAGCGTCCCAGATGGATTTTCATTCCTTGAAATGACGTGAGGCAAAATATCCTTGTTTGTCCTCCTTAAAGAATTTTCATTAGGCTCCCTAAACAAACCCCATGTTCTTTTGCATACATAATTTCACCTTCTTTCTCAATTGATTTTTGAACATAGGAAATGGAGGTAGAATACAGGCGAAGTGTAAAACAGAGTATTTTGGACTATGTTCTACTGGATCCCACAGAACAAAAAAGACTTGGTCTAGATATGCCAGAACCGGTTAGTACATTGTAATACTTAACAATTATTCGCCGAAGGAAAAGTTGATTTTTTTGCACAATTTGGCAGTGTCAAATACGCCTGAGGCAAATAATTGCTTTGGTAGAATTTCTCATTTGATATGAGCAAAAACGTGACTTTTGTTATATTTCTTTGCCTCTAACGTCTTTAGCGTAAAAGAACGGAAAGACGGAGTCTAGCACGTGTTGAGTGCAGAGTCGCTCTCAACGTCAAGCTAGTGTTCTTGTTAGAACTGTCGTCTTATCTGCTCAAGGAGATTTACAGAAACGTCGACAGGCATTTGTTCATTACGTTTACTTTCGTGTTTTCGAATTCTTTTTAAGTTTGCTTTGGTGTTGAAACCATTCTGTAAACACAGGAAACATTACGCAGATTCGATCTTTATCATTTCGATTACTCACATCGATAATATCAGATAAACAACCAGTTTTAATAATTATTTTTTAAAATAGGTTTACTCGATTTATCAGCATATCTTGATATTCTTTCTCCGTGATGGGCCAAACTTAGGGGCATCTTTTTTGCTCTTTGGACTGATTGGTTTTTGTTTCATGACTTTGACAAAACGAGAAGCAACCTTCGCCGAACGGATCCTTAGCCAGCTGCCTGTCGACGGTCTTGTTGATAATAAAAAAACTTGACCACGGAGTTGTCTGACTGCTGAATACCACTTGATTTTTGGTGTAGATGGAAAGTAACCCCCATTTACGCGCTTCGATGGACTGATGCTGCTCGGTCAAGTGAAATTGTTAGGGACGGACCATTAGAAAAGTGATGGGGGGGGGGGGTGGGGAAAAAAACAAAAGAAATTAATGCAAGGGAAAATGCCAAGAAAAAATATTCATGCAAAGAAGAAGGTAAAAAAAAATTCATGCAGAAGGAAGGTCCGATTGTGACTTTTTCACACGTAGTAAAAAAAATTCGTGCAGAGGGGTTCACCTGAAAAAAAATTCCTGCACAAGCAGTGAGCGAAAAAAAAAATTCGTGCAAGCTGAAAATTCCCCACCCCCCCCCCCCATCACTTTTCTAATGGTCCGTCCCTTAGATACCAAGACTTTCACTCAACAAAACGAGCACTGTGATTGGTTGATGTTTGGTCACGTGCCCCTGATCAAATTCAAATGTATCAGGACCGGGATACAATTGCGCAGTTGTTGCCCGCGCGCAAGTTGAACCGTCTTCGTTTGTTTGGTTTTGCTAAGGAAAAGTCTAAATATATAACAAAGCACTTAATGTATGGTCCCTCGAGAAACTACTTAGTTTTGTTTTCCCTCAAGTCCTGATGTTTCCCTCGACTTCGCCTCGGGAAACATCAGGACTCTCGGGAAAACCAAACTAACTGTTTCCCTAGGGACCATACATAAAGTGTATAATATGACATTTTCGCGAGACCAGAACGTTTGGCGCGAAAAATTCCCGCGCTGTTGGCACTCAGTCATGGAGTGAAATAACTGGGTGTGGGTTTATTTGCGACTGCAGTAGCCAGTCCGACTGGACAAATAGTAATTTTGTTAGGTTTTACTTGAACTGCATTGTACACACTTCACTTTAGGTGGTGTACTCCGCTGGACGCGAGTCTTTTCCTTGGCATGATGCAGTAATATCTTGCCGTCAATACTTGGAGAAGAATCTCTTTGTAACCCATGTCGTGCTCAGAGAACTCTTGTTTCTCTGGGAATCACAGTAAGTTTGATTTCTGTTAAATTTTTCTTCCATCAATGGAAAAAGTGCAACTTTTCCTTGCAATTTCAATACAGTTTTAAGTAATCAGACTAGAAGAAATGCGTAAAGTCAAAGCGAGCCCATAGAATTGATCTAACAACCAAATTCTCGAAAGTGAATTACTGCCCAGTTTTTAGGAATACGAGTTACCAAAGATAGTCGATATTTAATTATTGCCAGTGCAGGTTATTGTGTTCCGTTGATGCTATCCGGTTTTTTATTTGTGGCAGAGCATAACTGACCTTATGGTGATGGTCTTGCAGCTTGTAACTTACACGGGTGATAGCTGAATGAGCCAGTCAACGTCAAATACTTGCATAGGAATAATGCTTTTCTCCATAGTTGTAAAATTGCAATATTTCACTCAGTAAGGAACTTTCAAACAGAATGACGTATTTCGTGTTTTTTGCCTGTCCATAACAGCGCGTACAGTAAGAGAAATGAGTTTATATTTTTTATTTTTTTTTGTTTTTGAAAGTTTAAGCTGGGTATGTAGTTTTTGAATGAATCTATACTATAACTTAAATAAATTTCTAGTAGAAATACAAGAAAAAACTGTTGTATCAAAACTGGCGAAAACCTCAAACAGGATTTGGCAATCCCTTTAAGGTTTTCAAACGACCTTTGTGGAGTCCTATTGGCCGAGTTTCCCTTTTGTTCTTTTTAAGTATGAAATCACTACTGTACTTGGATTTGACTTAGCTGGCACGCTGGCGAAAACAGGCATGTAATTGTACTTTTTATTGATGAGGCTTGTTTCGCTTTAGTTATTCAGAGCTCAGGTTGATCGACGTCGCGGGTTTAAAGGAGTCCTTACCACTGACCGTCATCGAGCTTAAGAGGCGCGTTCATAGATCTTGTCACGTGGGAGTTAAAGCTCTCTTGGAGGAATGGATTCCTGCCTGTGTCAAAATCATCAGTGAGAGGAGAGATAACATTGAGGATTGTATGCCGAATGAAGAGGTAATGATCACTGCAGGGACCGGGGAGGGGGAGGAGCTGGTAGGGCCACAGTCTCACCACTTTTTTGCTTGGCAATATAAGTGGTGAAACACTGACAAAACCGTTTGCTTGCATACAGATGTTTTAGCCCTACCATTTTGAAATGGTCTCCGCGGTTTTTGCACTCTCACAAAGTGAGCATTCTTGCCATTCTGCTGTGCCGCATTCCATTCCATTCATTGATGGCTTCCCTTGCATTTCACTATGGCTACCGAAGCCGTTAATGGGCTCTAAATTACCCTTTTGTCATTCCTAAGGGGAAACCTGAGTCGGAAAATACTTATGCTTTAAGTTGTGTAAACGTCTTTGCTTGTCTCAAGGCATTTCACCACGACCACCGAAGCCGTTAATGGACTCTAAATGGCCCTTTTGTCATTCCTAAGGGGAAAACGGAGTCGGAAAGTACTTATGCTTTAAGATGTGAATCGCGACGTTTCGACCACTTAGTGCTGGTCTTATTTAGGCGATATCGTTGACTGATTACTGTGCACCGTTATGTATCTACGATCGTCTTACGTTTACTCTGACAAGCGTGGCGAAAACGCTGCCGAAAGTTCAGTTTTATAATTGAAATTCAGCTTTGTATTCGAAATCACACATTTTGAAAATAGATAGTCTAGGACTGCATGTGGCTACAGCAATTAAGTAATTTTTATGCGTTGTGCACTTTATGTTATAGTAAGTCATAATGCACCACGTTTTTCAATTTGTGGCATTGACTTGAAAAGTTCATTTTAGTTAAGATTTAAATTTGGTCTCTGAGATAATTGGGTCTGGTGTGGGTGCATAATAAACTAGTCCGAACACTTGAAATCCCAGCATCCTTCGCGCGTCAAGTTTCCACTCTTACTTAACATCCCGATAACATTGTGGCTACCAGCCTTCTGGCTCGTAGCCATGAAAATCGTTATTTTTTTTGTATAGTGTTTTCCACTGTCACTTTTAATTATTGTGTTTCTTTAATCAACATTATCGCTAAGTTTTGAAGAAATACAAAACTGCAGGCAAGCATTCAGTTATCTTATTAGGGACCTTTAGCAAGGACGACATCGAGAACGACTACGAAAAACATAAATTCGCATTGCTGCAATGAAATTGCAACTATTCCAACACATTCTCCTTGTGAAGCTCATGCCAGCTGTCCAGGAATTTAACTGGCATGAACGGCGTTGATGTTTTCCGAGTAAACTGAACATTTCTCTGCTTGTGCTCACGTCCTCCACAGAACTTTAAATTTGGTCATTTCACGTCGTTGTTTTGGAGAGAACGGCAACGAAATGTACCAAAATGCGAAACGCACGTGTGGGGCGTGCAGAGCCATTGTTTTTGCTCATTATTCCTATTGTTTTTTTGGCGCTCTCGTTCTCGTCGACGTCGTCCTTGCTAAGGGTCCTTATTATCTCTGGGCGCCAATGTGGCGCGCAGGGGAGAAACAAGACCCTTCCGATGGGTCATTTGTTACTGTTTTCATTACAAGCGCTTTTAACAGTTCTAGACCGGGGCTGTTATCCCCAAACTCTGAGATGAAGTATAATCAAGTACAGGATAACGCCACATTAACTCAGTGTTGTTATTGGTTTATTATCTATATTAGTGAAAGTTGTGTTTGTGTGGTAATCCTACATCCTATAGTGTCAGTGATTGCTCAATAATTAATACCTAAACCACCGCCTTCACAGCACTACTCACATGTACGCACTGCGTACCTATTTTTCAAGATGTAGCCATTTGCATCCTTCCCATTCTTTGATAGAAACAGCAATAGATTTTCTCCATCTTCTACGACCGCTTACTTCCAAGTCCTACTGTTAGTGCAGAATAAATAATTTCAAGGGCTTAAGGATCTCTCCTGGTATAGAATCACCCTTAAAAATCCCGCTGAGCGTTAATTGGCCTTAGAATTTGGAGCAAGAGAGCTACGCGAAGCGAAGAAGACTTGGGCACGGGTCTCGACGAAAACTTGTCCTGCGGCTAAGCAGCTCTCGAATCTTGCTTGCCCTGTCACTACAAGTGAATAGTCGCCACAAGACGATGTAAAAACAATTTTAAGTTGCTGAGTATACCACCTCAAGGTATGCTAACCCGGCTTGCTGGTCGATTAGGCAAGTTATCAGGGAAATTTACTTCTCTGTTGGCACCGGGTTAGTTAAATGGTTTATCAGTAGAAAACTTGACCGTTTCTTTTTGTTGTGTGACGTTTTGAAGGCAAATAACTGTGAATGTGTTTCCAGGAATCAAGAGTGGACAAAATGGACCATTTCTTTGGGACCATTGCCTGTCTGATGTCCAGGAATCTTCGCTGTACTGTGTACTCTTCTGTTGATGACATGTTACAGTTCATTGAGATGTACAATCATGGAAATGATTTTACTGGCAAGTTTGAAAGAGCTTTACCAGTACTACCTCAGCCAATACTTCTGACAGTGGTAAGGTTTTGTTTCAGTGTAATGCTATTGGCTAATTCTCGAATTACCACCACCAACCGCCGCTACCATTGGTGTAACAGATTCCCTTCTCCTAACCAGTTTCTAGTTATTAACAAGTGATTACTTTTGATTTGCCAAATTTGCCCGCCTTAAAGTGACGCCATTAGTTTCCCACAGCGACCTCTCTTCAGTAGTCATCAGTGTCTATTCTAGCCATCAGAGCATAAGTCACTCAGCCCTTTGATCTTAAAGTTACGTCTGGCCTTTAGAGTGCAAGCGGGAACCAATGTTTTACACTAGATTATCGTCAATAAATCACCGTCAATCACAACTGATTCTCCGTTCTTAGCAAGTGACATTACGCTTCCAACAGTCGCAGTGATCTGGACGCTACAATTAGTCTTTGCGTAGAACCTTAACATATCAATATCGCCCACGTTCCACTGAACCGCGACTACGGCGGGTTATTACCCGACGCTTATTTACACCTTGTAATTAAGCAAGTCCATTCATCGCGGGTATAAAAAGAGCTTCACAGCCTTGCTCAGTCACCCCGACGAAGAGGCTAGACAGGACTGTCGATCCAAACGTCAGGTCGTTGAATTATAGCTTTTTAAGTCACATTCATTATTTCTTACTAACATAGCGTTAAACTATTTCTGATTCTGCACAAGTTAAACTTGATTAAAGACGCTGTCAACCGGGTTAGTCAGCGAGCGTTTGTTTATCACGTAACTATTCTTTACTGACACTTGAGGAGAGGGGTAGGTAATACACAGGTTCGCTCCAAAGAATGTTACCCTTTCATAACCCACCGAATACCAGCAATACTACCCCAGTAAAACCTAGCTGGGAATGATTTCCGCACAGGTCCCTACTTTATTATGCATGCTGTAGCCATATTGTTTCATTCTGCTATAACAAAAAATGTCTACATGTGAACAATTCATCTGGTGCATGCATAATGAGTAGGGACGGGTGCGGAAATCTTGCCCCTAGCTGCAGGTGTCAACCATCACAGCAATGCATGTTAGAGTGTATTCTGTTATGTGGAGTGCAGATTAAATCTGTTAGATTTAATTTTAAGAAATCCATACATGCAGTGCTCACCTTAATTTAACCGATCAGTTGCTGCATTAACTTCCTTTTCCTCTTCTCTCTGTGCCATTTTCATCAGCTTTGGTTTTTTTTGACGGGCTTTTTGGGTTTTCGTTGTGTCGATTTTGTTTCGCTTTTCTGTACTGGTTGCATTACTCTGATTCTCCATTAGATTCCTGATATGGGTGGCACTACAGTGTCCTTTGATCCAAGTTTCTCGGATGTTGTTGAGACCATACACGAGGTTATCGACCACATGGTAACAAGTGTTCAAGGATTTCACTGTGTTGAACATCAGCTGTTTTTTGAGGATGAAGGAATAAAGAAACGTTACATCAGCAGCGTTCAACTTGATGAAGAACGCGTACAGTGGGCCAAGGAAAGAGTGGCTGATATAGTGGAGAAAAACAGCCTGGGGCCTTTAAAGTAAGACGATCAAAAAGCTTTTCTAAAAACGACACAAGATTTCATTCGCATCTGTTGGGAGCTGGGAACTTGGGGATTTGGGGCCGCTTGTTCGAAGGCCGATTAGCGCTAACCTAGGGTTAAATTTTAACATGGGCTTCTTTTCCACTTGTTAAAAAGCGTTTTCTCCGATAACTCTCTCTATTTTATTCAGAGCATATAATCATACAATTGTATTTAAAAAGAATTATGCTGAATGTGCTTCTTAAGCTCTCGTATCTGCAATTAAATTTCGCACTAACCCTGGGTTACCTTAGCCCTGCTTCGAACAACCCGGCGTTGGAATCTTTTTTCTGCGAAGCCAGTAATTTACATCTAGTTTGCGGTGTAAGTTCGAACATGGCATTTTTCTACTCCAAGAATATAGATCTGAATTGATTTGAATGAAAGATTGTCCTGAGATGCTATATGATATTTAAATTCTTGGTTCTAGTACACTATGAAACTCATCGTTATCGTTCAAGTCATTTTTGTCTGTATCTTGAAATATAGGGAAAACTCTATTTCTTTTACTCAGCAGTCTTTTTCGCATTTGTTGGTAGGTACGTGGTGTAAGCATCATATAGTGGTTCCCCGTTAGTGAATATATGGCATACATTGCTCTCCATAGCCATACACGATGCTTACACCACGTACCTACCCATTTGTTAGCTGAGATAATGCAGGAGCCAATATGTCAAAGGAAACATGAGTAAGTGAGTGAGTGAAGGAGCCAATCAGCGCGTGCCTAGTATGTAGCTAATCACAATACACAATTCAATTCGCGCACCGCAATGAATTGTAATTGTGTTTAAACTCCGAAGAGAATAATTATGTAAAAGTAATGAAATCGAGGAAAGGCGACAGGAATGGCAAAAAGGTCCGAATAAACTTAATAAATGCAGTAGCCACATGCATGCAATGCTGGCCTATTTTTTTTCTTTGCTGTAGATGTCGTTGCATTTCTTAAATAAATACAAGAACAAACTTGAAAAGATTTCAATTTGTTAGTGTTACAGTTTTGATTCTTGAAAATTTTGTTTTTAAATTCATCAGGTTCAGATCAGTATATGAACCTCTCCATTATCTTCTGACCAGAGAATCGGATAACAGAACAACAAGGTTCGTTTCGACCGACCGCCACTTATTAGAATACGAAAGAGAGCTTCAGAAAGTCTATGATCTGCGAAACGTGGCGGCGTCCATGGATCTGTTCATTCCAATGGAACTATTTGCGATAGACTGTACCAAGATCAACGAGGTTTGCTCTTTAGAAGTGAATGCTGTTCATATATACCATAAATCCTATTAATAAGCCCCTTCAGTGTGGAGGCACAGTAGCGTAGTGGTTAGCGTGTCGGACTTCCGAGCAGGAGGTTTGGAGTTCGAGCCCTGGTGCTGGCACTGTGTTGTTTCTTTAGACAAAAAAGTTTGCTCCACAAAACTTTACTCCAAACTATACTCCACACGGCTGCTTTGTAGAGAGGGGTGGCTTATTGCGTTACAAGTTTACCGTGTTTTAAATACTTTTATTTTCGTAGATTTGAGAGTTTTCTTACCCTCGCTTCTGCTGTACAATAATCTCGAAACTCAAAAAATATAAATTACCAAATAACCTACAGCAGAGCCCGGCTAGCAGGCTACCCACAATCTTGGAATTTGTGATTTCATGTCAAAATTTTCTGAATCAATGGTGCAATAACGTCACAATCTGAACTGCTTAGACGTGAATAAATCATTTTACTTTATCCCACCGGGGAATAGTGCATGAGATTTTTTTCTTCATGGGAGATGGCTTCTAAGAGGGGGGCTGATTAAATGAGGATTTACGGTATATGCCGTGGAAATATATACTATGAATATATAATAATAGTAATAATAATAATAATAATAATAATATAATAATAATATAGATAATAATAATAACATTTATTTATTCACGATAAGTTGATACTACCTCTTACTAACCGAGTTCGAGGTCCGTACTGTACGTTACAATCTGAGTTTTTTGAATAATGAACTAGTGAGCAGCACTCTGCGAACAGGGTTTGTAAAACTGATTTATTCTCCTATGCGTTTCGTCCGACTGTCGCGGACTTCTTCAGGGAATTTTACAAATGAGAATTACAGGCCTGTATTTATACATAGTGTGAGCCGCGTAAATTACTTTTACAGATTTGTAGCGGATTCACGTACAGGAAACAAGCTAAAATTTTTTTCGCAGGGCGTGACTAAGGTGTAGCATACGTGTGACAAATTTATTTCATGACGTATGCGTGACTTATTTATTTTTGGGGACCACAGATTTCGTACTAAATTTTTAATTCGTGACTCGTGATGAGACCTCCCCTCCCCAACCCCCTTGGCCCCCCTCTTACTCAGAATGTCCCCAGAATAATTTCATTATCTAGTTTATTGGTTGCAGAAACGTTCGTTGCAATAATGATTTCATAAAACTAGTAATGAGAGTGCTAACTTTCTGTCTCTTTGCAGTTTCTTGTGCATCGCGCAAATGACCTCGTGAACATCATGTTAGCCAAGTTGACAAAGAAGAGTTATGAGTTCAATCGGTCAATTTGTCACCAGTATGATTACATTGTTAATTGCATCACAACACCGTCCAAAACAACTGATGAACTTGTGGAACTGGAGAAATACATTGACAATCTACGAACCGGTCCATTGTTACATTTGAAGGTAGATACCAAATAATTGCTAATTGTATTGTCCAAAAAAGTTCTCGAAATCGTTATTACGGAAGTGGTTATCATGTGGCTGGTTCCCTCAATTTCTTAACGGGCAAGATGATTCCAATCCTGACGAATCGTGCGGGCGATTTGGGCGTATCTTGCCTGCCTGGGATTACTTGCTTTGTCCCGCAAAACAAAACAGAACAAAACCCTCAATGAACTTGGCCAGAATCCTCCAGGTGGGTAGGTAGGTAGGTAGGTAGGTGGGTGGGTAGGTGGGTAGATGGGTAGGTGCGTAGGTGGGTAGATGGGTAGATGGGTTGATGGGTAGATGGGTAGGTGCGTAGGTAGATGGGTAGGTAGATGGGTAGGTAGATGGGTAGGTAGATGGGTAGGTAGATGGGTAGGTAGATGGGTAGGTAGATGGGTAGGTAGATGGGTAGGTAGATGGGTAGGTAGATAGGTAGGTAGATAGATAGATAGGTAGGTACATAGATAGATAGGTAGGTAGATAGGTAGGTAGGTAGATAGGTAGGTAGATAGATAGATAGGTAGGTAGATAGGTAGGTAAGTAGATAGATAGGTAGATAGGTAGATAGATAGGTAGGTAGGTAGATAGATAGATATGTAGATAGATAGGCAGATAGGTAGGTAGATAGGTTGGTAGGTAGATAGATAGGTAGGTAGGTAGGTAGGTAGGTAGATAGGTAGGTAAGTAGATAGATAGGTAGATAGGTAGATAGATAGATATGTAGATAGATATGTAGATAGGGAGGTATATAGGTAGGTAGATAGGTAGGTAGAAAGGTAGGTAGATAGGTAGATAGGTAGATAGGTAGGTAAGTAGATAGGTAGGTAGGTAGGTAGATAGATAGGTAGGTAGATAGGTAGGTAGATAGGTAGATAGGTAGATAGGTAGGTAAGTAGATAGGTAGGTAGGTAGGTAGATAGATAGGTAGGTAGATAGGTAGGTAGATAAATACATAGATAGGTAGATAGGTAGATAGATAAATACATAGATAGGTAGATAGGTAGATAGATAGATATACAGTATGTGACCTAGTAAACGCCTGGGACACATGAAGTTGTAGAGGAAGGTATGCGTTTTACAGATATGCCAACCATTTAAAGTGAGATGGTAATATATTCTTTCATTCTTGGAGGTAACGCCTTCGCGACTCATACAATTTTTTCCTGTAAGACGTAATATTTGTTTTTGCCATCGCGGTATTCTCTCAATTTTAAGCAACCGCGATAAAGATTGAAAAAATAACCAACTGGAATGTGGTTTGAACCCTCCGACTGGTTGACTCAGTTGGTAGAGCACCGGACTATCGTGCGGGAGGTCGCTGGTTCGAACCTTGGCCGTACCATCACTCAGGGTCTAAAATTACTAAGGAGAAAGTGCTGCCTTTCCAATGACATCTGTAAATGGTTAGACTTTCTAGTCTTCTCGGATAAGGACGGTAAACCGTAGGTCCAGTCTCCTAACCCTTGTTCGTATAATTTCGTGGGACGTTAGAGAACACATCATATACTGTATACAAAGAGCAGGGGACGTAGTTCCCGGTGTTGTGGTATGGTCTTTGTGAATGTAATTTCACGCACGTAGGTATAAGGAATGAGCTCGTATAAATAAAGTATTGATTGATTGACCTCGCGAATACCGGTGTCACGCTCAACCAGCTGAGCAAAACCAGCCGTTTACGCTGGGCTCCGGTCAACAGTGGGCTCATACATACATAATATTATGCTTTTATCAGGAGTAAAACCAACGCATTGAGCATCTTTGGTCATTGAGTTGTATATTTGCACTTCAAATATGTATGTTTTTGTTTGTTTTTATTTCAGAATGAGCTTGAAGAAGCCGCAGATCTTGTGCTCTTCTTGATGGACCACACTTTCTTAGCGGATGATCACTTGGCGCTCAACGAAACCACATTCACTTGGCCAGACCGTATCTTACCTATGATTAAAATAAGGTAACATCCCGGAATTGTCCTTTTAAAAACCACGGCCAGTCTAATGATAATGGTTATGTCATTTATGGCAGGTCAATGGTTCTTTGTGCAAACAGTTTGCTTCTGGTATAATAAAAAGAACGCTAGGTGGTGGCTCGAAGATATTCCTTTTTTGTCGAGGTTGCGCTCGCCACCAAACCCAAACAGCATTCATGTCTTCGTCTTGCTGTGTAATATCACATTTATTTTTTTTCTGAAGCATCTGAGCGGGCCGGAATCCCAAATCCTCGAATCTGATTGGCTAATCGCGCGCTCGTAACTGGTCCAGCTTTTTACGATACGGACCACGGTCCGGATTTTTATCCGCGCTATTCGCGGCAAATTGAAAAAAAAGCAAACAAACAGAAAAAATAAATAAGTTATTTACCGGTCTAGGTCGGTCCGTATGGGAATAAACTGTGCCCTTGGTCTTGAATACGGACCACGGCCTTCGGCCTCGGGCCGTACGCAAGACCTCGGGCACAGTTTTTTCCCATACGGACCTCCCGCCCGGTAAATAACATATATATTTTCTCTTGATCGGGTGCAAGTAAATCGTAAAATGATTTGTTTTTGTCTACAGTGAGACCCGTGTTGTGCGGGAACACGACACCGCCATGAATAAACTGTTCGACTGGTTGGCAAGGTTTGAGGCGCGATTAAATGAAACTCTCCTAAGCTTGAAAGAGTTTCATACGAAGGACAGAATGTCCGAGGCCAAGACCTATCTAGCACATTTGGATGTGCTGAGAGATAAGGTTCAAGAATTCCTCGAAGAGGTAGCGTTTACATTTCCTTTCAAAAGTCTGATACCGTGTGTTATCTATCATTCCCACTAGTACTATTAAAATCTAGAGGCGTTAGATGGTTTTGTGACCGTGAATCAGTGCAGTGTGGTCGTTCCTTGGAAAAACACTATCTATAATGAATGACTAAAAGAAGACATACGTCTTCATTCTGATTGGTTATCGAAACGCAAGGCGCTGACATCAGCTTCTTTTGTTGCATTGTGGCACTGTTAGTTCACTTATCAATGCGGTTCTACCCATCTGTAGATGTAAACCGATGAAACCGGACAAGGAAATCCAATATTTATGTGTTATTGACCAAGCTTGTTCGGTCAAGATGGTTGGATATTGGCCTTGTTCTTTTTTGCGTTTTTATTGACCAAGATGTAGTCGAGGTCGATAAAAACGCCAACATCTACCATGTAGACGGAACAAGCTTGGTCAATAAAGGATCTACTACAAATATGGCAATTTTGTTTTGTTTGTTTCGCGGGACAACGCGGGAAATCCCGAGCAAGCAAGATAGGCCCATCTTGCGTGCTTGGGTAGCCAATCAGAACTCGTGATTCGGCTCATCTTGCGCGCTCACGGAACCAGCGATACATACCTCTTACTAACCGAGTTCGAGGTCCGTACCGTAAGTTACGAACCGAGGGATCCGTACGGGGATCCGTAACTTACAGTACGGGCCGAGAAAACGAGGTTTGTAAGATATTGGTTATATCTCAAAACAAACTTTTGAATTTAGCGGGCCGTACTGTGAAGTACGGCCCGCTTAATTGACCAATCACAGCGCGCGTACTAACTGAGAGATATTATAAAGTAAATATATTTACCGACTGTGCGACCTAGTAAAACGTGTTCAGTACCCGTTTCTTCAAACAACGTAGTATGAGTTTCCTCATTAGCGTTTGAAAATATGGTATTATTCCACCACAGAAAAAGAAGATAAACAAGGAAGAAGATTTGCTTGGCTGTGAGGTAAAAAGTGCATTCCCTCAGATTCAGGAGCTCATCGATGCTAAAGAACCCTTCGACAAGTTATGGCGGGCTCTGGTGACCTTCCAAGACAAGCAAGAAGGCTGGTTAGGTGGTTCTATAGTGAATTTAAATGCAGAAGAGATTGAAGAACAGGTACGTTCACCCTTGGGTACAACGCTTCTAAGGAACGTCTGCTCCTTGCACCCCCTCCCCCCCCACACACACACACACACACACATTACCACCACCACCACCACTCCCTTCTACTACGTATTTTAGAACATTGATTCATGAAGTTAGTCTTTTGTCTTGTGCAGGTTTCTGAACTATGGAAGACTAGTTACAAGTTGACAAAAGAGTTTGCTCATCCGGAGTTCCGAGGCCCTTATAGAGTGGCATCAACTGTTAAAGCCAGGCTAGAAAACTTCAAGATTAATATGCCTCTTATTAACGCACTGTGTACTCCAGGGATCAAGGACAGACACTGGGAGGCCATGAGTATGAAGGTATGTCATTGAGAATGAACTTGAAACTTCAAAAAAGGTCAAGTTCTGCAGTTACGGACCACTACGATTACTGTAAGAGAGAGAACTTTATTTAGTAAAATTCTACTTGTAGACTTATGCAAATGCCGCAATCTGATTGGCTGAGCTACTGCAGACTATCAGCCATTAGACAGCACTTGGTTGAAGATCGTTTTCAAAATGGCGACGTATGGGCGCTTTTAGCGAAGTTTCGCAGGAAGATTGAGTATTTTGGTGTTTTTTTCACCGACAGATGATTTGTTTATTATGATTTTTGCCCCCGCAGGGTTCCGGCCCAGAAGCCGGAACCCGAGGAGGCACCCTAATGTTCCCCGCGTAAATAAGAAGTATCGTATGGTCGTAGTGTCAGTATGCGAAAATTTTCTCGATTTGACGAAAATAGGCGCGCACGGTGGTCCCGGTTAATTTTCAGCATGTGCGCCTGGCAACGAGTCGTCACGATTTCATTCCAAGCTTTCTTATTTCATTCCAAGCTATAATGTAAACCCATCCTAAACACGATATGTATGAGGATTTCCATTAACCCAAGAAACAAAGTGTGATAATTGACAAAACACAACAAGGAATTTGCACTCTCAAACGAAAACTACATTTCAAAGGTTCATAACAAATACATGGACAACCACATGCAGTCTTCATTCAGTTTTTACAAAGTCGGGGGCAGATTTAGTGACAACTATGACTAGTTACTAAAACAGTTAGATTATTGGCTCTCGATTTTTACGAGGTAATAGTTGATTCGGCCTTCGGCCTCAACAACTATCACCCCATGAAATCTCGAGCTCATAATCTAATTGTTAATTGTACACGGTATTTCCATCAGCTTAATTAATTATTACTACTAACTCACTACCTACTTAATTACAAATCACTCGAGAGGCCGTGTTTAAAATCTTACTTAAACTACTTAAAACTTACTTAAAACTGTGGCGACTCAATTTATGTGTCATATGGAAGCATGATTTTGTTTTATATCGAAAAACTGGGGACATGAAACGAGCTAATATGGCAAGTTTGCCGTCTTCAGGCAATATAGAGTGCGACATTGAACTAATACTCCCAACGCCAGCTTTTTTTTTGTCTTAAGGTGCAGTAACTTACTTTATCGTCTACACACGAGTGTTTTAAGGGAGTATATACTTCTCATGTGAAAACGCCAATAGAAAGCACTAATCTTTAAGCCGAGATTTCATTTAGAAAACTACAGAGCAATGGCTGTTTCTGTCAAATAGAATGAATGGCGTCTGCACGAGTAAAACTGGATTGGTTCAACCAATTTACAAAAATCTATTGGTGCGTTCCTTTGGTCGGATCCGGACTTGGATTATGATCCGAGATCACACGGATCATGAATCATCAAAAGAATCCTATGAATTCACGCTGAGTAATGACTCATCGCTTCCTTTGATGCGGAGTGATCCGTGTAATCGTGGATCCACAAATCCTGACTCGGATTACAACAAAGGAAGGCACCCTGTATGAATGGTTGTGGCTAGAATGGATACTTGAAAATAAGGTGAGACATTTCGTGACACATATACCAAAAGGTTATCTCAAAATAAAGTGAGACATTGATATGGTGTCACCATAACATTAATTTGTATGAAAGCTAACCATTTCGAGTTAGTGATAAAACCCTAATCACTATAGATCAGTGTCTAACCCAGCAGTTATTCTCTCCGTAAACAGTTTTGTTTATCTGGCAAAGCTGGTCAACAGATATTGCCATGTAACGTGACCAGAATATATGTCTCGCCTTATTCTGTGATAACCTTTGTTGTATATGTATCACAAAATGTCTCACCTTATTTTAAAGTATCCATTCCAGTCACAAACCCTGTATAAATGGTCAAAACAACCCGTGAAGCAATACGGTATCTGTTCACTGCAGTGAAGTGATGTCATATCTTACCTCTTCGCCATTATCGTCATTTACGGCCTTATTCCTTTGCTGTCTACTTATGATATGCCAGTTACCCCGCTCTCCTTAAGCAATGAAACATTGCAGCAACTTGCCTTACATTTCCGCGGCTTAGGTTGGCTTTAACATTACTCCGAAAGAAGACACAACTCTGAATGAAATGTTAGCCCTTGGACTGGACAAGTACGTAGAGGAGCTCACTGAAATTAGCGGTCGGGCAGCTAAAGAGTTCTCCTTAGAAAAGGTTTGTGGTTGTGGAATTGTTTTTCTTAAACATGATCCGTTTTCTCATCACAAAATGGAAAAGTGCGAAAAGAACGCGGGAGAAACTGCGACCACGTGTGAGGCGTGGCTACTTTTCACTCTAGTGTCTGTTTCTTTGGCGATTCTTTTGTTGAGAGAAAAGTACGACAAACCAGTCCTTCCTCACCTTTGGGGAGCCTTGCGCCAACATAGCAGCATTTCTTCATATATCTGATTCAATATACTGTGCTGTGGTAAGTTTGGCTGCTCTGACTGGTATACTGAGTACGGGATGGAGCATGCTTACCATGCCTTGTCTAGCTTTTACCTGTGGAAACGCTAGTTATAACCGCCCCATTTTGGGTCGAGTCTAGATTATCGCCTAAACATTTGTGGCTTTTACCAGTGTTCTTAGACAAGGGACGTTGTAAGCGGCGATAGGACAAGTTTGATTGCAAAGCAACTTAATTTTACGTTGTCTTTGTCGCAGGCTTTGAGTAAAATGAAGGCTGAATGGACTGACGTCGAATTTGTATTTGTACAATATAAAGATACAGGAATTAGTATTCTTTCTGCTGTGGATGATTTGCAGGTATGAAATGCAATGCAGTACAGTGAGGTGATAACTATGCTATTCATTTCAGTGCAGTGCTTACATTGCTGTACAAAGCAAATCAGTGATCTTGGTAAAAAGTCAATGTATTTCAAGAGCTGAGCCGTTGTCGGTACTTTTTTGTGGCCCATTTCACTTATCTATATCGGTTGTAACCAGATACCTTTCTGTTGCCTTGTTTCGATATTTGATCTGACGTACATGTAACACCACAGTGTTGTAATGTTATTTAACAACACAACAGAACAGAATACAATCCAGTGAAACGCACTGCTCTCGCTTCATTTACCATGTTGCTTATCTGCTCAAGAAAAAAACGTCCTATCTCTTCAGCATCTTGTCGCAAGCAAAAATAATTATAAGCTTAGCTTAGGTATTAAAGGGTAACCTCCCTAGATATCAATGAATTTGGTTGAAGGTGGATTAAGAGCTTAATTTAATCCTTGCCGTTTGACATAATTGTTGTTAGGTGTTCTTTTAACTGTTAGTTTGTATCTAAGCCTTTTTATGTCCACAATTCCTCGAAGGTTTTGCTTGAAGATCATATTGTTAAGACGTTAACAATGAAAGGATCTCCGTTTATTGTGCCTTTTGAAGCGGATATAAAGGACTGGGAAGCTACACTTGTGAGTTATTAGAGACCATCCAATTTCAATGTTAAACTTGCTGTTTAGCTTGTCTTCTACTTTGTTTGTCAACGTAGGGCCAACCGAATTACCTTGTCTTGCAGAATATTAAAAATAATGAAAAATATAAAAACTATGAATGGTATAGGGTAAAATGCTACCGTAGTTTAATATCCTACTCATACTTATTCCACTACTAATGCGAACACCAACGCCAGTTTCGATGCATTATTTATCCACACCAATGTGGAGACAATATTTCCACTTCCATGACTGTACCTTAAGTAGTCACTTGCACGGAAATGTACATATCCAGACGATTCCGAACATTTTCCACTCATATCCGCAGATTATTACGGCATATTTACATCTCTTTCTGTACATTGCTACAACTTTTCAGTCCGCTCTCTTCAAAGGGAAAGATTACATACGACATTAGTAGAAACCAACTCGCACTCAAGCACGAATTCTACAATCTGATTGCCTAACTTACACACTATCTATTTAAACAATATATCAAATAACTAATTCTGTCAAATAACTAATTTTCACGGACGAGTACTATCCATCCGGGTATTTTCCTTGGAAGGGCACTATGTGCTGATAGTGTCTCTCCGCGAACTATAATCTGTGATCATCTGTGATAGATAGCGTTGCGAAAATTGCCGCGCTTCGAACAAAATGTAGTACATTTCTAAGCGGAGAAAATAAATATATATAAAACGTAAAATAAATAAGATAAGATAAACGCAAAGTAAATAAGATAAGATAAACGTAAAACAGTGCTCAATACATGGAAGTAGAGGGAATTAAATGCTGCGGGAGAAAAAACACACGAACAAACTACACGTTCAACCCTACAAGCCTGTTTTCTTGGTGGCCCACGTAATCCCCTGACGAGTGGGCAACCACGAAACAGGCTTGTAGAAATGAACGTGTAGTTTGTTTGTGTGTTTTTTCTCCCGCAGCATCTATATAGATAGGTATGACAGTTGTTATCTGCTAAACCAGTTAGACTACGAATTCAAATTTCTATGCATGGATCAATAGTGCTCTCTTAGAATACTGGACTTCTTAGTCCAGTTGTTACTGAGCCGCATTGTAAGGAACTTGTGTAGTCCCTTAACAATAGAACAGTCATCCTGAACATTACTTATTTCCTCCAGGACCTGATGCAAGATATTGTGGAGTCTTCGTTAAAGGTTTGTAGATGTTTTTGCCCCTGCAGGGTTTTGGCCCAGAGGCAAAAACCCGAGCAGGCACCCTAGAGATCCCCGCATGTAAACATACAAGGAATTTCAAAAAAGTAAGAAATATTTAGTGGTATGGGAAGCGTTCCCGATTTGATGAAACTAGGCGCGCATGGTGATCGCGGGTAATATTTTTAGCAAGCGCGCAAGGTGATGTCGGGCACATTTAATTCTTGCCACCGCAAGGTCGCGTTTCTTTTACTCAGATTATTAATGCAATACTGTATGACTGTAATAAATTTTATCGCCAAATTTACAGATAAATATGGTAACTACTACGTATGGATGTTAACTTAAATTAAATGTTTGAAACATCAAATTAACAATAGTTGTATGCACAGTATTTATATTCAATACTCATCGTCATAAATAGGTATTCAAAAGCGGGGGCAGCTCTAGTGAACACTATTTTTAGTTAGTGTTGTTTCTAAGGTCGCTTAAACACTGGTTTATCATTATACTTATGATCGACTTAAACAAGTCTTTTGTTAGGTCCAGGCGTCGTGGTTATATTTAGAGCCAATCTTTTCCTCGGAAGACATTCAAGCTCAAATGCCGGAAGAAGGAGAGAAATTCCGCACTGTTGACCAGTACTGGTTAGTTGTAATCGGCTTAATTGTCATTCTGTAAAAACTCGCACGGACCATTATGCACTTTATTCGGATTGGCCACTGCAAATTATAATCAAGTCTCTAGTTATAATGAACACTATATGCATCACTCTTCCGTAGGACGGGCGTCGAATTAACCATCCTAACTATCTGCGCTATAGATTACTTTTTAATTTTGCATTGCCCCGATATGTGATAGGCTAAAGAGGTAACAACCTGTTTCCATAGTTAAACTGCCACTCTTAGTAGAGAAAGGCCTGAGAAAAACAACAAATTGTCGTGAAATATGAATGCCATAGGCTCTTCTCAGGCGTTTTTCTTTCAAGGACGGTGTGGGTATAGAAATAAGTCACCGTGTGCATCTGTTGTGGTTGGTCAGAGTACCTACTTTGCTTTTGGTTTTTGTGTAGCTTACACGAGGTGTGAAGCCACATTATGGCGCGATCGGATTTATTTGTTTATTTTTTTGTCTACGATAGTCGAGCGCCTGTCACGTGGTCTAGTAAACCACTTATGTATGCATTGCGGACCTAGGTTTTCTTGGTGGATTTTAAAACCGATTCGATTTACCTCTGAACGACTCAAATCCTACTTTATGGATTCACTGGAATATGCGCCGGAAACGGTGGTGTTGTGACTGGTATCAGCGCTGGGACCCGTTTCTCGAAAGTCTCGTTAACTTTACGGGCCCGAAGCTACATTCTACAGTTGGAGTCTACAGAATGTTGTTTAATTAACATTGGATACCGACAAAATTGTTATTGGTGCTGTAGGTATTGCGATCATAAAATAGCCTGCTGGACCAGTTAAGTTAACGGGCCTCTCGAGAAACGGCCCCCCTAGACCGGTAGTAAATTCGTCGCCGGTGATTCGTTGCCGTAAATTCGTCACCGTGAAGCTGAAGTACCTTTATCCCCCTTAAGACTGGCTGTTTGGCATTTCCCCTTTCTCTGATTCTTCCAGTCTAGAGTCCTCAACTTACAGTTTTTTGTGTTGAATGCAGGAGAAAGATTATGACTGACTCAGTGAAAGATCCCCATGCTTTGGTCGTCACAGCGCAGTCGCAGATGCTAGACAAACTACAGCTCTCAGAGGTGAGCCAGCGTACTGCAGTTCAGTGCATCAGCCTTGTAAAACACGAGCAATAGTCGGAGCAATAATGGAAAACTGTATATAGAACCTTGTTTACAGATACTTTACAGATAGTTTAAAGAACTGTTAGTGACGTTAACTGTGTGGTGTTGCCGTTAACCGTTTGTGAGTCATTCACTCTGCGAGTCATTCAACTGGATGAAAGTTAATTATTACTATCGTTGGAGACGTACATTTATTGTTTTCAATTGCACCTTAAAAGTTTTTTTTTTATTATTTTTCTTTTTTTTTTGTAGAGCCTTCTCGAAGACATACAGAAGGGACTCAACGAGTATTTAGAGAAAAAACGCTTGTTTTTTCCCAGGTATTGGGTAAAACCTTATCTATTTGTAGGAGTCTCCGTGTCATTTTGGAAAACAATCAAAATACTGAATTAATGCTAAATAAAATTTTGAGTTCATTTAACTTCAAAGTTTACGTTAACTTGATCTCAAACGCTAAGGTATTAGCATGCATTCTGACAATTTGTACCATTGCTTTGTGACAAATGTCTTAGTAGATTTTGCGCGAGACTGTTCAAGCAAGTTAGTTCTAGTGATTTATATGGTTCTTTAGCTGCTGTTAAACCCGCCTTGATTGACCAGGCATTGGCCAATGACGAGCTAAATCCGAAAGGAAAAATGATATCTAATTTGGTTCAGTTTTGTCGTTTTTCGTTTGCTCATCTTGGCTTCTTAAAGAGGTCACGGGTAAATGTCACCAATACTGGCGCACTACTTATCATTCCTCTTAATGTAATCGCAGGTTTTTCTTTCTTTCTAACGATGAATTGCTGGAGATTTTGTCCGAGACAAAGGACCCTCTGCGTGTGCAGCCTCATTTGAAGAAGTGTTTTGAGGGTATTGCTAAACTGGAGTTTGACGAAAGAAAGGAGATAAATGCTATGATTTCTGCCGAGGGCGAAACAGTAAGATTCGCCAAACAGGTGGTGCCAGCCCACGCTCGGGGATTGGTGGAAAAGTGGTTATTACAGGTAAAGAAAAATACGTCTTTCACAAAGCTCAAAATATGCCATCTTCGTTATTTCACGACCCATTCACTTTGACATTCATATCCTAGCAGTAACCAATCGGTTAGCTCAGTTGGTAGAGCACTGGACTACCGTGCGGGAGGTTCCGGGTTCAAACCCCAGCCGGACCAACACTCAGGGTCTTTAAATATAATTGAGGAGAAAGTGCTGCCTTTGTAATGACATTCGCAGACGGTTTGACTTTCTAGTATTCTCCGATAAGGACGATAAAATGTAGGTCCCGTCTCACCATACGTGTTCCTTATAATCTGAGGGACGTTAAAGAACCCACACACTGTTCGAAAAGAGTAGGGGACGTAGTTCTCGCTGTGGAGGTCTATCTCTACCTCTGGTTTCATATGTCATCCACACGTACACGTTTTAACGAGTTATAAGTATTGTGTTGTATTGCATGATGTTTGTCCCATGAACCTAGTTTGAATAATGGCTTTGCCCCCGCGAGTCTCCTATAGCTCAGTGGTAGAGCATTAGAGCCAGTGATCAGAAGGTTGTAGGTTTGACTCCTATTGGGAGAACTCGGATTTGCTTCTGCTGAGTTTATCTTTTACAGGAACATTTTACTGCTTTGTCCAACTATAATTCAACCATTCAAGAAAGACATAATGTTGAATCTTGCAAAGCAACCAATGTAGTCTTACTAAGCTAGAACCACTTGTCCTAAGTCGTAAGTTTGTCTTCTTCTGTTAATTCAAAAGGTCAGTCTCAAGGAAGAAAATATCAAAGTTTGCACCCTAATACCCAAAGTTTGAGATTTGTTTACTCACGCGCTTTCTCCTAGGAGCTTAAAGAGTACTCACAGGAAGAAAACATGGCCTATAAATTTTTTATACGCGTCTCCGCGACAAATTTGCGGTCGGCGGACTTAGAGTGCATTGCCTCCTGAAACTGACAAGACAAGGTAGAAAGCACTTTGTGTATACCCTTGTAATACTTAAAACGTTTTAATTTTTCAGATCGAGCAAGTGATGAAGTTAAGCCTTCAAGAAGTTATGTCTGAGGCAGTGAATGCTTATCCACAGCAGCGGCGCACCGAGTGGGTTCTGTCCTGGCCAGGGCAAGTGGTTCTAGCTTCCAGCATCATCTACTGGACAAAGGAAGTCACTCAGGTAGGGAGGAACTGGGAAATGATTTTCGCGAGTGACGTCATCAGGCCTGAGTTTTTTTTTCCAGGCTTTGATTTCACAGCTGCTTAAGTTGTGTACATAACTGCGATGATCAATAAATGACATTACAGGAAATGCCTTGAATGATAAATGTCTGCAAGATTTACATATGGGTTTGACACTGTTTGCCGTCGAGGTTGAATCATAAAGGTCACTTCGTAAGATGCCACCGGCACTGCGTGCTATATATAACATACACATAGTGTTAGAGTACGTCATTGAAGTCTGCTGTAATGCCTGGACTGGGAGCCGCAGTGCTTATAATCTTAATTTTTCACTAGACGGTGCTGCGGTTTTTCGAGGACGGCGTTTATTTAAAATAGGCCATTTCTATTTCTTGTTTTGTTCAGAAACGGTAAAAAATGAAAAATAGGTTGAAGAACGATGGAATAGTTTGGAGATCCAAAACATGCTAAAAAAAAATAACTAATACTGAATGTTAAAAAAAAACTAAACAGATTTAAGCTGTTCTCACTTTTACGTTAGAACTCTTGGATCCCATAGCATCGCCTATAATATTTGTAGCTCAGCGCTGTAAAATTGCCCGTAGGTTACATCCTCGAGGACCGGCCGTGGGGTTCGTAAGTAGCAGAGTATTCATCCAAGGAGGTTGTGTCCTCAAAAGCAAAGCATAGGGGGCAAGAAAGCTCGGAATCTGAGGATGAGTTTTGGTTCAGTTTGTAACTTGTTAAAAAGAAACAAATGCCTTTAAATCTTGCCTCTTCTTTACATACTTAAATAACGGTAGGTACGTGGTGTAAGCATCATATAGTGGTTCCCCGTTAGTGAATATATGGCATACATTGCTCTCCATAGCCATACACGATGCTTACACCACGTACCTACTTAAATAACTGTGGACAGCTCTATCACTGATCTGGACCTACTGGGATTTCTTAGGTTATGTTAGAAAATGATGGCTTGCAGAACTACTACAAACAAAGTACTCAGCAGATGGAAGATATCGTGGAGCTTGTGAGAGGAAAGCTTTCCACTATGGCGCGAATAACACTCGGAGCGCTTATTGTCATTGACGTGCATGGTAAGAACACAACCAATTAGTTTATCAAAAATAGTTATAGAGTTTCATGGTGACGTTGCATTTTTGTCTGCCTTTTGCTTGGCTAGCTGCTGATTCTTTAAGTGTCGTACTAATTGCCCCTATCAAATCACCTTCCCTTCTCACCCATTTTCTCATGCAAAGCCTCTGTGTTTCACCTGTTTTTGCTTAGCGTCTTCTCCCTTCCTTTCCTCTTTTTATTTTTGCCTTACTCGGCCACCGTCTTCTTTCTCTCCTGCTCGACGTCTTTTACCAATTTCTTCTCTGGCACTACTCTACTTCCCACGGCCCTGCAGTGCATATCTTCCCCCTTTTCTCTTCGTCCTCTTCTTTCTCCTTCTCGCCCTTCCCACTCTCCTCCTTCTTCTACTCCCCCTTCCATTCCTTTTCTACCCTTTCTCCTTCAAACGGCTCTTCCTTGCACTCAACCTTGGTGTTCTCTCGCCTTCCGCTGCATTGCCATCCTAGCTTTCTTATTCCTCATCTCTGCTTCTTTTCCTCTGAGCCTTATCAACTCCTCTTCTTATACCTTTGATTCTTTAAGACAATCTCTGGTAATAGTCCAGTAATTGACTATTGGTACTTGCGTTGACATGAGGCAAGTTTGGCTAAAAAGCAGAATTGTTTTCCAACAGCCCGAGACGTTGTCGCTAAACTAATAGAAGATGGTGTTACCAATCCCAGTGACTTCCAATGGATTAGTCAATTGCGTTACTACTGGGAGAAGAAGGCAGTGATCGTTAGAATGATCACAACCACAGTCAACTATGGTTATGAGTACCTAGGTAACAGCGGCAGGCTTGTCATCACTCCACTAACAGACAGATGCTACAGGTTTGTTTTATTAGTTTATTAATTTGTGGATCAATGATTAACCTATACCATCAATTTTGATGATGACTACAGAAGTGACAGGCTTGGGTTCATAAGGGAGTAGTTATTTAGTTTATTTTCATGTATAACGTGTGGTGCTTTTTACAATGTTTCTCTTTGGGTAAAGAGTATGATGCTTGATTAATCCACTATTTAAGTCCATTTTCTAGTTGAGCAATTGATCTTTCAGTGAAACATGCTATAGTCCAGTCATTAGTCAATAAATCGAACTTACCGTTTATTTAATAAGTTGATCAGTCAATCAGTTACCGAAATCGATCAGTTAGTCAATCAATCAATCACTCAATCAGTTAATCAATCAATCAATTAGTCAATCAATTAGTCAGGGAATTAATCAGTCAGTCAATCAATCAATCAATTGGTCAATCAATCAGTCAGGGAATTAATCAGTCAATCAATCAATCACTCAATCAATCAATTAGTCAGGGAATTAATCAGTCATTCAATCAGTCAATCAATCAATCAATCATTTGGTCAATTAATCAGTCAGTCAATTAATCAGTCAGTCAATCAATAAATCTGTCAACCAGCCAACTTAACCAATCAGTCAATCAAACAGTCAAGCGATCATTCAGTAAATAAATAAATCAGTCAATCAATCAATCAATCAATCAGTCAATTAATCGATTAATCAGTCAATAAATCATTCCGTCAATCAATCAGTCAATTAATCGATTAATCAGTTAATGAATCAGTCAATCAATCAATCTATCAGTCAATCAATTAATCGAGAGATTAGTTAACCAGTCAATTAGGCTGCTAGTTAGTCAATCAGGTGATTAAATTGATTGACGTATTGCTCGGTCTGTCAAACATTGGATCAAATAGATTACCTAAATGAATATTAGTATATTGGTTTCAGTTTATTGCTTCTGGTGCATTTGATAAGTGCTGCGCGGACCAGCTGTGGAATCTAACATTAATTGAGAATGGTCTAGAGGAAAAACGCTTGGGTCGATTACCTCATTTGTTTGTGATGTAAGATGGTATCAAATTGTTGGGTAAAGTGTAAAGTGGAAGGAAGAGCTGGATCCTTACAGCACCTGAAGTTCCTTTGTGTTCTTTACACTGTACTTTGTACATTGTCCTTGGCACATAGTGTGGGAGGCACCCGGAGGGGCCTTTCTTTAGTACAATCTTGAAAACCAGGATTTTTGTGTTCTTGCAGGACCCTTATGGGTGCTCTCCTGCTGAACCTTGGAGGTGCCCCAGAAGGCCCAGCCGGAACTGGCAAGACAGAAACTTGCAAGGATCTAGCCAAGGCTGTTGCCAAACAGGTGCAGTACCATAGTGTATGCTATGTGACAATTGGAAATATTTGATGGGATAATTCAGAAACAAGCCGCTTTTTGAATGTTTTGTGTAGTGGTGGTATTTTGTCATCTTGACGTGGAGAAGTATGAGTTCTGCCGCATAGTAAAACAAACAAAAGCACATCACAGTAGCTTTCCAAAAAATGGTCACACTTCATGGCTTGACCAACAGATGGAAATTTGCTAGAACCTCACAGATTAGGAAATCGTACAGTACCGTAGCAGATTACTGTTCAGTAGCTTTCCAAAGAGTGCTTTCCTCGATCCGCAGATGAAACATATGCAAAGTACCTTTGAGTACCTTTCCATAGTATTGTCACACAGCATGGCATACCTTCACTAACGAAATGATACAAAAGGCTAAATTTAAGGCACAAAGATTACCGATGTCCAAACACAAGGTGCTTTGTTTATCTTGTCTTTTGCTTTCTGTTATTAATTAACAATTATTCGCCGAAAGCGAAGTGATTATCGGTGAATATTCACCAAGACGAAGTCGAGGTGAATATTCACCGATAATCACTGAGCCTGAGGCGAATAATTGTTTTGGTATAAATACACAGGTGATTATTTCAAAAAAAGAAAAGAAAAAGCATTGTACAACACAAAAAAAAATTTATTTCATCAAACGCGCGAACGACTGGCAGCCATTTTGTTCGTGGAGGTGATTATCGGCTGATTCTCCGAGATAGCGAACCAATCAGAGCGCGTGATTTTGTATAATCACCTGAGTATTTATACTAATGTAGCTTATTACTTTCCAACAGTGTGTGGTGTTCAACTGTTCTGACGGCCTTGATTATAAAGCCATGGGAAAGTTCTTCAAAGGCCTTGCGCAGGCGGGGGCGTGGGCTTGTTTTGACGAGTTTAACAGGATTGAGTTGGAGGTATGTGTGTATGTACCGTAGTGGTTATTGATATGACTAGCGGTTAGCTTTTTTATTGTGCAAGACAAAGTTACAATCCATTCCAACTCCTATTTCTTGAAGGTATATACAGTCGACTCCCGATCACTCGAACCCTTGCAAACTCCAACGTCGCGCCAACTCTAACGAGATCGATTTCCCCAGGATCTCCGTCATACATTTATTGTAATTTTACTCTCGGTAACTTGAATCCTCAATAACCCGAACCTCCAGCTAACTCGAAGCAAAATTCGTTTCCCTTCAGTTTATTTTCGATAGGACTTCGATAACTCGAACCATGTCTGTCATTGCGTGACAAGTCAAAACAAACAGTGAATCGTGTCCCAAAACTTTGAATCTATTTTAAAGGAGCCGCATTACACAAGCCACAGAAAACCTGTCAGCCCAGTACCTGGGTTACTCCTGCTGCTTGGCTTTGGTTTTCGTTACGTACGTTACGTTCGTTACGTTCGTTACGTACGTTACGTACGTTACGCACGTTACATTCGTTACGTTCGTTACGTTCGTTACGTGTTATACAGTAATTTAGAAATGTAATGTTCCATTTTCACCCGACCTCTCTATAATCAATTGATTAAACTGTATTCTGTTGGAATAGAAAAACAGTAAGCACCGTGTTCCCTTATTTCCATTCATTTGTTTTCAACTCCCGATAACTCAACCTCACTAAAACTCGAACCTTTTTCAATTTCCTTTGAAGGTTCAAGTTATCGGGAGTCCACTGTAATGTAATCAAAACGGAACCATTATTTGGAGGTTTCTTTGAGCATAGGTTGTAACGTAGCATCTCCGTTTTGAGACACAACAGCACACATACATCTTTTGCTTATCCCTACGTTTCTCCTTACGTTTCTCCCTTCGATTAAACCAAGCCATCGAGTAATTTTCTACTTAACGTACGCATTCTCTGAAGGGTTTTCCTTCGTTCAAATGTTAAAACAGCCCCTCAGGGAAATCCCGAGATCCAAGCTATGTTCCTTATGATTACACCTAACCACGGATCTAACTTCAAAATCCTGCGTCGGAAGGTGCGTTTCTTTCCATGGTTTCTCCCTCTAATCTAAGTAAGACCATTCGTGTTTTACTTGATCGCATTCGTCTCTTTTCTCCCCCTAGGTGTTATCAGTTGTTGCCCAGCAAATTTTGACAATCCAAAGAGCTGTTATGGAGCAGGTTGATAAGTTCGTATTTGAAGGGACTGAAATCTCGTTAGATCCATCATGTACAATCTTCATCACAATGAACCCAGGTTATGCTGGCCGCGCCGAACTTCCCGACAACCTTAAGGTATCAAACATACATTTTAAACTCTGAACCATTAACGTACTGTACAACAAAAAAATCAGATTCGGCTGTAAATATTTGATAAACCCTATTTAAGTTGAAGTCAGTTCGGTTTGGAGTTTTGTGTTTTTCTTTGTAGCCCTTGCATATGGTAACGGTAATGAGCCATTTTTTTCCTTTTAGCTGGTGCATTTATTCAGTTAAAGGAAGGTGAGAATGAGCGCTAGGCTTGTATGGCTTATAGGGATTATTGCCGCGCTTGTAATGGTCTAGATGCAACGTAAAGAAAAATATCCTATGATGTTTGAGTTTAAAAAAATATATAAAATAATGATAAATGAGTAGCTATTCACCTTCACATTTCAATACCGAGCTTAAAATTCAGCATCTTTATTAACTTATCACTACTCACGATGACTTCGATAGCGTTGATCCTAGCAGTGTGCAGGACACCTGTCATACATGAACTCAGTTAAATGACCTTGCTCTCCATGAGTTCTCGTAGCTCAGTGGATAGAGCGCCCGCGTCCGCTGTTCGGGAGGTCATCGGTGCGATTCTTGTCGGGGACTCGAATTTTTCTTTGTCCCACGCTCGTGTCATGTTGATTAATTCACCTTCACAGCTATTGCAGTGTCATATCTACTCGGTAGTTATTAACTGGTTCCTGATCGAAGTGGAATTTGAAGATGTTTGATTTTATGGAAGGAAGAAAACAAACAAGGAGAGAACCAACAACAAACTCAACCCGCATGAGACGGCGGGAATTAAACCCTGGTCACAGAGAAAGGAAGCAAGTGCTCTCACCTTTGCACCAACATTGCCACCAACATTGCCACCAACATTGCAACAAATTACGCCAACATTGCGCCAATATTGCACCAACATTGCACCAACATTGCCACCAACATTGCAACAAATTGCGCCAACGTTGCACCAACATTGCACCAACATTGCCTCCCACATTGAGTATAAAGTTGGATTTTTTTCCCAGTAATCGATTTGAAAAGTTTTGATTCTTTCTTCGCTTCGTAGGTTCTTTTTCGCACCGTGGCCATGATGGTTCCAGACTACGCTTTGATCAGTGAGATCAGTTTGTACTCCATGGGATTTGTGAATGCTCGCAGTCTTTCGGCCAAGATTGTGGCTGTATACAGGCTTTGCTCTGAACAGGTATTAGAGCCGTTATCACCAAGTCTATTTTATTGTTGCCTTAACGGTTTAGAATTCAGTGCCGGCAAGGATTACTTACTCATCAATAGGCGTGAAACAACCTATTTTGTTATATTCCTAGACTTTCAGTCAACAAAACGAGCACTGTGATTGGTTGATTCTTGGTCACGTGCCCCCGATCAACTTCAAATGTATCCCGACCGGGGCACAATTGTGCAGTTGTTGCCCGCGCGCCAGATGTGCCGTCTTTGTTTGTTTGTTTTTGCTATATTTTGTTGGCGGAAAAGTCTAAATATATAACAAAGCACTTCATGTATGGTCCCTCGGAAAACCAATTAGTTTTGTTTTCCCTCGAGTTCTGATGTCTCGGGAAATATCAGGACTCTCGGGAAAACAAAACCAACTGTTTCCCTCAGGACCATACATTAAGCGTATCATATAAAACACTGCTTCATAGTTAGTAGAGGGAATGCAATTAATGTATGGTCCTAACTATGACTGCATCAGAGGGAAAACTAGAGGTTCTTTGTGATAGTTGGGGCGGTGTTAAGCCCTTAATTAGCATAATCCGCTGGCCAGTGGGATTGGTTACTCCAAGGTTGTCTGTTGGACAGCGGTCCGACTTCACAACACAAACTAAAATGTTTAAAAGGTGCATGAAATATACAAATATAAGTATTTTTCTTGGACGGCTTTGAATAAACGAATTGGAGCTTCGCCCCTCACCAGCTTATTGCTGACGAGACTCGCACGGTTTGGCCAATCGGATTTGGAGTTTGCATAGTAGTCAGTTATGACAATATCATCGCACAGAACGTCCTGAAATGGAGAATTATCGAATAGCCACTTAATGCGACCTATTAAAACATTGGTGGCCTTCCAAAGGGTAAAATTAGAGAGAAATGGATCCATTTCGCAAAACTGTGTCAGCTAAACTCGCTTCACCGCGCAACCAGCGGTTGACCTTTATTCGATTGTCCTGATGTATGTAATACTTTCTCCATCAGCTCTCCTCTCAACATCATTACGATTATGGGATGCGGGCAGTCAAGTCTGTTCTCACAGCTGCTGGTAATTTGAAGCTAAAGTACTCTGAGCTGGATGAAGATGTGCTTTTACTGAGATCAATAATGGACGTCAACCTTCCTAAAGTATGTCACCAATTGCACGCAACGTAATTGAAAGTCTCCATTGCCACAGCGCTGCTGAATTCCTTCTCTCTCCTATTCATTTGTTCTTTTGACTCGCTAGAGCGAGTGTTTATTCAGACTTGAAGTATAAAAATGCTATCGAGTTTGCCTTTTAACGTTCTCGAAAGTGTTTCACTGCGGCGTAATACGCCTTATTCCAAAGTAACCGGCATTTGAATATTCTTTTGTTTTCATTCAAATTATGCCTTGATGCCTCGTTCTTAAGCTCAAATTCAAAAGAATATTTTACCTTGAACGAAGCATCAAGGTCTAATTTAAATAAAAACAAAAGAATATATAAAAGGGGCCATTTTGGATTAAGGCATATAATTATTGAGTTTGCTGGCATTAGGAAATTCTTTTCTTGGGAAGATGCTCAGAGTGCACGTATTATGGGTACTTACTGCTAAAGTTACATTTTCACTGTGATCGCCGTCTGTCTGGTTTGGTATCGTTGCATTCGGAAAAATCTTATATAGGTGTAATCTTATATAAGTGTTCTCATAATTGGTTTCCATGAATTTTTTTTTTAAATTTGAATGGATCCAGTCAAATCAAACTGCGTGGCTTTGTCTCACCAACCTTGTCGTTTCTTTTGTTTTAGTTCTTGTCGCAGGATTTGCCTTTGTTTGAAGGAATCGTCTCAGATTTATTTCCTGGAATCCGCTTACCCTCCGCGGATCACGGGATCTTAGAGAAAGCCTTAAAGCGCAATATAAAAAAGATGAGTCTTCAAGCTGTCCCCTGGTTTATTGACAAAGTTGTACAGGTCAGTTGAGCATTATTTGCACTGAGTTGCCTCTTAACTGCCTTACAGATGTTACAGGTTAAATTTGATTTCAGGTCAAAATGATTTAACCTAGGTTGGTTTGTAATTTTTTTGTGTCTGGTATTCATTATCATAAATATATAGACAAAGAGATTAATCACAAACCAACCTAGGTTAATTAACTATTATTCGCCAAAGGCGAAGTGGTTATCGATGAATATTCACCGATGATCACTGAGTCTGCGGCGAATAATTGTTTTAGTATAAATTTACAGGTGATTTTTTCAAAAAAAGAAAAGGAAAAGCATTGTACAGCACGAAAAAATTCTATTTTATCAAAAGCGCTCGAACGACTGGCAGCCATTTTGTTCGTGGAGGTGATTATCGGCTGATAATCTGAGATAGCGAACCAATCAGAGCGCGTGATTTTGTATAATCACCTGGGTGTTTATACTAAATCAAATTTAACCTGTAACACAGATATGATTCCTGACATGGACACACAGGGACCATATTGACCTGCTCCTTGCGCCTATAGTTGTATGCCGCAGTTAGGAGAGCATCGCCTTCCCGGTGAGGGGGGGGGGGGGGGGAGGGGCACTACCATAAAAATTGGGTAGGGGTGTGCGGCCCGCTTCCCAAAACCCTTACCCTATTTTTGACAAAAACCTGCGATTTTCCCTACCCTATTTATGACCTGTTAGTCTTCCTCGTCTATCGAGAGACAACCAACAATTTATGACCTGACCCTTAAATAAATAATCTGTGCCAGACCTGCCTCACAATTATTTCCCTAGTTCAGTTTAGTCAATGTTTATCTTCTTCATAGGTTACAAGACTGCATGTGCAAAGTTTCGAGCTCAGAATTCCACACTATAACGCGAGGGAAAAAATCGACACCCTATTTATTACCAAAACGACTGAAAAGCCATACCCTTTAGGGCCGCACATACCTATGTGGGCCATATAATGGAGTACCCCCGGATAGCATTAAACCTGTTAAAGCAGATTTCAAATCCAGCTTTAACCACTCGATTAAGGTGCCCTCCTACATGCTGAGCTTTATTTTTTTTTTAGGTTTACGAAATGATGCTCGTGCGTCACGGCTTTATGATTGTTGGTGATCCAATTGGAGGAAAGACTTCAGCATGGAAGGCTCTTGCCGCAGCATTGTCTGAGCTTGGGAGGGACGAGGATTCCGATGAAGTGTCGGTGAGTCCTCACCAAGAAGAATACTAAAAACCCAGGAAGGCATATTTCGCAAACAATTCTGCCACTGCGTTTTGAACTAGAAAATTTTTGCAAATCTTCTTTAAATATTTCATTAATTGTTTGGCTGGTAGTGGTGTTGACATGAATAAAAGGCTGTTTACATTTTCCCTATCTCGGCTATCAGTCACGAACACGAGTCAGAGCACTCTTGGCATCATGATTTTAAACTTCAGTGTTTTCTAATAACAGAATTATCGCTTATTGAGCAAGCGTCTTTGAACAAGCATCCTTTGGTGGAGAGCTAATTTCTTGTTATAAAATGGGCTCATCCTCGGTGTAAAAACCTGTTACGCTCACGAATGACGTAGAACAAAGGAAACAAAGGAGACAAAACAATAGAGACTAGGAAAATAATAGTGAAATAACAAAGAAAAACTTCACAGGTTTTTACACCGAGGATGACCCATAAAATGCCTTACTTAATATCAGTAAAGGTATGTGACAACGTATTTTTTGGAATTTTCTCTGTGGGTTGTAGGGCCCTGCTTAATTTCGGCACTGGAAAAGCCCCACTTAATTTGTTGCGTTAAAGATATCTGGTTTCTCTCATCTGCAGGTTCAATATGGTATCATAAATCCTAAAGCTGTCACGATGGGTCAGTTGTATGGAAGATTTGATCCTGTGTCGCACGAGTGGTCAGACGGTACGCTTGTTTTCATATCAATTAGTCGGCTTATCTCATTCTTTTCCATCTCGATTCACCTCACAATGTACTTGTCTCAGTATATTTTATCTCCCATCATCTCACGAGGCCCTATTTCATCTCACAATCTCTTCTCAGCCTATCTAAGATCACCTCACGTGACCCTAAATCATGTTACTTCATCGAATCTCACATCATTGAATCTCACTTTATCCTGTCTTACATCACCTCACGTGACCCTATCCCATCTCATCCCATCTCACAAAACTCCACTTAGCCCCATTTCATTTCAGATCGCATCACCTTATCTTGTCCCTTCTCGCCGCCTTGTCACTTTGTTTTAACCCTCACTCAGCTCAGCTCATCTCGTTTCATCTTACCTCAAACAATCTGGACGCTGCAGCATGCAGGAGATGAGAAGAATATACATTGAAATGCACCATAACATTACATTCACAAGGGGCAGACCACGACACCGGGATCTACATCCCGTACTCTTCGCGAACCGGCAGTGTGTGGGTTATCTAACGTCCCATAAGTTATTACGAACGGGGGTTGTGAGACGGGACGGTTTTTCGTCCTTATCCGAGAAGTCTAGAAAGTCTAATCATTGACAGATGTCATTGCAAAGGCAGCACTTTGTCCTCAGTAATTTAAAGACCCTGAGTGATTGTGCGACCGAGGTTCGAACCAACGATCTCCCGCACGATGGTCCCGTGCTCTACCATCTGAGCTAACCGGTCAGAGGTTAGCCTTTCATTTATTGGCGAAAATGATGTATGCAGTTGTTTGCCAATGAGAAATGTTTTTCTTTTAGAAATTTAGTTAGAATTTCCATTTCCTGAAGAGTGTGTAACCCTTTTTTGAGTTTCTCATGTGTATCAATGGTATCGATCAACACATTTATCACAATATGAGATCAATATGAGCAGCAAACCAGTTCTTCTAGTTATAACCTCCAAGTCTATATTTGACTAGGAGTACTTGCCAACACGTTTCGTGAACATGCTAGTTCGCCAACTGAGGATCGTAAGTGGATCGTATTTGATGGCCCGGTGGATGCAGTTTGGATTGAGAACATGAACACAGTGCTGGATGATAACAAGAAGGTAAAGCAAATCACATATTTTAAGACATATTTTAAGAAGAAAAACGGGCAGGCTTCTGAGAGTCCTATTGTCGACTTGTATCTAAAGAAAAGTACGTTTAGAAGATGACCACTTTTTACAATCAGATAAATGATTAGATATAGGTCGATCTCATCCTGGGTTGTCAACTTTAAAAGTGTAGGTAAATCTCTAGTGAGGGACAAAACCATCGAGACTCCACTTCGTTGCTTAGTTACCACATCTGCCTAGGGATTCAAACGGGGAAAGAGACGGTAACATGGCCAGGAGAAGGAAACTAGTGGTGGCAGGCTAGTGGGCAACTTCATTCTGGTAGATCTCGTTGATCTTTGCCTGATTTGCTTCTCACATACAATTTATTACATTCCTTATTCTACGTAGCTGTGTTTGATGAGTGGGGAGATAATTCAGATGAGTGCACAACAGAACATGATATTTGAACCTCAAGATCTGGAGCAGGCATCACCAGCTACTGTCAGCAGGTAACTGACCAATAGCTGAAGCCATCCACAACATCAACAACAACAAAAACAATACCAACAAACAGCATCAACAACTTGAACAAAGAACAGCAGCAATAAGAACCACCACAGCAATAAACACAACGACAACAACAATGAAAAAAACAATACCAATAAACAGCATCAACAACTTGAACAAAGAACAGCAACAACAAGAACCACCACAACAACAGACACATCGACAACAACAAAAAACAATTCTGCGTGAAGTTTCATTTGCACATAACGTTTTCTTAAAAGTTAACATGTACATATTCCAACATCAACAGAACCAAGTAAATTATGAGAAAGTGATAACTACAATGTACTCTACATACATGTGTTGTTTCTGTTCATTTAGAAGCTGCAAGAGAACGCGCATTCCACCTTTTTTTCATAATTATGGCACCAGAACGGCTGAATGTTACCGCCCTCATTTTTGTCGTACAAACATTAAGCAATTTACAATTCTCTTTCAAGGTCCTATGATTTGGAATTTTCTCCCTACTTCAATTACCTGTTCAGCAAGTTTTCTTACCTTCAAGAAAAAAATGTTAGAATTTTTATTTAAACAATCCTGAATCTGTTATGCCGCACTCACACAGCACCAAAATATATACTCTTATATTATCCTTCGACTTGGCCTCTCCTATAAGCCTTGTGGTTTCCTGAGGTCTCCTAACCACTAACTTAGGTGTATTTAAATTAACTATTATGTAAATGGAAAATAAATAAATGAATAAATAAAACACTTCCTTGGACAATCGTTAATTCTAGGATTGGAATGGTTAGTCTTAAACCCTGGAATTATTGTTATACAGTTTCTCCTTACAATTTGTACGGGTAATCACATGGGGCCGAGTAAAATTAAGGATAAATATCACGCGTGTAGCGACTCGGCTGCGCGACTCGGGCAATTTGAGCAACTTCTGAAAATACTGACAAATGATATTAATCCTTAATTTTACGAGGGCCCATTGCGATTGCTTGTTGTAAAAAATGAAACAGAGTGAAAAATTACTGAATTTCGTGTTTTCATTTTCTCTCTTGTCTTTTAATTCTTCGATATATTGCTCGTCATTTATCTCGAAACGAGGCGCCATTGTTACAAAATAGTTTTGGCAACAACTTCTCGATAGCGTAAGCTGTTGCTATGCAACCTGAGGACCAATCATGAGCGAGTAATTTTGCCCTCTTCACAAGCAAAATTAAGAAAAAATACCCTCTCCATTGACCAAATAGCATTCAGTAATTTTGCCCTCTATGTTATTACAGTTATAAAGGCCAAGAAAATTATCAACGTAGTAACAATGAATTGATCAAAGACACAGTTCTTTAAACAAGCGTTTAATAAGTATTTCGCAGTCGGTGAAGAGAATTAAAGAGCTCTGCACAAGTGTTTGAGTTAAAAATTGAGATGCCACCTGGTTGTGTATTTTCGATTCAAGGTGTGGGATGATTTATATGGAGCCGAGTCAGCTAGGTTGGGAGCCACTTGTAGCCTCGTGGATGGAAAAAGAGTATCCGTCAAATCTGAGTGCTGCCAGTAAGAACTCCATTCAGGTATGAACCTTCCTGTTACTTGGCATTAATTGGAATTCTAATGAATCCGGACTTCTCTTGTTATGCCTGGTGTTTTTTTTTATTAGAGGGAGGATAAGGAGGTTTTCCAATACACACGACCATACCCCACTGGAGTCACAGTTTTTACATTTGTGACAGACTTAAATTACATCTGCATGTTTAGGATCTTTGTCTCGGCTCATGGCTTGAAGAACGAGGTATTTTACGTGTGCAGCGTGCTTTTCTCGGGTGAATTCCAGTTGAACCAAAAAATACTTGACAAGTAACTCTTTGGTGCTCGGCCTAATATAACCAATACACTAATTTATCTGATGCAATGGCTGTACGTGCTTTTTTATCAGGTCCTGTTTATGTTTATCTGGTTTGGAAATTATCAACTCCTTAATCACTTTTTTTTAACTTACTCACAGTGTTCCCAAATTCCAGTGTTCCTAAATTTCAGTGTTCCAAAATTTCAGCGTTCCAAAATTTCAGTGTTCTCAGATTCCAGTGTTCTCAGATTCCAGTGTTCTCAAATTGGCCTTTTTCTAAACTTCCAGTGTTCGCCAAATTCCATTGTTCTCAAATTCCAGTGTTCCAAAATTCCAGTGGTCTCAAATTCCCGTGGTCCCAAATTCCCGTGGTCCCAAATTCCCGTGGTCTTAAATTTCATTGGTCCCAAATTCTTTTACATTTGTTTTACTTTATTCTCTCGCCGTTTAGATGATGTTTGATTGGTTGTTGCCTCCGTGTGTGGAGTTTGTAACTAGACAGTGCCGAGAGCTTGTCAAAACCTCACCAATGCACATGGTTAGCTCACTACTCTCCATGTACTCTATTCTCCTGGATGAACTAAGGTACCATTGGTGTAATTGGAAAGATTTCCGCACAGGTCCCTACTTCATTATGCAAGCAGCAGATGAATTGTTTAGGGTAATGCGCAAGTAAACATTTCTTGTTATTACAGAATGAAACAGTATGGCTACAGCATGCATAATGAAGTAGGGACCTGTGCGGAAATCATTCCGTGTAATTTTTTACTGTAAGGGAAGATTTTGATGCTTTTTAGACAAAACCCTTGTGCAATTTTGCGAGTGATTTCAAGAGATATAGTAAGGTTACGAAGGGAAAGTGAACTTATGTCTCTTCTAGGAATTTTCAACAAGCGATTACTTTATGTGTGTATCACCGTACACAAAATGCTCCCATTTAACTTGGTTGGTTACAACAACCTTTGTTTGCTTTTATGCAGTTGGTCATACTTTGTAAGCGCTACACTGTCCAGGTCTTCTTCAGACAGATTAAGATGGACAATTAAGGAGGCAATGAGAACTGAGAAAGAAAAGAATAAACCCATAAAGGAGGATACTTAATGAATTTGGGGAATTTCTGTACATTTTTAAGTTACTGTAAGATTTCTTTTGATTCATAAACAAAAAACGGACTGTTTTTGATTTTATATCAACTTTTATTGATTTATGTGTTCTGAAGTTCAATATTTTGATAAAGATACGAGCTTTCTCGCCGCTTATTATCTCGCCATGTATCACTTATGGCTAGTGAGAATTCCAGTCAGATTACAGTGGTCGCTCACAGCGTCGTGCATGGATTTTATTGACAACGCTCAAACGTTACTTTACACAACACTGATTTACACACTGAGCTACTTACAGTGCGATTTACTATAAAGTGAATGACTACTTACACTACGAACAAAGCAACAACATACTAATGCACATGACTTGATGGTTTAGGGACCCTCCCAAGAATGAAAAAGAAACGAAAACTGCCGAGGATGATATTGATCTAGACACGTCCATGAACCAAAGACCCGCGAGGACTGAAACCGAAATCATGCAGTGGCTCCAGTCCCTTTTCCTGTTTTCTCTGTGTTGGTCTGTCGGTGGAAACCTGGACACCGATTCTAGGATAAAGTTCAATGATTTTGTTAAAGTTCTGGCGGCAGGAACTAACAAACAGCATCAAAGGTTAGTGAAATCAGTTGTATTTCCAGAGATTCATGAAGGCTTGGGCTTCAGTCTGTTCTCTTCTTATATAATTACCACAATGTGTCCAAAAAGGGGAATCTTTTGTTTCAAGCAATTTCCTCATTAACGTAATCGTTTCAGTCGGTGCTGGAACTAAAGAAATATCATTTCGGATTATTGAAAGTGCGTGATGAAGACAGATAGTGTGTAAGAGGAAAAGCTTGAGCGACACACGTAAGCTGTACAAGGAATATTACGGACTCATGAAGGGTTGCCATCCAGAAATAGTGCAGTTTTTGAAAGAAATTTTGCTCAGTATTACTTCTAACGCGGTGGCATTTTTGTTTTCTAAAAGAAAAACTTTTACTCTTTTAAAGCAAAATGTTAATATTTTCGTCAACAAAGATCCAGCTGTAGAAGGCAGCGCAACTACCGCCGAGTTTTTTCTTTACTTAGGAGGTAGGCACTGAACGCTTAGAATGAGCTACATGGGACGAAACGCACATAATAACACGAGCGCTGTTAATAACGCGCGTACTATGCTTATTTTCATGCAAAACGGTTAAGGCTTGATCCAACTAACCACTGTTGACTGAATTTGCCGTTAGATGTTGTGTTGCAGCGCAGTCATGCACCCGTTTCATGCTTTACATCTACCATACTCTGTAGCACATCCATCCAATATTTTATGAGGGAAGGGTCGGAGTGGAGAGGGTTTAATACTCTGGGAGGCGAAGCTGTGTTTAATACTCTTTCTCCGACTTTAAACAGACCAAAAGAACTGAAACTACCGAAGAGTTTTCAGTTCCCTGGTAAAGGAGTAATTTATGATTACTACTTCGACAAGTCAACATTTGGCACCTGGCATCCGTGGGAGAAGAACGTTTTTGTTGAGGAGATACCACTGAATGCTAAAGTAAGTCAACTGCGAGTTTCAGTCTCTCAGGCAGATATTTCATCTGTGTTGCATTGAATCAAAACTAAAAGCAATATGTAGAGATCGACCATCTACCCGAGAAGATGATGAGTTTACCATTTAACGGCTCACAGCCTAAGTCTTCTTGTTGAAATGATTAGGTCTATTAATTCTCCTTTGAATTTCGCTATGTTGTCATTTTCGTTCGGTATTTATCTTATAAGCACCAATACATCAGTTATGCACACAACTTAAGCAGCTGTGAAATTAAAGCCTGAAAAAAAAAACAGCCCTGAACGGGATTCGAACCCATGACCTCTGCGATACCGGTGCAGTGCTCTACCAACTGAGCTATCAAGCCAACTGGGAGCTGGTCATGTTGTGAGTTTTGTAATGTACCCGTAGATCTTTCTGGCTGAATTTTGCCAACTGCAATATATTGTTGCACAAGAAATGTATCGATATGATGTAACATTGCGATGAAGTATCGCCAAAGCGATTTATCGTAGGGCAAGAACTGAGGATTTGTCATCGCAATATATCATTTTCATTGGAATTATCATAATATCCCATGTAAATGGTTTGAACCCAGCAGTCTCAGTAGTTGTTTGTTGAGTTCGATCGTTCGGGTATTGCTATATCCCATGTTTTGCTTCAGACTGCAGCTACCTACCACATTCAGACACTTGTTAAATAAGTTTACTTCCTCTTTGGTCTTAGTTTACCTGCATAGTTTCATACTGTCAATCTCACGGCCACATGAAGGGTATCCGTTTTAGAGTTATCGAGTGCTTGTCCTTTAATATATTTTAGTATAAATACTCAGGTGATTATACAAAATCGCGCGCTCTGATTGGTTCGTTACCTCGGATTATCAGCCGATAATCACCTCGACGAACAAAATGGCTGCCAGTCGTTCGCGCGCTTTTGATGAAATAAAATTTTTTCGTGTTGTAAAATGCTTTTCTTTTCTTTTTTGATATAATCACCTGTGTATTTATACTAAAACAATTATTCGCCTCAGGCTCAGTGAATAATTGTTAAATATTATTCATTTATTCCTGTTGCAGCCCAACGAGATGATCATTCCAACCACTGAGACAGTTCGTCAGAAATATTTCTTGGAACTGTTTTTGAGCCATGAGAAACCGCTGTTATTTGTTGGTCCTACCGGGACAGGAAAATCTGCTATCACAAACAACTACGTTCTTAGGATGCCACCAGAAAAGTAAGGAAAGGAGAGGATTACGAGGCATTGCGTGTAACTGTAATGAAGGATCAAATGCAAGGCTGATGTCAAACCATAATATTGCCACGAATACTAATCCTAATTAAAGATGTTCTTCCAGTAATTAGCCTTAAATGTTCAATTGTTGAAATTTGAGATAAGAATTTGGGTGAATGAAAGCCCGCAAACAATGATAGAAAATTGCCGTAAAGTATTATGAGATTACCCTCAAACTATTCGTGATTGTCTTAAAGTGTCTATATCCCATCCCATGAAGTCTTTATAAGCATGCCTGCAAAGCAGTTTGCGACGTTAAACCAGGAATAGACCCATGCCCTTTGACGATTTCAGGGGAAAATGCGGTGGAATTCGAAAAACCTTTTTGAACAGCTATCAACTCTTTATGTACATAACAGAACCACAAAAAAACAGAAGACGATGTTTGTAAAATGTAGCTGTTGTTACGTTTATTAGGCATTAGTTAAACTTTTATTGATCAGCTGACTTAACTTAACACATCACACAAAACGTCCACAAACCTTCAAATCAACGTAGTATAGTTTGAAAACTAACTATGAATCTGCTTTTTTTCTTTCTTTCTTTCAGGTACATCGCAAATTTCATGAACTTCTCTGCTCGAACGACTTCAAACCAAACACAGGACATGATTCTCTCCAAACTAGACAGGTATAATATCTATCCGGTTTATCCGGTCAAACGTGATAGACCAGTGAGATCCTGGTGGGAACGGGTTGTACTTGTAGCTAAACAAGACGATCTAAGATCGTAAGTCGGACAACAGGTAGACGTGCTGTGATGAGTGTTGACCACTTATGGTGCGGATTGGTCCAAAAAAGAAATGCTAAGGGTACCAAGGTCCTGGTTTCCAACGTGGCATCTTTGTTGTCGTTTCCTCGAGTTTCATCGCGAGGCACCTTGTCTTTATCAGCAAAAGCTCTTCTGTCACTCTGTCCACATTTTCTGTTCACTGGTAACTCGTTTGATTTCCGGTTTGATTCTAGTGAGACATTCGCTAAATCATTTGATTCTTTCGCTATTTTCAGTTCGCGGAACGACCCGTTTCGAAGTATACGCTCATTACACACGCCATCTTTTAGAGTGGGTCTAACGCGAACGGTTTGTGGGTCTGTATGTTTGAGCGTAGAAAAGATGACACCATTTGTTTTCAACATATTCGCCATCGACTTCGACATCGTAGAAAGAAGTTTGCGCCCGTAGTACGTGTCTGCGGCATTCTCCATTGCACGTGACTGCGATTTGCGATGAAACTCGAGGGTAAACCTATAGTCGGTTGCCCGACTAACAAGCGCCGTTTTTGAACTGAAGACAAGTCGGTCATTATCAGGGCGGGTGTAAAGAAGGTCGGAGTTCTATGAATCTTCCGCTTAAGTGAGCAGATTGAGACTGCTGAATGATAGTTGCTTTACTGAGGAACATTCCTCGACGGTCAAGCCACTAATAATTTGAAAACAAAATAAAGCCCCTTGGAAAGAATGTGGTCTGTTATTTTGTTTCCTTTGCATTCCATATACTTAGAAAATTATTTCATCAGCTATAAAACGATCTTAAAATTTAAAAACACCCTTTGCACCAGATCTAAGGAACTTTGGGTTCAGTGGTATTTTTATCATGTTTTCATTTGTTAACGTTTTGTTCAAGTCGATTTCAAAATGAAAGCATAAGGCGCTTTGAGCATTTTAGTAAGTTGTGGGTTTTACATACATGAAACAATTTAGATTCGGCACATAACGAGAATGGCTTAATAGTTATAGTCACCCCTGAGACATTTAAACATAAATAATGTTGAATATACGGTTCCCTCCTCAGACGGAAACGTGGGGTGTTTGGTCCACCTATCGGTAAGAAGGCTGTAGTGTTTGTTGATGATCTCAACATGCCGGGAAAGGAGAAATACGGTGCTCAACCTCCTATTGAGGTCCTCCGACAGTGGGTCGATCATGGATACTGGTTTGACAGGTTTGTTGTCATGCAGATTATTACTGGTTTTAGTTTCTCAGGAACGTTTTGTGTGATCTTAAGGTCTATCTTAGATACCGGTTTAACTAGTTTTGCCTTTGGTATTTTCTGCTTGGGAAAGGCTCGAACATAAATTCTCGTTTGACGGAGATGTTACTTGAATAGGACCAATCTGGCCTGTCAGTTAGATTTCACAGAAACTGGGGGCCATCTTGGTGGAAAATAGTGCCTCCAAATTATACCTTGATGCATTACGTCTCAAGGGAGTCGCTATGTTAAAAACCGTAAATGCGGCCGTGTGAAACAGTTGAAGTTACTGCGCACGGTTTTGTGAATTATCATAAGGGTGATAATTGTCTGATTACATTAACTATGGGCTTTTCTTGTGAAAATCGACTAAAGTCAAAAGGAAATGTTTGAGATTTCATCATAGTTGCGCCTGGAAATCTTTTGATGTTTAACGCTCATAAGATATTGATTCTTTATTTCTCTTGTTCCCTGTTTTCGTGACAGGAAGGACACATCAATACTGAAGCTCGTGGATCAGGTGCTCGTGTCTGCCATGGGTCCGCCTGGAGGAGGACGTAACGAGATCACTCCCCGATTCCTGAGACACTTCAATATCATCTCCATCGACTCGTTCAGTACTGAAACAATGAGAAACATATTCTCTGTCATTATGGACTGGCATTTTAACAACCACGGCTTTGAAATGCAGATCCGTCGGTTCTCAAAGGTAGAATCGTCTTGGACCGAACCCGTTGAGACCAATTCTTTTCACCTGTCTTTTTACTTCTCTCATTAGCAAAACTGCTATCACAATTTAGCGAATCGCCAATTGCGTCACTTTTTTTCCTATTTAAACAATGGTGTGTTTCTGTCGAGGAACTATCGGCTGATAGTTGCCCCGCGGAAATTTGATGTTCTTAAAACAAATACTTGCCCGAGAAGCGAAGCTTCGATGGCGAATATGCTAGTTTTAAGAACATCAAATTTCCAAGGGGCAACTATCGGACCAATAGTTTCCAGACATAAACACTCTATTGTCTTTATTGTTCACCACTAAATTTTCGTCCGCGCGCCAGTTGAAAAACAGTCAAAACCCATGCGCACAGCCTGAAATTTCAATAATTCGCGACATACATTGCCTAAAAAATACGGTATAACTGTCAGAAAATTCACATTTTCACGGACGGGTACTATCCATCTGGGTATTTTCCACGGAAGGGCACTTTGAGGTGATAGTTTGTCTTCAGCGGACGAACACTATCGCATCACGTGATCAATTTAAGCCAATAAGAATAGGAGAAAATTTAGTGGTGAACTATAAATCGTTTTACGAGTAACTTGGTAAGGGAAGAATGGGTAATTGACAAAAGCAATGTTGAAGAGTGCGAGAAGGGAAAAGACAAAACCGCATTGTTCTTAGGTTCAGGTACCAAACATGCCAATCGTCTTCTCATATTTTTTTCAATGTTGTAGGCTGCTGTAAAAAACAGTTGTTGATAAGTGGTGACCCAAACCAAAATTGAAAGAAAAACCTGGATTGTATCGATTATCTTTCGCTCGACTCCATCTCAATTAAAATTCTCTAGGGCCTCGTTCGCGGAAGCTGCATATTGTACCAGCCGCACAGCTTGGGAAACAACTTTGCTCCTCGCGGCAAAACATTAAGGTTTCGTGCTCAATGTTGGTTCGCTGCAGTGGATAATCAAAATATCCCTGTTGTAGAGAGGCCTTTTTAATAGTAATTTGTTTTGTTTTTGTGACAGATAATAATCAGTGCTGTGACAGACGTTTATACCCAGGCCATCACCAGCTTCTTGCCCACTCCATCCAAGTCTCATTACGTGTTTAATCTCAGAGACTTTGCAAGAGTCGTGCAGGTTTGTCAGTGTTGTGAAATTAGCTGGTTTGACAGCCTTCAAATTATCTTCTCACTTTTTGAACTTCTGTTACTACCGAGACGCAGTTTTAGGAACTCCCTCTTAACTTGTTTAAAAAATCTTTAAACCGTATTGGCATTTTTTGAAGATAAAAGTTCGTATGCTACTGTTTCTGGATTGCCCTACCATGTGACTGAAACTTTTCAATCAACAAGTAAATCACTTTTTGCAGAAAGAAGAAAATACGTCTTTGGAGATTCCTAGTCCTTTTGTCACTTTTGAAGACAATTGTCTACTTCAGGTCTTAAATACTTATTTTAATTATCTTTTGTTTTGGCTAGTTTCCCTGATCAAACTCTCTTTCTGTCAAGGGTATTCTGTTGTTCCCCGGAATCCACGTAACAGAACCGAGCAAACTGATTAGACTGTGGGCACACGAGGTTTACCGTGTATTCTATGACCGGCTAGTTGACTCGGAGGACAGGCAGCGTTTCTTTGAAATCGTTAAGGTGCGTTGCTGTCATACAGGAGGCCATAACCAGGAGCGTTCCTCTCCCATATCAGCCCTTTGCCCCAGCACAGTAGCAGATGGTGCTATTTGTTCCTCTCCCATATCAGCCCTTTGCCCCAGCACAGTAGCAGATGGTGCTATTTGTTCCTCTCCCATATCAGCCCTTTGCCCCAGCACAGTAGCAGATGGTGCTATTTGTTCCTCTCCCATATCAGCCCTTTGCCCCAGCACAGTAGTAGATTGTGCTATTTGTTCCTCTCCCATATCAGCCCTTTGCCCCAGCACAGTAGTAGATGGTGCTATTTTTAACCTCAATTTCGCGGCAAAGAAAACAAGTATATTATTACAACGACAAATCAAATTCCGCTATATACATGTAAATTTCTGATGCGAATTTCTATTGTCGCTTTTATAATGGCGGATGAGTTCGTAAAATGGGTAGTGAATCATGTAAGCCTTTACAAAATATCCCGAGATCTCCTGGGGGGGGGGGGGGGGTAATCAGAAGATCTCGGAATATTATGTAAAGGCTTACACGATTCACTACCCCTCGGGATATTTTGTAAAGGCTTACATGATTCACTACCCCTCGGGATATTTTGTGAAGGCTTACATGATTCACTACCCCTAAAAATAACCACATTTGCTACTGTGCTGGAGACGCCTCCCAACGCATAGTAACTCTCCTGGTGATGGGCTCCTGTCTCATATTTTTGCCCGAGCCCAAAGTGCTCAGCAAGTCAAACGCTATGAGCGTGAAAGTGCTTGCTTTGTGCTGTGAAGGCCCAAAGTGGAGGTAAAAGAAACAAGCATCGACGAATGGGCACTGGTCTTGAATTCCGACTTTCCTTAAAGGCCACTGAGCTATTTTTGGTTCAAAGTGTGACTCTAATGTTTTCACTCTGTGTTACCATTCTTTGGAGATGAAATTAGCAATACTGTATTGTGTGTCAAACCATTTAGCCAGAGTACCGTATTTATTCGATTAACCGCCCTTGGCGCTTATTAAATCTTTTAACCTTGAGAGTGGGCCCTTATTCGAGGCTAGGCGCTTATTAACCTTTTCTGCCTTTTAGATGGGCACTTTATTCGAGATGGGCGCTTATTCTAGGTTGGGCTCTTCTCTGAATAAATACGGTATTTTTTGGAAAGCTGCTGGAAAGTACTGACCTTTAGCATTGTTTGTTTGATCTTCATTATCTTCATCAGTTAATTGTAATTACAAAATTGATTCTTAAATTTCTTCCTATTATTAATTTTTTTTTCCTTTTTTTTCTTTTGCCCGCCTCGATTAGCCTAAGCTATTTTCGGGCAGCGAGTGCCTGTGTCTTTCATTGTCTCTGATGAAATTTAAATTTCTATGCTTAGATTTTGTAATGATAATTAACTGATGAAGATAATGAAGATCAGCATTGTTTGTTTTAAATTTACGTGCCTGTAACTTTTTTATTTGTTGACGAAGCCATGCCGAAGGATCATTCTTTTTCTTTGTACTGTAGCACAGTAGTAGTTCCCTAGATTTATTTCGGTAGATTTTTGGGATAGCAAGCACTTCTCATTAACACCTTTTTCTTGCGTTTCCTTGCAGAATGTGATTGCGTCCGAATTTAAAGAGAAAATTAACAATGTGTTTGAACATCTGGCTGGTAAAGGAGGCGTGGTTACTGATGACTGCCTAAGAAGGTGAGTGAGTTGAAAGAAGATCTGCTTGTTCACACAATTTTCATGATGCGACCCCGAAGTTAGTTAGTTGTTGTGACCCCCGAAGTTAGTTATTCAGGTTGTCTAAACAGTTTATCTGTGGATCATTGACTTAAAATCATCCAGTCCTAAAATTGCAAATGGTAAACAAACGGTAAAGGCGCCCACGAGCCACAGGAGGCCCACACAGCCGGAGCTTATCCCGGTTTCACGAACATAAAGCACCTGAGAGTATTATTACTCCCCCCTGGATGGGATGCTAGTCCATCGCAGGGTCACCCCCAGCATTGTATCGCCGGTTCCCATTTATACACCTGGGTGGAGAGAGACAGTGTGGAGTAAACAACACAGTGCGAGCACCAGGGCTCGAACTCCAAACCTCCTGCTCGGAAGTCCGACACGCTAACCACTACACTACTGCGCCTCCAAAAATTGCAAATGGTTAACCTTTATTATTCTTGTTTGTTTTCTGTGAACCGATCTTGGAGACACAGGAAGAAGATTTGTCATGTTTCTTGTAATACAAATTTATTTGAAATTATCTAGCAAACATTTTTGGTAGCGTTGTATCCAGTTTCAGAACACTCAAGTAATTTGCCTGAATTATCCTACATCGCTCGTTCGCTGGTCCTTTTTGTGCCTAAATCTTCAAGACCTTAATGGCATGTTAGGTCCGTACTGAGACGATATTTCTAAACGAGTGTCGAGAAAACGTTTATCTCATTTCTGTATTGAAACTTCTTTACAGCTTGTTTTTTGGGGACTACGTGGATCGCAGAGCAAATCCTCGTCTGTATGATGAAATCAAGGTCACCGAAAGTCTGAGTGTGGTATGACGGTATCATTGTTTGCTTGCCCGTAGTCATGTTAATTTGCTTGTGTCCACTGACATGTTTGAGGTACTCTAGCAAGGCTATCACTTGTACGCTTACTAGAGAGAAGTGCCTCCTGGACTCTTCGCATCCCTCTTTTTTTTTTCTCTTTTTCATCGGTCGTGAAAAGTATCAAGCGAAATGTAGACACGGCCGGAACATCGGAAAGCGAAGTTGAGCTGAGATGAAATCCCTTTTGCTTTGTATCGTTGTTGCTGTTGTTGTTGTTGTTGTTGTTTTGTCGTCCCACTCGCCAGCTCCTTCAAGAAGGTAGCCATTGCGTTGTAAAAGCTGCTAATCGCTCTCCTCTTATTCCGCACCTGTTTTTTTTTTGTTTACATGCAAATGAGTGGTCTTACATTTTCCGATTGTAAGGTCGTGTCCGATGTAGTTAGAGCTTCATAAAGTAAGAAAATAGGATTGTGAATGTTTTTTAATTCTTATAGCCTTTATACTTATTCTGAAATAAAATTGTTTATTTAGGTTTTTTGTTGTGTTTTCTTTTTTTTTTTTGGCTACCTCATAAGAAATAATGTAGGAGCCAATATGTCAAAGGAAACACGAGTGATTGAGTGAGTGAAAAAGCCAATCAGCGCGTGCCTAGTATTTAGCCAATCACAATGCACAATACAATTCGCTTTTATATCCATTTATTTTTAACTCAGAAGAGAATATGTAAAAGTAATGAAATCGATAAAAGGTGATAGGTATGGCAAAAATGTCCGAATAAAGTTAATAGATGCAGTAGCCACATGCACGCATTGCTTGCCTATTTTAATTTTTTTATTTATTTTTTTATTTATTTATTTACTTTTTTTGGGGGGGGGGCGGCGGGTGGGGGGGCATCAAACTTGGAAGGTTTGTTGTAGATAGTCCAAAAGCAACTGTGCCTTCATCATGTTTATTCCAAATCCGTAGTGGGTTCCATCGTAGCTGTGAACTCCCAGAGTTAGGTTAAAAGTGTCGAACACCATAACATTCCTAGGCTCAAGGTAATCTGTCATTTCCTGGTTAAAGCGAAGAACTTGCTCCGCGTTTTGAGTTGGCAAGAAGGCAAGCGGCTTAAGCCTTCCCGGCGCATGAGCTGTAAGCCATACCAGTAGTGGCCAGCGGCTTCTGTGTTGTTCCTTCAACTGTATAATGGGTCCTACATAATCTTTTATCACTGTTTCAGCGTTAAATTTCATGTGTATCCCCACACCTAAGGCAATGATCGTGTTCCTCTTATCGAGATTCTTACGGACAACACTAAGCGCAAGCTTCGCGTGTTGTACACTATAATATTCATAGAAAGAGTATTCAAAGCGATATTTTTGGTTGCAAAATTTCCCCTCCTGCAACTCAGGGATTCTTGTGGCTGTTTTGCTGTGACAGACAGATTTTCCACCATCCACAAATTGCATGTCGCCAGAACAGAGATTTTTGTCGTTTTCGTGCAAATTCTTTGTTAAACAACCAGTGTTTTTGTCATCTGTCAGTAGGATTAACATTGCGTTGTTTAAATGCCGTACTAAAGAGTCTCCCATTAATGTTAAATTAGAAACGTGTGCAGACAAAAAGTCGCACGCTTGTTTGCTGGTAAAGTTTTTGAACCTACAATTTGTTATGGAAGGGACGTATTCGTGAAGTTCGGCGGGTACAATATCTCTAAAATCCGTACATGTTTTGCATAGACAGTTTTCTTTTCCTGAACCACACCAGCCTTGATCGTGATTGCAACACGGTGTATATCCTTTTGAATCACAAAGTGATGGTAACTCATAACCAAACGTCAGTGTAGAATCAAGTGGAAAGCTACTACCGCACCGAAGATCGTCTCTGTACAATGCGGTGGGAAGCCCACGAAGTCTTCTTACTCGGACATCTTCCTTTGTTCTTCGTGACTCATCGTCAGGCTGAAGGTCTGTTCGTTTTCGCCATTTTCCGAACCGCATTTGTTGTAAAACATTACACCTTGCTGGGTTTAATGATTTGTCTCGTAATCCTCTCCATGTTCTTCCAAGAGATGCCGGGGCATAAAATGGAAATAGCGAATAGATGATGACGAGGACTAGAAATATTATAAAAATGATTCTAACCCTTCTCCAAGAGAAATCTCGTTCGCTTCTCACTGCAAACAACAAAGGCAAAATTAGTCGTATTTTTTTAATGGTGACTTTTTATATGACAAATATTATCCTTGCCGGACACTATGCATAGAATGGCATTATCATGCCCTACTCTCATTATCTTATTGATAAGTAAAATGGGTATTATCGTTCCCTGTTACGGTAACAGTCTTTGTGATTTCTTGTAAGTATTGTTTCAAAATTGTGACGACTCAGCTTTGGTGCGCTCATTAATTTGGTCGGAACAATTTAACGAAGCTGTTCCTAAAGTTTGAAGAGAGCGCAATCCCTAAAAACTTTTTGGCGACTTTTGCCAATTACGGTGGGTGACTGTACATGAAAAGCATGGCCCAATTTTTTTTCAAGTTCTAATCCCATTTCCATCCTTGCAACCAAGAACCAAAGATAGGAGGAGTTGAATATAAGGTGTCAAGAAACGTCGGGTAATAACCCGCCATTGTCGTGTTTAAATGAAGTGTGGGCGCTATTGATATGCCAAGCTTCTATGCAATGTAATTGATGATAGGGGCGGTTAGTGGTGATAATAGTGCCCAGTGGCATGGTTGGTTATGCACGCATGTTCCACTAAGGGCAGAGTTTTCTCTTTTTGACAGAAACACTGCTTTTTGGTGTTCTTTGAAGCAAGTTCTTAATTACCTCCGTCAAGGAGGTTATGTTTTCACGCCTGTCTGTTTCTTTGTCTGTCTGTTAATCGTTTTACGCAAAAACTAATCAACGAATTTGCACCAAATTTGGTGGAAAGGTCGCAAATATACCCAGGATCAATCGATTAAAATTTGGGAATTATCCGAATTAAACTCCGGATCTCAGATCCAGATGAGTGTAATATCAGGTGTACATATGTGGCGGAGCGGAGGTATGCGCTCTACCGAGTGCCCTTCTAGTTGACGTTTTGTTTGCCCGATATAAATGGTGTGATTACAGTCATGTGGTATTTGGCAGTATTTGTAGAACATTTTTCGATCGTTTAATAGCGGTGGAAAGACTCGATTTTCAATAATTTTGCTGCAGTATCCTTGTATAGCTACGTTAATACAATACAAAATGGGTTAGATGTATTGGGCTTTCATGCATACTCTTTTTTTCCTCGTCTAGAAATTTCATTCCATGAGATATATATGTTATTTACCGGGCTAGGTCGTTCCGTACGGGAAAAAACTGTGGCCTCGGTCTTGAGCAGTACTTATTTATTTTTTTGTAACTTTCATATTCTTTAACTAGCCGTAATCGCTTCAGCGGGGAAAATACCCGGTCCGTGGTCCGTCATGGTATCGTAAAAAGCCGGACGGGTTACCCGCGCGTGATTAGCCAATCAAATTCGAGGATTTAGAATTCCGGCCCGCTCATCAGATGATTGAGAAAACAATGAATAGAGGATATTACACGGTGGCGATAAGATATGAATTTTATGTTCGAGTGGAGGTAGTTCTTGCCGCGAGAACATAAAATTCATATCTTTTAGCTAACGTGTTTATCCTCTTTTTAATATATAGAAAAAACACATTAAGACGTTCGTTTGGCAGCTTTGTACACAAACGGAATCAAGGCGGGAAGTGACGTCATCGATATCCTTAATAGTGAAGATGTGGAAAATACGCTTTCATTTCTGCTAGTTCTAACCCTGAAGCTAGAATTGATCGTTAGATAGCCCTGAAAATAGCGAAACAACACTCAAAGTTCGATAAGAATTCCCGCTGCTCTTTTACTTGGCTGCGATTAACTGGCAAAGGATAGAATCACACTTTATAAGACCACCAGTGGGTAGTTGTTGTTGTGTGTTATGCTGATGACGCACGTTGCTTTTTTAGTCTAGGCTCGTTTCAGACGTCACATTCTACATAGGTTGGATATAATTTGGCATGCACGTGAAATACGACGTTTGATTCAATTTGATTTGGCACTTGAAATTTCCTTGAAACTATGACTATTATACTGTAGTAGTTCAAAATAAGTATTAAACTCAGCATATGTAAAATGGGATCTTTGAACCGCCCTTTAAAGTAGTCGATCAGTGACATATGTAATTATCCGTCGCGAATGCAGATAACTAGTTGATCAAACTATCTCCACCCCTCTCCCCGCGGGATTGTAGTGCAAGCTATCACCACTAGCCTCAAGAAATCCGTTAAATTTTAGAACGTCGGCTTAGCCATTTCGTTGGCTGACTTTCTTTGCCACCCGGTCGTCACCAGTAAAAGCAAACCAAAAAGAAGTAGTTTAAAAACTCCAAACTGAGTCGGTCAGTAACGCTACTAGTGTCAGGCAAACCGCTGTATCAAACAGGGGGTCTAATACAATCGGAAACACGGATAAATTAAGAAATTTAAGAAAGTAGTGACTCTGAACAAAGCTAGGAAAAGTCAAGTCATCGATATGGTTGATATTGCGACTTGCCGAGTTGTTACGTGATTGTGTCGGTGCTACTAGCAGGTTAATTTTAAGCCATCATTGACGCTGAAAAAAAACATTTGAGCGACTGGGAGTCTAAGATTCCCTTCGAATTGCAGAGGAATATTAAATTGACTGGTCGCTGACATTGTAAAACGACAAATGAGTGAAAACGTTGTAAATACGGTGTAATTATTGTAAGGCGCTCAAGTGTAATGAAATCTTAATACACACAAGGAAAGAAAAGATGTATGCCAACTCACCGCTTAAAACAAACGTGTTTTTTAGGCTTGCTATACGACGTAGTCTTTGAAGAAGTTTTTTGACGGTAGAAATACATGCAGCCATTTTTTTTAAAAAACCGCATAAATCAAATGTTCAACTGACCTTACCCAACCCCTTGTTGTCATGGGTTCTTGGCAACCGCGCCTCCTTCGTAAGAATTCGTGGTGGTAAAACGAATTATATTATCAGAAGTTCTGTGATGCGTTCAAATGCATTAATTTTGTACATTCATGTCTACCCTTCAAATTTTCTATTTCTGGTGGTGGCCAAGGGGATCGCAAACGTTGCACTATCTTTGGTTTCAGTTTAGTTGTATTAACAAGCAAGCGCCTAATTTTCCGAAAATGTGACTCTAATTCACTAATTTACAATTACAATTGCATGTAGTTCGTAATATCTTGACTGGAGAATTCATTTGCGAGGGATTTGCAGGACAGGAAAGTAGCACGAATATTTCTCATATTTTGGAACTACTATTAGAACCATTTTCACACGTTTAACAAGCCTTAGCACTGCATGAGATCTAGTGTAGTAGTTTGTCCGAATAAAGTAAAACTTTAAGAATTAAAAGACGAAACGAGTCACCGTTTATTGATTAGGAAAAGCGTCAGTTTTGTATATGCTAAGGTTGAATTACTCCAAACCTTGGCGGGGCAACGATTTTTTTTTTTTTTCAAGAAAATGAAAGTTCGTTATTTAAGCTATGATTTCCCGAAAAAAATGTAGGTAAAGTATTAAAACGCGCGCGAGTTATTGGGGAAAAGAGATTTTTAATAAAAGCTAATAAACCGCCAAGGTGTCATAATCCTCTTTAGTTCTTGACTCCCCAGCGACCGTTTCGCCGCAAATGACTTCATGCGGGAGATCCTATTTCAACTCATTAGCATTTTTTGCTTACACTCAACCGTGGTCACCCTTGAAACCAAATCCCTTTCGTCGTCATTAAACGTTTCGGAACGGAAAAAGGTCCTTGGAGAAAAAGCAAAACAAACCCAGTACCAAAAAAGAAGAATTGCATCCAGATAGGAGGCAAAATCACGCCGAAAGTGACAAGGGCTCGTGGTTCAATTAACCCTCGGAAAGCGAAGCAGATTAAAACTAGGCAAGCATTGCATGCATGTGGCTACTGCATTTATTAAGTTTATTCGGACCTTTTTGCCATACCTATCGCCTTTCCTCGATTTCATTACTTTTGCATATTCTCTTCCGAGTTTAAACGCAATTACAATTCTTTGAGGTGGGCGAATTGTATTGTGCATTGTGATTGGCTAAATACTAGGCACGGGCTCATTGGCTCCTTCACTCACTCATCCATGTTTCCTTTGACATATTTACTCCGGTATTATTTCATATGCAGTAGCCAGAAAAAGTTGTGACAGGCCTACATGACTTTCCTTCGCAAATGTAAGAGGTCACAGTTGGGAATGTTCGTACTTTCCTGACAAGAGATATCGTGCCTCCTTGAAACCGCGCTGCGGCACTTGTTCCTCGGTTTGTTTCTGTTTTGGGGAAGCACATCGCTTTCCTTTCGTTTTGCCCATAGTTGACCTTAGCTAAAACGTGTGCGCCTGGAACCTGACTGCGACACTATCGCTTTCCCGCGAAGCTCGAGTTTGCATACTGTGAACGCTAGGAGTTCTGTTATTTTATTGGCTGGCGGCTTCACAAGTTGACACATTCCTTTGTGAAGGCGTGATAAGTTTATAAAACTTTAGAAGGCGAAAACTCGCACTCGTTTTTCGATAGAATCCTCTCTCTTTAAATGAATTAATAGGGTATGCAGATTTTACGGTTTTCCATGAAATTTGCTCAGAACATTCACCGATAGATAGGGAACAAAAGGGTGTCTGCGAATTCCTTTATTTTAAATACTTTTCTCATGGCGGCCTCTAACGCAACAGGTTACACGAATTTGTGATAGTCGAACTTGACAGATCTATAAAAAGATGACCAATAGAAGTAAAAGAAAATGATGATCCCCTTTTGGAGATTGATGCTTAGTGATTAACACTGCACAGTTTTGCTTGAACGATCGCATTTGATACCCGGTTAATTCGCTGGAACGCCAGTCGGTCATTTTGGAGTAGACGGCTTCTGCCGTCTTTGCAAAGCCAAGATAGAACATAATTTCATTGAATTCTACATGTTATAACCGTTCTGTTGATATATAGTTTGTGGGGATTTCCTTGAAAACAGGGCGCGTACTAATTTTTTTTCTGGAGGACACCCGCGAAGGTTTGAAGTAACCTTAGAAGTCTTCCTGTTGGACCGAATTTCCCCAGTATTTTTCGATTGATCCTCTCCCAGAAGATATCTTGTCGTAAACCTTTCTTGCAAACTGGAAAAAAAACACTTCGTTTTGTTTACCCTTTACGGTAGGTATAACACTCGGGCTATTTGGGCCAACTCAGGCTGTCGGGGCTAATAACAAATAGAAAGTAACAGAAAAATTAATTAAAACCTAACAAAGTTCAAAAGTCTATTGTATTTCACATGCTTGTTAGTAAGCAGGCTTGAACGTGGGTCCACGTGGGTTCTTAGGATGACAAACCCCTCAGCCATGCCGCCTCCAATACGTTACATTGCCAAGCAAACAGGCTTTAGCCGGCTTGTTCCCAGACACTTCGACCTCACCTTTGATCAGTAACACCTCCAATATTTCAGTAAGTAAGTTCGTCATTTTTTGTGTTTCTTCATCAGGTGATGGAAGGATATTTGGAAGACTACAATATATCAAGCAAGGCTCCTATGGACTACGTCATGTTCAGATTTGCAATAGAACATGTGTCTCGCATATGTAGAGTTCTTCGACAACCCAGTGGGCACGCCCTTCTCGTGGGTGAGTTACTTTTACCGGTTATAAAGCCAAGTTCATCACTGGAGCAACGGCGAACTTAACCTGCCTATGAATAGGGGTTTAGTTAGAGTGGACTCATGTAAAATGACATGATTATTTTCTTGACAGTACAGGGTTTTACATTGCCTATGACGGTATTAGGACTAGCGTGATAAAATCCATAAAGTTAATAAAAGAATATTATGTGGCTTCCAAAATGGCGATATATTTGCAAATTTATTCAACGATTGTTTGAGAAACACTGTACAGTCAGGGAGAACTTGTGGTCCCACTAAAATTATAATGCACGTATTTTTAAAATGTGTCAAAAACAGCTTCTAATATATAGTCAAGACGTAAATTAAGCAGGATGGTAGAAAACTATGCCAAAAAACGAGTAGATTTATGGTGCTGGGAAAGGTCTAAACAGACATACTGCTGTTTAGATAGTTTATATAACTTCATTAATAGCATTAATTGTGGAGCAAGGTCCAATGTTCACAGATGAAGTGTTTGGTCGACGAGAAAATAAAAGGTCTTCGGCGTTCTGCTTTTCTGCAATATTTTGGACCGCCAGTAGCGCCAAGAATGATTTTTCTTTGAAATCTATGTGATAGCAAAGTCCGGGTATCTCGACACTACGATTTCATAATATGCGGTTTAGATGGCACTTTCGAGATTTTTCTTTCGATTCTTTCTTTCCTGTTTAGGAATTGGTGGGTCTGGTCGAGCCAGTGTCACAAAACTGGCCGCATTCATGTCCGATTATGAGCTTTTCAACATTGAAATCACCAAGACATACACTTTTACTGAATGGAGAGAGGACGTGAAGAGAATGCTACGGAAGGCTGGTTTTGATGGTATTTCCACTGTGTTTTTGTTTGGTGACCACCAGATTAAAGTAAGTTCCTCTTTTACTGAAAAGATCTGGTACTCGTGGGCGATCGATTGTAGACATATTACTAGCTTCTTTTTGCTATCAATTATTATTATTGTTATCATTATTATGATTATGATGATCATTATTATTTTTATTATCGATTATATACTACTTATTTACCAAGAATGAGGTCATTACAGGGAAATCTCGGACAGAGGTCTGAGATTTCCCTGTAATTACCGAACAGACGAGGTTAATAAGTTATTTATTATATGGCCTTTTTAACACTGGAAAAAATAGAACGGAAGGGTTTTTCAATATCCACTTGCGCGCGCAAGAGGTCATTCGAGGTCATATTTACTGAACCGAAACACACCTGACCATGCGATCGAAACAAGAAGTGACAGAAAAAACAGTTTCTTTGAAAACGAGGCAACTTGTGTCTATATTAACGGAAAATGTTTTTTTTTTAATTTTCATAATGCAATCAGAGCGCGCGTACTATTGTAGCCATATAATAATAACTATTAATTTATACCGTGCAGTTTCTATGTAAATATTCAACTGCGCCTTGCAAGATGAATTTACAGTCACACACCGGGATGTGCGTCCCCTACTCTTCACGAACAGTGTGTGGGTTCTTTTAACGTCCCACAAAGTTATCACGAACCGGTTGTGAGACGGTACCTACGGTTTATCGTCATTGTCCGAGCAGACTAAAACGTCTAACCATTTACAGATTTTGTTGCAAAGGCAGCACTTTCTCCTCAATAATTTAAAGACCCTGAGTGTTGGTCCAGCAGGGGTTCGAACCCACGACCTCCCTTACAATAGTTCCGTGCTCTATCAGCTGAGCCTGCTGAGCTGACCGGTTGGCGGTAACCCGATCCATTTTTGCTCACTGAATGACTGCTGCTCACATTTATCACAGATAGAAATCCTATTTCTCTCTCATGAAGGATTTCTCTTTCTATTTCTTGATTTCCATATCTCTGATGAAGGTCGAGTTTGGCCACCGAAAATTCAATTAATAAAAACAGATCAGGTTACAACGAAAAAAAGCTAGAAATATCACTTATCCTTTATACTCCTAAGATCCAAGTAGTAATTCTGTTATTAAGGCTTATCTGGAACTTACGTTGGCCATCTAGGCGACTGATTATTTGAACTGAACAAGCAAGCACTTACGTGACCACTTCCTAAAAATCTTACTTCTAAAAAAGCACAAAATCATGAGGTAGGTATATATTTTTCGACAGATGCGATCGTAGCTTTGTGTCACGCACCGCCATAAGTCTGAAATTTAAAATACGCTGGTTTCCAAACGAAGGGCACTATTGAGCTTGTAAAATTGTAAACAGATATAAATTTACTTCCTGTTACGCCTGATGAGGATAAACGATGAAAACGATCCATTGCCCTAAACTACACTGAAGAAATGGTCAACTTGCAGGGTGTTATGGACGTGTTATGAGTGTTATGAGTTATGGACGCACGCGGGAGGTTGCTAAGCACGAAAAGAGCGTAAGAGATGCTCAAGATGCAGCCTCAAGCATCCTTAGCCTCTTTCGTGCTTAGCAAACCTCCCAAGTGCGTCCATGATTCGATGGCTGCACTGCAGCTGCGTTTATCAGTTCTTTCATACTGGTTAATTATAACAATCTGACATCGGCGTGCAACCCATGGGCAAATGGCTCGCGCCTATTCGCCAATCGTAGCTCGCGCTTTCCTAAAGCTGTTTTTATTCCTGTTGTCGAACTTGATTTTTCCGTACGTGTAATGAAGGGCAGACCGCGCCTAACGTGTCTAATCTGAACTCAACTTTCGTTCAACAGGACGAGGCATTTCTTGAAGACATCAACATGATTCTCAATACTGGTGATCTGCCGAACATTTACGAGGCCGACGAGAAAGCGGAGATTACAGAAAGGGTTCGTTGACATTTCTCGGATGTTGTGTTTTAAGGTTACTGTAGACCTTCAGGGGTGTCTTCCGAAGAATCACTCGTATGCGCGCCGCTTGCACTATAACCATAGAAAAGTATATATCATCGTAAAGCTAATATAATGTAGAATCAAGAAATAATTTTTTTTAAGATTTGATTTAATAGTAAGCCCGCGCAAGCCTTCGAACGCAAAACTGACACGGGGCAAATGTTACTCCAATTTACTTTTGATTTTGTTTCTTTTAATTTCAGATGCAGAACATTGTACAGGAGAGGAATCTGAAGGTTGACTCCAGTCCTTTAGCCATGTACAACTTCTTTATCGAGCGAGTCCGTCGTAACTTGCACGTGGTTCTGTGTATGAGTCCTATTGGTGACGCGTTCAGAAACAGACTCAGAATGTTTCCTTCTCTTATCAACTGTTGTACAATTGACTGGTTTCAGGTAATAGTGCATTGCTACAAGCATTTCATTCTTTGCCAAGCATTCTTGACAAAAGTTGATATGGTAAGTTATACCACCGTCAGGTAAAAAGTAAAAGAGGAGTGCTGAATTTACTTCACTTAGAAGAGTCGCTCTGACGCTCGAAACGTCAGCAATCCTCTTTTTTTCCTTACGATGGCATAACGTATTTTATCAACTTGTTTGATTATTCCAATTTCCTGTGTTTGAATTCCCCACCGACTCAGCACCAGTTTCTTTAGAAACTATCGCTACAATTCTTGTAATGAGTTTGTTATCGACAGCTCGCGACTACGCAAATTGCATCAACTTAAGTAATCACAGCTCTTTCCTCATCTCACGTGGTTATGAGTCTTTTAGTCAATGCATTTCATTTTTTTGGAACTTGCGTCATGATTGATCCACAACCAGGGCTGCATGGGGTTTTGCGGTTGGCTTTGTCAACCTCGACTTTGTTAAAATTTAATGAAAATTGTTCTGTGAAGATTGTATTTTCAGCCTTTCACTCGCAAAGTTGGAGAAGGGAAAACGTCACAACCTAAGAACTTCCGAGGAGTAATTCTGACGCTCTTTTCGTATACATATGTTCTTGTACAAACAGTGGAGGGATGTTGCGTGTATGCAAACATGGCGCTTGTGTTAGCCTTTTCGAACCTCTCAAATTTCCTCTTGTGTTTGCTCTAGCTCACTAAGACACGTTCATTGTCCCTCAGGTAGACACTTGGCAAGAGAACCGAAACTTCAGGTCGTGACTTCTAACTTTCCACGTTACGTTCATAAACTAAACCAGAATTGCTTAAGACGTTCTCTGATGGTGATGTAGGTGGTACTGTAATAATATCTAGATACAGTGTGCCCGGGTCATTTAGCTAATTGCATCATATTAAATGTGTCAATTATAAAGAAGTAGGCCTCTCTTTCCAATAATTTTCTTACCCATTTGAACGTTTTATTCATACAGGCCTGGCCAGAAGATGCTCTTGAGATGGTGGCCAATAAATTCTTGGATGATGTAGAAATGACACGTGAAATCAGAGGAGAGTGTGTGAGGCTGTGTAAACATTTCCATCAGAGCGTGCGCGGAATATCCCAGAGGTAATAACGTCAGTGGATTTTTTTCTTATAAAAACCGCAAGCTGGGCTCTTTTATGCTTAGTGGCTTTTTTCTCAGAGCTTGTTTATCGAACTCCTGAACGAGACCAATTCCTTGATTGTTTACTTTTTTCTCTGTGAACTTCTTTACTTTGTTGCTAACTTGGTCAGCTTTAAAAATAGGTAGTCTTGCTCTCTACTCCTAGAATAATGCAGTCTCCCAAGTTTCCCGTCCATCTTTCAGTCGTCTTCTCACATAATATCATCCATGAGGTAGATTAGCATTAGTATCGATATCGATGTCAGTATCGGTATCGGTATCGGTATCAGTATCAATATCAGTATCTGCATCAGTATCTGTAACAGTATCAGGATCAGTATCGGTATCAGTTTCATTACCAGTATCAATATCAGTGTCTATATCTATCAGTATCTGTAACAGTATCAGTATTAGTATCAGCAGCAGTATTGGTATCAGTGTTAGGCCCCGTCCACACGTATCCGAACGAATCCGGATTTGCTCTACTGGCGCTCGCATAATTGTTGTCTTGCCTTCGATGTACAGCCTGAGTTGGTCAGCCAGTTTAAAATTCTTTCTCCATTCTCTGCACTCATCCTCCTGGTCGGACCCATAATCGTCGAGGACACAGCCGGCTCGTTTCATTTTTTGCGGAAGACTAGCAGTAAGCAGTCGAAACGTCGTGACCACCAATGACTCTGTCGTGAGACCATAGAACTAATTTATATTATCATTAAACTAATTGCTCCAGTTTTTTTGTCAGCGTGCTTTTTTTTTTTTTCTTTTACAGATATTTTGAAATCCTACTAAGGCATAACTACGTCACCCCCACGTCATACTTGGAGTTGATAAAGACGTTCAAGTCTCTTCTTGAAAGGAAGCGGTTCCAGATATTTACTCTGAAGACAAGATATCTCAAAGGGTTGGAGAAGCTTGATTTTGCATCCTCCCAGGTGAAAATACCTATAATTTTGCTGCAGCATTGCTGTCTGCTGTAACAGTCCTTTTTGGAACGCGAATAACTTCTAATAAAAGTCTGATGCGTCTAGTAATAGAGAGTTTGTCTCGGGCGATCTGTGTTTCTGATTCATTTTCTTAATTTTTGTAAGGAGAGGTAAGGGGGAGGGGATTTTTTCAAATCTCGATTATATGTCAGGTAGATGTTTTCGAGTTGCCTAGATTTCAGAACAATTTTCAGTATTATATCTGCAACCCTTGGATATGAGCAATCGCGCGCTCTGATTGGTTCCCTACTCACGGGCTATCAGCTCTTATACCATTAGTACGGAAAACGGCCATCATGGAGGAATGATTTCTTGAATTAGACAGGGAGAAATTCAAGTCTTGCTTGAAAAAAGTATACCAAAAGATACTACCGAAGCAAATAAATATGGGATGAAATTATTCGACGGTAAGTGAGCGAATTATATAGGGAAATTGTTTATTACGATCTAAAGTGAAACTACAAACAGCCGCCATTTTGAAAGATCTATGGAGCCCGTAAACTGAGTTTTTATTTTATTTCTGCCTACTTTTGCCACTTTTAATTCCCAAACTAATTTGCTAACTCGAAAAAATTTGACAAGTACATTAAAGAGATGTTTAAGAACGAGTCGGACTCGTGTTTGAAACTTTTTTACACATCGGCTCGACAACATGTCGGCTCCACAACAACATGGTTTTGTTTACAAACAATAACAAAGTCAATTCTTGTCGTACAAACTAATTCCAGTGTCTCATAAGCGCAGGTTTAGAGATATAATAAAACAATTATTCCACTCAATCTCGTCGTACATGAGCTATAGCCAACTCGGCGCTACGCGCCTCGTTGACTATTAGCTCATGTACGACTCGATTTAGTGGAATAATTGTTAAATATACTACTGCAAAACCAAAACCATAATATTTTCTCTAGCCAATCACAATGCCGTGTCGTTTTGATCAATCATAACTCTAAGCAATCAGATGTCATAAGTACGAAGCGCGGGAACCTGTGTGCGAGCTTCGACAATTTGTAACAAGATTTTTTCGGCCAATCACCTATCGTAGCAATGAAAAACCAAAGGAACTATAAAATTACTTCCGACAGTGAATGAAATACAGCTCTAAGTAAAGTGAAAGTTGATTGAAATTTTGCTGTTTCCTTCATAGACATATCAGTTAAATCAGATTACCTGTTACCTGTTACCTGTTACCTATCTTCTAAGTGCCCTCTGGCACATAAGGCCTGCACAGAGCTTTTCCACCTTTCCTTTCCTTTCCTTTTCTACCGTACGTCTCCACGTGGTCTTCGGTCTTTCCCTTTTCCTTGTCCCTTTTGGTGCCCATGCTACGTTGCTGTCGTTGTTCTGGTCTTGTCTTATTAAATAGATTTAGGCAAGCCTAAAAGCGGAGCTCCTCACACAGACCCTCACACATTGAAAATGCTGTCACTAAAGTTATTAAATACGCCTGGTGTACGCAACTACTTAAAGAAGATTCGATAGCTGAAATAAATCGTCCAAAAAAAACCATCTAGCTCGCGACTCAACGGAAGAACCATTACCTGGTCAGCAAAATTATAATAGTTTTAAAGCAACACCAAAAGCAGCTAGGCAGCTCTTTAACAAATGAAAAATAGACACTCAGCTTTATGCTTATGTCCCTCCAAAAACGCTTGAAAACTTGTAGGAAGAAAACCGCTATGAATAATCCGTTTCTTCAGCAAAACATTGTAGACTGCTGTAGACTGCTGGCTGTATGTTGTGTAGCCGCGGCAAGCCGCGAAAAGCGCGCGAAAAACAAAGCCTCGTTTCGGTTTAAGACCTTCTAAATATCCCGGATGACTATGGCCGCCATGTTGGGACAACATCGTCGTCGTCCGTCGCTAGGCGCACGCGCCCGCGAGCCATGCCGCTAGCCACGATGACCATGAAAACTCAAACGCATGGTTTTCTCAATTTCTATCCTCGCACGGTAGTTATGGGGCTCCGCTCTGCGGCTCTTCGAGCCGCTGTGGAGCTCCGCTAATATATGGCCAATCATCTTCCACCTTCTCCTCCTCACTTCCTCACTCATTGACTTCATCTCTGCTCTATCCAGCAACTCTCCTGTACAAATATGGTCAAAATGTTCGGCAGACACTTATTATTAAAGACATCTACCATCCTATCATCCCCCTTGTTTATTTTCCACGTATCACATTCATACAGCATAACTGGTATCACAAGGATCTTGTACAATCTCAGCTTTGTTCTTCTCGTGATACTTCTAGAGCTCCAGATCTTTTTCAACCGGATAAATGTGCCCCTGGCTTTTGAGAGTCTGTTCCTCGAGTCCTTCAGTTAAATCAGATACCTCTCCCTTTTGCTCATCAATCGTTGTTGTTTTTTTTTTGTGGACAGGTGTCAATAATGCAACAAGAGCTGCGAGAGTTACAGCCGGAGCTGATTGAGACAAGTAAAGAGACAGAACAGCTTATTAAAATCATTGCTGACGAGACGTTGGAAGTCGAAGACAAGAAACAGGTCAGTCACATCAGTTTATCGACATTGCAGTCGCTCATTTCGGTGAACCCTGTTGCAAAGTCTCGAATTTGTCATAGTTTTCCAGTCGAACCACGGACTGAAATTAACATAATGTTACCGGATCAAAAAGTAATTGAATTTGTTTTCTTATTTTGACTTTGGCGATGACCTCGGCTCAGGTTGTCGAATCGTCATCCAGCGTCAGAAACAGTTCTTCTCAGAACTACTTACACCCGGACGATCGAAATCGACAAACACATAATTTGTTTTATGTTTTATGAATCATGGCAAACGTGACTTCAGATCGTTTTAAACGTTCTTGGTAAATGTATGAGCCGTGGCACTATTAATTATTCTAAGCTTCCAAACCGGCTGCACTTTGCCCTTTCTAAAGCTGTTTCATTTAGAACCACATTAAAAAAAAAATTAAACAATTTGTGGTCC